>NW_020717060.1:249778-260053 GCF_900518725.1 Notechis scutatus | reverse complement strand
GAGGAGGAGAACAAGGAGGAGGAGGAGGAGGAGGAGGAGGAGGAGGACAACGATGACGTCTCCTACTGTGGGGTCCTCAGTGCTCTCTAAGTTGGTTGTTTTCTTGCAGACATTTCATGACCAAACTAGGTAACATCATCAGTGCTAGAAGGGAGTGAGGTTTCCTCTCTGTTGATACACAAGTAGTTTGCCTTGCCCTGTCAGTGTTGGTGGGTTTGGTTGATTCTCTAACTGCCCATCTCACACATGTGATTCTGGGCAGCTTACAAGGTTAAAAGAGAAAAAATACCATTTAGAAATATTTTTGAGCAGGAATTGGAAGAAATAATAATACATGGCAGGTTTCCAAACCCACCCCCCCCCCCCCCTTCTAACATGGTACTTTTCATTCCCCATAACATATTTTACGAACCACAACAAATAGATGTATGCCAGTGGGAATAGATAGATTTCCATTTCCACCAAAAGCTTTCTTAATTGCCTAGAACATTTTTGCACAACGACACATTAAACAGAACATCTTAACTACAGCTTCATGGAAACGTCGTTTCTCACTTTCTCCAGACTCTTTCCAAATGACATAATAAGCCGCCGCTAAAAGTGGAAGGACAAAGAGAATACAGGGTGAGCCACGACCATACCCAGTCCCCTTTTTCTGCCATCTACCCCCAATAATTATGATTAATATTGACCCGTGTCCTTTGTCTCTTTGCAAGAATTGGGAAACGTCACAGTGAAGCAAGATATCTATGGAGGTTCAGATCATGGTTGTCCCAATGGTGCTTTTTTCCCCCAAAAAGCAACTGGATTTTCTGGATTATTATTATTATTATTATTATTTGAAGACGTTTCGCTTCTCCTCCAAGAAGCTTCTTCAGCTCTGACAGGATGGTGAGGAATAGAAGGATTTATACTCCTTGCAGACAGCTGGTCATTTGCATCCTTTTTAGAGAGATAATGAGGCCACCTGGAGGTTTGTCTGCATTAAGGTCATAAGTCTGTTCATTGTGTAGACTGTCTCTTTTTGTGAAAAACATTTCCGCAATTCAAACCCATTCAATTTACTGACACTGGACTGCCATTTGTCAGAAGTGATGTGGGGTCTCCTGCTTGGGCGGCGGGTTGGACTAGATGACCTACAAGGTCCCTTCCAACTCTGTCAATCTGTTACTTTCTGTAAACTAACAAACGTAGAGAAAACTTCCATAGAACTTAGAACCATCAGGCTGAAAGGGACTTGGAGGTTTTCTAGCCCAGTGGTTGCCAACCACTGGTGGTCTGTGAGAAAATTTTGGTGGTCTGCAGACAAATGTCATCCCCAAAGCAATTAATCTGGGCTGTGCAGGAACACAAGGCTGTGTTGCCCACATGGCCCGCAGGAACACAAGGCTTGCATCGCTTGCATTGCGAACAACACAAGGAAGTGAGGGAAGAGGAGAAAGGGCGGAGGGGGGGAATTGCCCCACTCACCCCATGCGCCTGGCCTGGCCACCGGGCTGCTTCTTTCCGCTCCTTTCTTCTTCTGCTGCATGCAAGGAAAGCAGCAAAAGTCTTTCTTTCTCTCCTCCCAAACTCTTTGGGACCCTGCAAGGCCTCCTGCTCCAAGATGCTGTGCTGGCAAAGACTCATTTCTGGCAGAGTTTGGGGGAGAGAAAGAAAGACTTCTGCTGCTTCTGCTGCTTTCCTTGCATGAAGCCAAAAGTCTCTCTCTCTCTCTGAGAATGGAGCTGGAGATGGTATCCTGCGATCCCAAATAAAGAACGATCGATCGGTAGGAAAACGGGGTGGGGAATTTTCCTGCAGATTTTTTTGGGGAGATTTCCCCAGGGTCTCTGGTCCGCAGGATTTAAAATTATGAGTTTGGTGGTCCCTGAGGTCCAAAAGGTTGGCGACCCCTGTTCTAGTCCAACCCCGACTCAAGGCAGGAGACTTTATGCCATCCCGGTTGAATGGTTGCCCAATCTTTTCTTGAAAACCTCCAGTGATGGAGAACCCACAAGTTCTAGAGGCAGGCTGTTCCACTGGTTAATTGTCCTCACTGTCAGGAAATTCCTCCTTAGTTCTAGGTTGGTTCTCTCCTTGATAATTTCCCATCCATTACTTCTCCTGCCTTCATCTAGAGGTTATCTTGCAAACTTATATATTGTTGCCTGTATCATATCAGTTGGGGGTTTCTTCCAACCCCCCCCCCCCCCAAGATTCACAATTTTCTCATGGAACAATTATCTGGGATTCTCATTTATTGAACCATGAAATGGTGACAAACCTCTGAGTAATAGCTGCTAAGTGTTGATGATGAAATGACAGTTCCTGGGGAAAACATATGAAACTACAGCATCACCAGGAATTCTAGGTTTACGGGAGGGAGGGAAGGAAAGGGAGAGAGGGAAAGAAGGAGAGAGGGAGAAAAGGAGGGAGGGAAGGAGAGAATTCATGGGAAGAAAGAGAGGGAGGGAGGGGAGGGAGGAATAGAGGGTAGAAAGGAGTGAAAGAGGGAGAGAGGGAGGAAAGGAGGAAGGGAGGGAGAGATTGATGGGAAGGAGGAGAGGGAGGGAGAGGAGGGAGGAATAGAGGGTGGGAAAGAGGGAAAGAAGGAGAGAGGGAGGAAAGGAGAGAGGGAGAGATCGAAATGGGAAGGGAAGGAGGGAGGGAAAGGAGAGAGGGAGGAAAGGAGGGCGTGAGAGAAAGAGATAGGAAGAAAGGAAGGAGGGGAGGAGAGGAAAGGAAAGGAAAATAGGAAAGGAAAGGAAAGGAAAGGAAAGGAAAGGAAAGGAAAGGAAAGGAAAGGAAAGGAAAGGAAAGGAAAGGAAAGGAAAGGAAGAAAAATAGGAAAGGAGAGGAGAGGAGAGGAGAGGAGAGGAAAGGAAAGGAAAGGAAAGGAAAGGAAAGGAAAGGAAAGGAAAGGAAAGGAAAGGAACACAGGAAGGAGAGTGATGGGAACGAAGGAAGTCAAGAACGAAGGAGAGAGAAAGAAAGAAGAGAGAGACAGAGACAGAGACACACACAGAGAGATAACTCAAGACTAAAAAATAGATATCCTCTTTAAGACCTGTTGTGAACCTATGGAAAGCTTTCACATAGAAATGTCCCAATCACTCTTTGATTAAATCTGTGCCATCATTTCAGACTCCTGGCACCAAGTGGTGGGATTCAAAATATTTTACTACTGGTTCTGTGGACGTGGCTTGGTGGGCGTGGCAGGGGAAGGTTACTGCAAAATCCCCCTTCCCTCTCCACCCCACTAACCTGCTTTCCAGCTCCATTCTCCTGTGCAGGGCAACCAAAGGAGATGAAGACGATCAGCTGGGACTCAATGGGAGGCAGAGAATAGAAGGGCGTGGCCAGTCAAAGGTGGCATTTGCCAGTTCTCCGAACGACTCAAAATTTCCACTGCTCCAGAACCAGTCAGAACTTGCTGAATACCACCTCTGCCTGGCACCCCTATAACTCAAGGAATGGAGCCCTTGCAGGGAACCCCATGTTGCCCATTTGCCTGACCCAAAACCTCCCAGAAGCCTTCGCACCTTCACTGCAGAGATAGCAGCCTTATGAATCTGGCAGGAACCACCCCTGCTCTTAACGTCTGCGCCATCGATCCTGAACTACTATTTAAAAAGATGTTGAGACGCTAGAAATAGTACAGAGAAGAGCAACCAGGATGATTAGGGGACTGGAGGCTAAAACATACGATGGACGGTTGCAGGAACTGGGCCTGGCTAGTCTAGGGAAGAGAAGGACCAGGGGAGACGTGATATAGCAGTCTTCCAATACTTGAGGGGCTACCACAGAGAGGAGGAAGGGGTCAAGCTATTTTCCAAGGCCAGACAAGGAATAATGGATGGGAACTGAACAAGGAGAGATTGAACCTGGAAATAAGGAGAAACTTTCCGACAATGAGAACAATCAACCCATGGAACAGAAGTTGCCTTCAGAAGTTGTGGGAGCATCATCACTGGAGGCTTTCAAGAAGAGATTGGATTGCCATCTGTCAGAAATGGTGTAGGATCTCCCGCTTCGGCAGGGGGTTGGACTAGATGACCTGCAAGGTCCCTTCCGACTCTGATTTAAAAAAAACAAAAAACTTTTTCTCCAAACGGGGAAACCAACCCAGCTATTTCTTGAAGGACGACGTCGCCTCTTGGATCTCAAACCCAGCTTGTCCTGAGACTGGGGGTTTATTCCTTTGCTCAGAAACGAGAGCTGCACCTTAGCATAAGTATGCAGATGTCGTCTCGGCCGTGTGCTATTTTTCCTGAAACGATTCCCTGGTTTATAATGACAGATGCTCCATGAATCCAGAATAAGCCTCGGCTGGTTCATCTCAACGCGAAGCAGTGAGAAGCGGATGAGTCATCAGCAAAAAAAAAAAATTAAAATAAATAAAAAAAACCCACTGCTGGACCAGGAGAGAAGGTGGGGGATGGCGCCCAGGACATGTTTGGCACGTAGGAAGGGCCCCAAAAATCGCCTCCTGGCAAATCTAGCTTGAGAGATTTTTGGGGGTGGGGTGGGGGGAGAAGCAACTTGGACCACGCCCCCCCCCCCCAAATAATCATCTTGCAACCTTGTCATCCTTGGCAGGGCCATCATCATCCTTCTGGTTCTAAGCTCCCTGATAACCAGCCACTTTGCTGCAGGAAAAACAGCTGCACGTGGAGCCTGGCTTGCTCTCGGTAGCAATTGCGGTCTTGCAAGTGGAATTGTGTGGCCAAATTCCCTTCCAACCGGCGTATGTTGCCATCAGACCTGGCATCTTTTATTGATATCTATTCATATGCATGCCTGCCTGCATTTTATAGCCCTTTGCTTTTCTGCAGGACATCTGGGCTCGCCGGGCCTCCTTCTATTATGATTATTTTTGTTTTAAAGCTGGTTTTTCATGCTCGCTGGCTGGTTTGTATTCGGCATTTGGATTGTCGTGGCCAGCCGCCTGGAGGCTTTGGCTTAAGGAGGAAGGTGGGAAATTAAAGCAAATCAATTAAAAATCAATAAAGGAGGGAGGGGAGGGAGGGGAAGGGAAGGAAAAAAGGAAAGGAAGGAAAGGAAAGGGAGCAAAATAGGGGAGGGGAGGGGAAGGGAGGGGAGGGAAGGAAAAAGGGAAGGGAAGAGGGCAAAATAGGAGGGAAGGGGAGGGGAGGGGAGGGGAGGGGAGGGGAGGGAAGGAAAGGAAAGGAAAGGAAAGGAAAGGAAAGGAAAGGAAAGGAAAGGAAAGGAAAGGAAAGGAAAGGAAAGGAAAGGAAAGGAAAGGAAAGGAAGAAAAATAGGAAAGGAGAGTAGAGTAGAGTAGAGTAGAGTAGAGTAGAGTAGAGTAGAGTAGAGTAGAGTAGAGGAAAGGAAAGGAAAGGAAAGGAAAGGAAAGGAAAGGAAAGGAAAGGAAAGGAAAGGAAAGGAAGAAAAATAGGAGGAAAGGGAAAGGAAGGAAAGGCCCACTTCCGGTTCCTGCTATCCAAAGATTATTCAAATTCTTTTTCAAGATAAAGAGAGAGAGATGGGTCCATAATGACCCACGATAACTTTCTTATGAGAACTACATGGGAAAACAATTAAAATTGCCAGTCTGTCAGGATTCCGGCAGTTACTCCGATTAAATCTTGAGCCTTGAGTCACACTCCCCAAACTAAAAAGGATTTATTAGAAGTTAACTTTCTGGCATTAGCCTGGGCGTAGCCAACTCTGAGATACGTAATTCACTGTCACCCTTGATCCTGCTTTTCCCCCCACACCCCTCTGGGTGTATCATCCAACGAAACACATCCATAGCCAAGAGTCATCAATCGTGCTCTCCAATTAGATTTTTGCACGCCAAAATGTTTGATGAGTTGACACAGTCAAGCTGTTGGGCAACATCTTAGTGTATATGGATCCCAAAGGGTATCCCTGCATTGTAGCTGCCAGAGGGTTGACTCTTTCTCTGGATGAATGCATTTCTTAGCAAACATGTGATTGTAAAACCACAGGTAATCCTCAATTTACGGCCACAACTGAACCCAACATTTCTGTTGTTAAGCACGAGAGGGAAGTCAGTTTCCACAATTTTTTTTTGCCACAGTTGACAATTGGATCGCTACGGTTGTTAAGTTAGCAACATGGTCGTTAAGTGAATCTGGCTCAGTTGCCAAGCACCTGAATTTTGATCACAAGACCCTGGAGATGCTGCAAAGGGTCGTAAGGGTGAAAAATGGTCACAGCGTCACTTTTTTTAAGCGCTGCTCTAACTTCGAACAGTCACTACATGAACTGTTGAAAGTCGAGGACTACCAATACTTTTCTTTGCTAGTGATATGCAAAGAAGTGACCATTAATTGTTTTCTAAGGTTCCCCCCCTCCCCGCAATTTCCCAGTTTGAAGATCTCCTGGTGGTGTCACATCCAAAGGTGAATCCACCAAGATTATCCTTGCTTAACTTCTAAGAAGTCCAGACAAGATCAGCCAGTGCTGCCCCTGCTGGCCTTCTACTACCCTGTTTCCCTGAAAATACGACCTACCCTGAAAGTAAATCCTAGCTTGAGTTTTATATGTGTGTCCCATATAAGCCCTACCCCCCCAAAATAAGCCCTAATGAAGATCCCACCCACTCCAGAGTACTCAGGTAAAAATTAAGCTAGGGTGGGGATGTGAGGTGGGGTGGAGCTGCCAAACTACTTACCTTTGGACAGTTGTAGCCAGGCCTTTCACACCCTGACACCTGCCTTGCCAGCCCATTTCTTCTGCAGCCATCAAGGCTGGTGTTTTTCCCCTCTTGGAGTCTGAATCCGAGGAGGAAGATGAACAAGCTGACAGGGAATGGGAGTGTGGCTCCGTCGGCTGTGGAGGGAACTGGGGAAGGGCAAAGTCCAGCTGGGAAGAGCAGGGGAAAGGTAGAATAAGGGAGAGGGAATTCAAAGGAAGACCCAGGCCCATCTCCTCTTCATCCTAGGGCACGCATGGAGGAATGGAGAAGAGAGCAACATGGATTGCATGGCTTATGGGGGGAGGAAAGGGCCCTGATTCCCTTCATTAGCCATACCTGAGAATGAAAGTTTATAAGAAATGCAGGCTGTGTGCAGCAGCTGCTGGGAGCAAATGTGAATTTATCTTGTGTTGACTTTGCTTATCTGTGTTCCTGGCATCTTTCCAACTGTGTGAGTTTTGCTGTGCCTTCAATTCTGGAATTCTTGCTCCTGCCCTGCCAAACTACTTACCTCAGTTTGACTTGATTGGACTTAAAAGTTACAGTTTTTGTTGACCATGTTTTGGACTTGATTCTCTGCAGTTAAAGGCTGTTCCAGGGAGAGTTTTTCCCCAGCCAGAAGGTAACCTGGACATTGAGGGCAAAGTTGGAGCTATTAAAGGGACTCCTATTGATTATCTGACTGTGTTGCTTTTGTGCCACGCCCCAGGTCATCACAGCTGGCAAGGCTTTCCTGGAGGCCTCTGGAGCTGATAACAAAGCTCTGGATCGATCCTGAGCTCTGTTATCGCCTGCAGAGACCTTCAGGAAAACCTTGTCGGCTGCAGAAGAAGAAGTTCTTGAAGGCCTCTGACAGCGAAAAGGAGGCCAGTGGGGGAGACATGTGCAAGTGAGGTTAGTCAGTGGATGACATCCCCCCAAAATAAGACCTGGTGCCTTTTTTTGGGTGGCAAAAAATATATATAACACAGGGTCTTATTTTGGGGGAAACGCGGTAATATTTCGATCCGTTGGCATCCATATGCTTTCTTGCTACTTATATTTCCTTCAATTGTCTTGTCTTATTCTGCCCGGGATGTGAGTTTAAAAAAGAAAGATCAGCTCACGATCAGTTCACCAGGCTTCTCATAAATTATTTATTTGGTGTTCAACACCAGTTTAATTTAATTTAATCCTTATATTGAACTGCTCTCTCTCTCTCTCTCTCTCTCTCTCTCTCTCTCTCTCTCTTACTTTTTACTATTAGTTGACCTTTCATTCAGCGGATTGTTGAAAGAATACTCATTTCCTTCTTCTTCCTTTTTTTATTTGCATAAAATAACGTGAGGCATGAAAGGGGCCAGGGTGGGAGACGGAATTGATGGGGGGGGGGGGGAAAGGAAGCCGTAATTTGGCATTTTCCTCGCGTAAAGATGGCGGCCTATTAACTCTTACACTAAATATTTCATGAAGCCAAATCTTTTATGAAAAGGGGCACCTGCTCTTCTTTTTAACTACCTGCCGTGTTTCTATGAAAACCAAGACCAGAACATTCTGTACTGAACATTTTACTAATAAACACACACATACACACACCCCTGCAATAATGCTGTCTCACTCCTAACATTTTCTTAATGTTCTTTTATTACAATTATTATTACTCTCTCTACTTTTCAGTATTTCAGTTCCCTCTCATTACTACTACTACTATTACTACTACTACTTCTCCTTCCTCCTCTTCTCCTCCTCCTCCTTCCTTCTCTCTTCTTCTCCTTCTCCTTCTTCTTCCTCCTCCCCTTTCTCCCCCCTCCTCCTCCTCTTCTTCTTCCTCTCCTCCTCCTTCTCCCCGTCTTCTTCTTCCTCCTCCTCTTCTTCTTTTCCTCTTCCTACTTCTTGTTCCTTCTCGTTCCTCTTCTTCTCCTTCTCCTCCTCCTTCTCTCCTCCTCCTCCTCCTCTCGTCTCTCTTCTTCCCCTTCCTTCTCCTCCTCCTTCTTTTTCTTCTTCCTCCTCCTCCTCTTCCCCTCCCTGCCCCTCCCCCTCCTATAATAAGACTAAGACAACACAGTTCAACTTTATATAAACGACATATAATTCAAAAGAATGTAAAAAAACAAACAAAGCCAATTCATTTTTGGGAGCTGAATTAACATCTGAAATAATTTTTCTGCCAATTCAAATGGGTACTGCTCTTGAGAGAAAAATGTTACACTCGGAATTGTGTTTTGCCATCAATTAGCTCAACAAACAATTTCTTTCTAAAAAGACACAGAAATATCCAGGCGATGAAAAATAACGATTTCCCATTGGATTAATGATCACTTTAACTGTATAAAAAACTGACACATAATGCCTGGCATTAGAATTACTGTACAGACATTTCAATTCTTTATTCCTGCCTCCTTCTAATCCGTGGAGAGTAAATAGCTATTATAAACAGCCAGTTACAAATATCTATTATAGGCGTACAATGTGGTACTTAATATTTTAATTCCTACAGTGCTACTAAGGGTTTTCGAGCTGCCAGCCCATATCCAGGCATTGTGTTAGTATCGTTCAGCTCTGCACAATTTGGCAAAGGACGGTTCTAATGTGGTTCTTCGTACAGCGATGGCAAAAAATCATGATCTGAGACTATTGATTGATTTTAAGTAAACATTTCACATTCTGTCAAGTTGTCCCATAAACAGTGTGACTTGCCAAAGTCAAAACTGCCATCAGTTGAGAGTATAATTTAGCATTAGATTAAAGAGAGCTGGTTGAGAGCAGGTTAAAAGCATTGAGCTAGAAACCAGGAGCCTGGGAGTTGTAGTTCTGCCTTTGGCATGAAAACCTCAGGAAAAGGTTTTATGTTTTAATTGTATATGTATAGACATTGTATATGCATATTTTATATGTACATTTAATTGTATATATGTATACTTACGTTTTAATTGTGTATGTATAGGCATATTTTTATGACTGTAAACTGCCCAGTGTTATTTTATAGTAAGATGTGTGGTCAATAAATTAAATAAACAAACAAACAAATGGACAACAGCAAATCACTTCTGAAAACTTTGCTAAGAAAACTGTAAAGATTCATCCAGGCTGTTACCAGCAGTCAAGAGTGATTGGAAGGCAGAGTAGATTTTGTTCTGTTCTGTTTTCTATTCTATTTTATTCTATTCGGTTCTGTTCTAGTCTCTTCTTTTCTACAATCTGTTTTCTCTATTCTGTTCTGTTCTCTGTTCTATTCTATTCTATTCTGTTTTCTATTCTATTTTATTCTGTTCTGTTCTCTGTTCTATTCTACTCTCTCTCTTCTCTTCTCTTTTACAATCTGTTATCTCTGTTCTGTTCTATTATTCTATTCCATATTCCATTCTGTTCTGTTCTGTTTGATCTGGTCTCTATTCCATTCTGTTCTGTTTTTTTCTGTTCTGTGTTCTATCCTATTCTGTTCTCTGTTGTATTCTGTGCTGTTTCTATTCTGTTCTGTTCTGTTCTGTTCTATTCTGTTCTATTCTGTTCTGTTCTCTGTTCTATTCTACTCTTCTCTTCTACAATCCTCTGTTCTATTCTATTCTATTCTATTCTATTCTATTCTATTCTATTCTATTCTATTCTATTCTATTCTATTCTATTCT
>NW_020717060.1:234587-248918 GCF_900518725.1 Notechis scutatus | reverse complement strand
CAGTTGGGTGACTTTGGGCCAATCATCAGGACACTGGGAGTTCTAGTCCTGCCTTAGGCATGAAAACCCATTGGGTGACTTTGGGCCACTTGCCCTCTCCATCAGTCCGGCCCACTTCACAGGGTTGTTTCTGAGGGGAAAAATAGGATAAGGAAGGAGTAGCAGGTGTGCTCATCACCTTGAGTTCCATATAAAATCATGAAAGTGGGATAAAAAAAAAATCTAACACCGAAATAAGAAGTTAAGAGACTCCCCATTGGATTGGTTCAAGGACCCCCTGAATCTGCCATTTTTGCTTCTCACAACAGCCAGATCGGATGCATTTAGGATACTCTCAAAAGAAGGACTAAGATAGCCTACTCCCATCTCCCACCACGGTTCCTCTGCATTTGATATTTCAAGGCCAGCTCCCTTCAACCTTGAAGCAACGCTAAATCCTCAAATAGCTTTCAACCAGCCTGCCTCCTCTCCTCTTTAAAAGCCATGCCAATTTAGTGGCCTTCTGGTGACATTGAATCCCAGGAGTTCATTACATTCAGCGTGGAGAATGCTCTTCTCTTGTCCATATGCCATTGTTTTGGCCCGCCAGTGGCCAGCGGAGCTGGCGGCAGACTCGGACAGGGAGGAGATTGGGGAGGAACATGGGCCAGTCCTGGAGTCTGGGGAAGGCTCTGATGAGGGCTCTGCATCGGAGGCATAGATGGGGCCAGGGCCATCTGACAACTGGTTATCAGCTGCCTTCAGAGTCAGAGATCAGTGGGGAAGAAGAACAGCTGGAGTCTGTTCCCAGGGTGCGCATGCACAGAGCTGCCAAGAGAAGGAAACAGTTAAGGAACAAGGGTCAACTCGGGAATAAGGGCACAGGTGGACGGTGAATGGCCCCTCCCATAGGGAATAAAGAGGAGCAAAAGAGGAGTGGGGTTTGCAGGAGACAATTAGTTCAATTCATGAGGGTGAAGATCTGTTCCTGACTTTTTGCTGCTACAGTGTGGCGTTTGGAAGATATCGGCTTGGCAAACTCTCCAAGCCTGATAAAGGTCTGTAGTTGTGAAATCTCATGAAAGACTGTTTGCCAGAGAGGAATTCCCTTTAACCTAAATAAAAGGGGTTTTATCGGGACGAGGAGTCTGCTTCGTGATCTTGGGAAGCCTGGATGAGAACCGTCATCTCCGTTCCATCAGCTGCCTTCGATGAGCTCCCTTCTATGATAGAGGGAAGAAAACCTCTCCCTGACCACTTTTTCTGGACTTTTTCCCGTGATGTTACCTGCTTCAGTTAAGGGTGAAGGGAAAGTAGCACTGCCTATAACACTAAGAATACCCAAGAGAGGTAACAAAAAGCCACACCACGGGGAATTTAACTTCTCAGATGAACGGATCGCCAAGGAAAAAGGACGGTTTTAGTGAAAGTCTAAATGGGGATTTGGGAAGGAGAGGCACGGGGATGGTTGGAAGAAGGAGAACGGAAGCAAGCAGCACTGTTGTGGTTTTTTTCCCCGTCCCCAATCTGTCAAACTCGGAGGAGACAAAATTAACAAAGAGAAGAAAACGGAATAAGGAGAAAAATAAAACAGAGAACTCCAAGCAGAGTTATACTGTGCTTCCAATCTAATAGGACCATTCTGCCCAATTAGATTCAATTCAATTCATTCAATTGCTTTTTTCTTATACTCTTCTGAAGTATGAGGGGAAAAAAGCAATTATGTTTTCCATATACCCCAACATGAAACCAAAATTATGATTATTTTGCAGGCGGTCTGCCTGTTCTTCTACCACCTACTGAAAAAAACAAAACTATTGAGATTTTCAAAAGACCTGGAGCTGAACACGACTCCTATTCTCTTTTGGAGACAGGTAGGTTTTTTCCTACTTTTTTCCGTTAAGATTTAACTGCTTATTCTGGTAAATCTGATCACATTTGCTCTAAAATGTAATCATTAAGCCACTAAGCTGGATAGATTTGAAAAGCAGAGTTCTACAAATGTAATGCCCACCGTCCAACATAACTTAGTTAAAGACTAATAAAGTAGAGGAGAAGGAAGGGAAGGAGGGAAGAAAAAGTAGGAGGAGGAGGAGGGGAGGAGGAGGAGGAGGAGGAGGAGAGGAAGAGGAAGAGGAAGAGGAAGAGGAAGAGGAAGAGGAAGAAGAGGAAGAAGAGGAAGAAGAAGAAGAAGAAGAAGAAGAAGAAGAAGAAGAAGAAGAAGAAAGAAGGAAGAAGAAATGGCAAGATGGAACTGAAATAGTAGAGAAAGGAGAAGGAGAAAAAGGAGTGAGAACATTTATAATTGACATATTTCTATGTTTTTATGAACACATTTAGAAATGGAAAAATGGAGGATGATTACATCTTCATTCAGCCTAATAGATGAACAGTTTGTTTGGAAATGAATTGATTCCATTACTGCAAGTTTAAGAATGATTGAGTTCTTAGAGCCAACACTTTTCATAGTGAAAAACTGCAAATTAAGCTCAGCAACGTAACAAGATTTAACACATACACACACAGGTGTACCTAAAGCAGCATCTGCTATCCGGAACCCTCTCACCAGGTACAACTTCCAGATTTCCCAACCAGTAACAAAATTTGGAAATTTGGCTGAAAACTCTGAGATTGTGATTCCAGCCAACCTGGAGGCCTCAACTACCATAAAATGGGAACCAAAACTGTGGCAAGAAAGGTCAAAAAAATGGGGCAAAATTCACTTAACAACTGTCTTGCTTAGCAATGGAAGTTTGGAGGTAAATTGTGGTTGCAATTCAAGAATTACCTGTACCAGAAATTGACTAGGCTGGCAACAGAACCACTGAGGAAATCTCTAAAAGAACCTTCCCTCTCTAGATCTATCACATTGGATCAACCAAGTAAGACAGTCCTTAATCTACAGAGATGAATCTCATCCTGATCAGGAAGTAAAATTATGTCCAAGGATCAGATACTAATGTCGTTCACATCTAGATCATAACCAACTGCTCAGAGGTGAAAATTAGGTCTAAGGTACATTCTTCGGCACATATTGAGATAAAGGTGAACTGCCCATGATGTCAACTCATAAAATATTTCTATGGTCTTGCCAACAGAAAGGAAGGGAGGAGCAGTGCAGCAGCTTGGAAATCGAAAGTGCATTCCATCAATAATTTTTCAAATATAGTAATTAGGTGACTAAAGTTTCTGTCATGCAAATATGTAACTGAAGAGCCTGATTGATGACTCTTGGCTCTGGATGTGTCCCATTGGAGAATATCAATTACAATACACCCATGGGGTGGGGGAAAACCAGGGTCAAGGGTGACAATGAATTGTGTGTCACAGAGTTGGCTACACCCAAGCAGTGCTGGACCTTTTAACTCCAAATAAATCCTTTGAAATTTTGGAAGTTTGGATCGAGACTCATGATTTAATTGGGGTAACTGCTGGAATCCCGACACATGAACTGCCATCGTCAATCAATCAATCCATCAATCAGAATAGAGCTGGAAGGGATCTGGGAGATCCTAGGTTCAGGGGTCCCCAATATTGGCAACTTTAAGGCTTGTGGGCTTCAACTCCCAGAATTCCTGAGCTAACATGATTGGAGGAGGAATTCTGGGAGCTGAAGTCCACAAGTCTTAAAGTTGCCAAGTTTGGAGACCTCTCTCCTAGTCCAACCCACTTCTCAAGCAAGAGATTCTATTCCATCTCAAACAAGTAGCTACCTGCCTGGACCCAAATCTCAGGACCTGGAGATTGAAGTCCCTCAGCTCCAAAAGATGATGGGACTTCAATACCAGGCTGTTGTGGCCCCAATTCCCGAGCCTATGCTGTCAGAGAAAGAGGACCTGGAAGATGAGGAGGAGGAACTGGCAATGCCTTCCTCCCCAGGACCTTCCTCCCTGATAATGCCTCAGGTTCCATCAGGCAACCGAGAGGAACAGCCTGAGATTAATCAGGAGGAAGGCATATCGGAGCAGCCCCTGACAGGGAGTCAAGAGGAAGAGTGTTGGCTTGATCCTAAGCAGCATTGTAGGGAGAAACGTGAGCAGCAACGTAGGAGGCGTGGGAGGGTCAGAGAGTGAGCTGAGTCATTGAGCCACACCCCACAGGGGATAAAAGTGGGTGTGTTTTCTCCTGAAACTTTGTACGGGACAAAGTTTAACCTTACTTCAGATTTTCTTTGTGGACTGCCTTGTGATTTTCTGTGAGTAAAATTTTATTTGCTATCAGTTCGGACTTGGCAGGCAGGACGTGGTGGAATGCCAAGCATATAATCAGTTCCAAAGAATTAACTCTGTAAAGTCCGAGCCAGCTTGCCTGCCTGTGTTTGTGTGTGTGTGTGTGTGTGTGTACTCTTTCATCTTTTCGGAAAGAGGAAAGGCGAGACAGAACACCAGCCCGGTGATCAGATCCAAAAATCTGAAGAGGAATCCTACCAAGCAGAAGATTACACAATACACCCAAAGGATTCCCAACTCGTTTTAATGATCCAGCATAACACAGGCATTTCACATCCTACAATAATATTAAACGTTCCGTTTCAGATGTTATGCTGAGGGAAGGGAAGAAGGAAAGGAAAAGAAAGGAAAAAGGGAAGGGAAGGAAAAAAGGGAAGGGAAGGGAAGGAGAAGGGAGAAAAGGGAAAGAGGCAAGGATAAAGAAGAAAAGAGAAAGAAAGAGGAAAGATGAAAGGAAGGGAGAAAAGGGAAAGGGGAAAGAGAAAAGAGGAAAGAGGAAAGGAAGGGAGAAATGGGGGAGAGGAAGGGAAGGGAAGGGAGAAAAGGGAAAGGGGAAAGAGAAAAGAGAAAGGGGAGAGAAAGGGGAAAGAGGAAACGAGAGGGAGGGAGGGAGGGAGGAAGGAAGAGGGAAGGGAAGATGAGTTACATCATGCATGTCATGACATCATCTTTCTCCCGCTCCCGCCCCACCCCTGGATATTATCCAAGACTACAAACTTCCTAACAGAGTTCCGGCTCTTTCACAGATCACAAAGTTCTCTGATGACTTTACAATATTGCATCAGGCGAGGCTTCAGATGTATATTTTATTTATGACCTTTTGCTAAGCTCTTTTGTTCTCGCCACCTCCTTCTGCTCCCGCCTCTCCTTCCCCCGCCCCCACATCCTAGAATTACACGTATTTTTAAAAGCTCCCTGGGTAATTTGCTCCATTCCTGTGATGACCCAGGCGTGATCCAAAGCATCTTACGATACAATAAAATTGATTAGTTTTAAAGGTTCTAGGAATCTTTCTCTCTCCCTCCCTCCCTCCCTCTCTCTCTCTGTCTCTCTCTGTCTCTGTCTCTCTCTCTCTCTCTCCTCCCCCTCCCTCCCTCCCTTCCTCTGTTTCTGAAGTGGAAAGGAAACAAATCCTCTTGGCCACTTTCATTTGTTTTTAATTTCAATTTTGCAACGGTTTGATCCATGTACTTTATTCCATTTGTCATTCGTTCTGCCCACACACACACACCCCATGCTCTCCATCCTACTTCACCTCGCTAAACTGCAGCCATTGAAAAGAACACAATGTGTGCACACACATTCCAAGCAATCTCGGTGTGACTGAGGACAATACAGGTAGTCCGCGACTTAGGCCCACAATTTACTAATTTAACCACTGCAATGATTTACTTAACAGCTGTGGCAAGGAAAGCCGTACAATACAGCAAAATTGACGTAACCTCTGTCTTGCTTACCAACAGAAATTTTCTCAGTCGTGGCTGTAAGCTGAGGACTGCCTGCTGTCAACTCGTAAATCATTCCTATCCCTGTTTCCGAGTTGCCATAAGAAGGAAGGGGGAGAGGAAGGCCTGAGGGAGCAGCGCGGCAGATGAAGGCCAGAAGCACTTTCCACACTTATCTTGTGGAGATTGTAGCCTAGGCTACTGGATCTTCTGCCCGAGAAAATCCTTCATTGGAGAGTGTGATTGATGACACCCAGCCTATGAAAGTGTTTCATTGGAGAACCTGATTTATGACACACCCACGGGGGTGGAGGGAAACCGGATCATAGCTGATAGTAAATTACATGTCTCGGAGTTGATTCCATATGGGTTAGGGCTGGACATGTTGCTCCTAATAAATCTTTTGGATTCTTTTGAAGCTTGGCTCCGGGCTCGTGATTTCATTAGGGCAATTGTCGGAACCCTGACAGCAAGCCAACTCTTCACATAACTGTCAACAACTTTCTTTATGCCGGGCCATCAGAATTGCCTCCGCGCTAAGTGTAAAGTCTTTAAGAACCTGAAGTGGCCTGCTGGTTTGGAATCTTGGCTCCTCTGGAGGACTAGGGTGCATAGGGATTCTGGGATGTAGAGTTTTGTCCGTTTCCATGCTAGGTCATCCCTTTTTGTCACGATGTGTTGATTGTCCTGGAACCAGGGGTCTGCTTGTAGTTTGCCCTTGAGTTTCATGGTTAGATCGCTAGCAGTTTGGTCTTGCCAGTCGCGGCGTTGTCGTCTGGTGGTCACTTGGGCAGTTATTTGGGTAGAGGGGATGATGGCACCTGTACTTTTTCTCAGCTAATGTTCTGACCCACGCCCTTTTCCAACAAATCAAACACAATCCAAAGGGAACAGAAACCTTGTAATGCTTTTGCAAAACAATTAGCTGCGATAAGCACAAGCCTTGCCAAACTCTGCAACACTTACCAAAAGATAACAGACAAGAAATAATTTGCAATACAAGACTCTTCAAATACAAACTCAGGATACTGGAATGTCCACGAGGCTGGAGTTTCAAAATGCCTTTGCCTTCTGCAAAGTACGTTCGTTTCACAGCTGGCTTTTATCTTCTTGAAGGGGGGGGCCATTACCTTACAGCCTTACTCCTGAGTCGCCGGTGCTGTTGTAACTGCTCTTTCCTCCGAGCAATCCTGCGTGCATGTGCACTTAGCACAGGCTCCTCAGGAACCTCCTCATCACTGCTGCCAGCCCCCACAATCTCTGAAGGCAGCAGTCCACTCCCTAATGGTCCTGGCCCCTCATCTGAGTCCTCGCTCTCCTCAGCCATCTGCACCCGCTGCCGGCTAACTACAACAGTTACCAAAAGTCTTCCTAACCCAACCAAGGTTTTGTTTTAGGTTTTTAAAGTCTTCCGGCTCAGAATAAGGATAACCTAAGCAGTTAGTAGACTCTTATATTAAGGTCAGTTGCCCTTCGCTGCTTTTTGTAACAACACTGAAGTTATTGCACATAACAGCACAATCATTTGGGGAGAATGTACAGTAGCTCTATAGAATAGAGTTTTGCCAAGTGTCAAACAGGGATCAGGCTTCCCAGACAATTTATCCTTTTGGATCCAGAGACAAACAGAATACAGGGGATTTAACCTTTATTGTTAGGGCAAGCAAACAAGAGTTTTTAAAAAAAGCATAGCATAAAAAGTAAACCTACCAAGCAAGAGGATGCCCAAATCTCTTACGGCTGTCAGGAGTTACTTAATATCAACCACAGAGATTCCCCAGCAGTAGTTTGAAAGCTACCTCTGATAAAAACAACCCTGCAGGTTTTATTCAGAACCTGACACCATGCCAGGCTATGCTGTGGTTAGGAGACGGCAAGACCTGGCTTTAGTAGAGAACATCTGTAGCTTAGGAGTTGAACTCTAGGGTCGCCGGTGCTCTCTGAGCTTGGTGGTTTTCTTGCAGATGTTTCATGACCCAACTAGGTAATATTATCAATGCTAGGAGAGAAGAAGGGAGGGAGGGAGGGAGGGGGAGAAGTGGGGGGAGGAGGACTATGGGGTCCCGGGTGCTCTTTGAGTTTGGTGGGGTTTTCTGCAGATATTTCATTACCCAACTAGGCAATATCATCAGTGCTGGAAGGGAGGGGGATTTGGGAGGGGGAGGAGGAAGAGGAGGAGGAGGAGGAGGAGGAGGAGGACTGTGGGGTCCTCGGTGCTGTCTGAGCTTGGTGGTTTTCTTGCAGACGTTTCATTACCCAAACTGAGAAACATCATCAGTGTTGGGTCAGTTCTAGCAACACCCAGGATTTCCCCCACAATTTAAGCTCAAAAGAGACAGGCAAGATGGAAAAGGAAACTGTGGCCACAATCCCCTCCTTCTACTCCTTCTCCAGCAACGGTCCAGTATGTAACCAGAACAAATGGTTAATTCAATCTGGGTTGGCTATTCAATTTGAACAGGGGATTCCAGGTGGCTTTGCCATCTGGCTCAGTCTTCTTTAATCTTTTGTTTCCTGCTTGAGCACCGGGGTGGACTAGAAGACCTCCAAGGTCCCTTCCAACTCTGTTATTCTGCTTTGTTTCACCGACATCTTGCAGAATCGATTCTCTTTTGTTCAGGCGGGACCAGCAGTCAAGTTAGGCATTTTTTGGATTTTTGATACACCAAGCCCAAAACATTCACCGTCGCTGATTTAGGAGGAGTGAACGTCAGAAATTCAGAACCCCGAAGACTAATCCTCTGCCCTCAGTAACGTCCTTTGCTGCAGTCCAACATCAGCAGGTTGAAATGTTTGCTGTTTTTATAACACCACCTGTCCCATTCATGGGGTTTACATTTCTCCTGCACCCCCATTTTCAAATCTCAAAGGCTGTTCTCAGTGCTTATGGACTCCTTCAGCATTGGAAGAAAAGCAGGGGTGGGATTCTACCGGTTCGCACCTATTCACTAGAACCGGTTGTTAACATTTTAAGCAGTTCGGAGAACCGGTTGTTAGAAGAAATGACTGGCCTAATCCTGTAAGGAAGGCAGGAAGGAAACATTCTGGTGTTGCTTACAGAAACTGCCTCTCTGTTAACCCTTATTACGTTCTTGGCAGGACTAGACTTCCTGTCTCAGGAACGTCTCTGGAATTTTTTCCCCCCTCCTTTGCTGGTACTTTGCTTGTGTGGAGTGACCATTCAAAGTTACAACGGCACTGAAAAAAGTGACTTGTGATCATTTTTCACACTAACGACTGTTGCAGCATCCCTACAGTCATGAGAGGCCAGGCGAGGAGATGCGTGCCTCGATGTGAGTGATGTTGAGTTGGCCACACCCAGCCAGTCACATGACCACCAAGCCATGCCCACCACCTAAGCCACGCCCACAGAACCAGTTGTTAAAAAATTTGAATCCTACCCTTGAAGAAAAGGCCTTCCCTTAATAGTGACCCTCCCAGATTTTGCAGGAAAGAAGGAACTTTTCCAGCTCTATGTGAGCTAAAGCAGGGGTAAGAGATAATCAGTGTTGGAAGGGACCTTGTAGGTCATCTAGTCCAACCCCCGCCCAAGCAGGAGACCCTACACCATTTCTGACAGATGGGAGTCCAATCTCTTCTTGAAAGTCTCAAGTGATGACGCTCCCACAGCCTCTGAGGTCTCCAACCTTGGCAAACTTTACAATGGGAGGGGAATGAGAGAGGGAGTTATGTCTTAACCTCATCTATGGACTCCAACTGCCATTCTATCCAACCTCATCGCTCAGTGATTATTGGACCTGTAGTCCAATACTATCTGAAAAGCTAATGCATACCAATCAATATTTTATCTCATGCTAGATTATTCTAACGAAACAGTGCTGTGCGGGTTTCTATGCTGTGGACTTCCCGCTCACCAAAGTGGAAGATAATTAAGACTGTTAATTAGTCAGTTAATGAGTTCGTTAGCTAGTTTAGTTAGTTGGTTAATTCGTTAGTCCGAAAATGCCAGGGAGTTTCTAGAAGCCTGGCCCTCTGACAAATCAGCCATCGACAGACACATAGACATTAACAATGTCTACTGACTATGCAAAAGAGACAATCAACCAGCCCAAAAGAGACCAAATAAGACTCCAGCACTTCTCCACCAGCGATCAGCATCCAGATCAGCAGAGATCAACTCCAAGGTTAACTTCTGACCAACAATAATACCCCAGTCAAGAAACTGCCAAAGAAGCCAACAGCAAAGAGCCCAACCAAAGAATCTCTAAGACTTCCCCCACCCACATAGATAGGCAAGACACAAGAATATAAGCTGACAGCAAATACCACCCCATACTAGTACTGATGACGTTACCTAGTTGGGCAATGAAACGTCTGCAAGTTTAGAGAGCACCAAGGACCTCTCATGTCAATCGTGAGCTACAAATACTCTCCATTATTGGTTGGTTGGTTGGTTAGTAAGTTAGTTAGTTAGTAAAATGTTTATGGAGATCCTCAATCATCCAGGTCATGGTTGTCCCAAAGGTGCTTTTTCAGGAGGCAACTGGACTTTCTAGTTTTTCCTTGAAGACATTTCGCTTCTCATCCAAGAAGCTTCTTCTTCAGTTCAGCTTCTTCTTCAGAACTGAAGAAGCTTCTTGGATGAGAAGCAAAATGCCTTCAAGGAAAAACAAAGTCCAGTGGCTAGCCTAGAGAAAAGAAGAATCAGGGGTGACATGATAGCAGTATTCCAATATTTGAGGGGCTGCCACAAAGAAGAAAGGGGTCAAATTATTCTCCAAAGCACCTGAAGGCGGGACAAGAAATAATGGTTGCAAACTGGAATCAGGAGAAACTTCCTAACCATGAGAACAGTGGAACAGAAGTTGCCTTCAGAAATCGTGGGCACCTCCATCACTGGATGTTTTTGAGAAGAGCCTGGACAGTGACTGATCTGAAATGGTATAGGGTCTCCTGCTTGAGCAAGGGGCTGGACTAGAAGACCTCCAAGGTCCCTCCCAGCTCTATTCTATTCTAAGTTAGCTATTTATTTTTATTACAGTTGACGAGCAGATCTTAGATCTTTCATGGTTTGGGTCTTTGAGAGAACCTTCCAGTCCTACATTGGTCTTGAACAATTATGCTTCTTCTTTTTGTTTTTATCAAAAAAATCAAGGTTAAAAAAAATTGGAACCCTGAACAAAACAAAATGAACATCTAAAGGAGCTTCATAGCCAAAAGCCCAGATACCATAAGGCATTTTCAGTTCACAGCAGAACAACAGATGAACAGCCATACAACAAAATCTCAGCGAACAAGTGGCCTTTAAGTGCTTTCTGCAAACCCTTCTCTTTTTTCTCTTGGACAAATTTAACACTCAACTCCCAATTTGGAAAAGAACATTTAAAAAAAAAACAACCATAATAATATTCTTTTTTTTTTTTTTTGGTATGCTTTACCCTTCAAAAACACAATCGCCCTTTTTAGACAAAACTAAAATCTTTATTAAGAATCTTACAGAAAAACAGAAAAGGGAATCGACAAAGAAATTAGACCTACAGATAGTTGAGAAAGTAAAATACTCGGGAATATATTTAACAGCAAGACGGGTAACAACCAAAGAAGATAATTATATAAGACTACTGCAACAAATCAAAGCCGACTTGGAAAAATGGGGGAAAAAATGCAGATGTCAAATGGCAGGAAGGATTGCAACTATAAAAATGAATATTTTGCCAAAGCTACTTTTTCTAATCCAAACGATCTCTGTAAAATTAGAAAAAAAGTACTTTGACGAGCTAAACACAATAATTTTGAAATATGTTCGGCAAGGGAAAAAAGCAAGAATAAGATTGAAAATGTTACAAGAATCTAAAACTAATGGAGGCTTTGGAGTACCAGATTGGGAGCTTTATTATGAAGCTTGGGTGAGAAAATGGATATTGGAAGATTGTGACACAGAAAGGTTACTATTTCTAGAAGGTCACGATCTCCAATTAGGATGTCATGCTTTTGCGTTTCATTTATAAATATTTTTATTGTTTTGTATCACAAATTCCATTTCTATATTGAACAGCGTGTTTTCTAGGTGGCCAAAGTGTTAAAATATAAACATCATTATAATCATGTACATACATATACATGTATGCATATCATATACATGTACATACATATACATGTATGCATATCATATACATATATATAAGATAATATCAATCGTTATTAGAAAGTATACTATCTTCCATATTGACATCAGTTATATAACCATCAAAATATTTACTAGTCAGTTTTTCTTTCCCCTGTAGTTCATATTTTCACATAAATCCATTCATCTAACCTCTGTATCTATCTACTAGCCATTTGTAGAAAAGTTCCCATATTATAAAATATTCCGAATCTGCCTTTTCTTTAATTTTTAGAGTTAAACTATCTATTTCTGCATATTCCATAATCTTTTTGATTATATTATCATCTCTAGGGTTTTTTTCATTTTTCCAGTATTGTGCAATCCTGGCTGCTGGTAGAATATGTAAAATTAAATATGTGTTACCTTTATTATAGTTTTCAGGTAGCAAGGATAGCATGCTTTTTAAAATTTATTTATTTATTTGTCAAAAGCTTACAATACAGTAGAAATAAGAATAAACATAAGTTTAAATACAAGAAATAGGAACTAATAATTGGGAAGAATAGGACAGGGATGGTAGGCACGATGGTGCGCTTATGCACGCCCCCTACAGACCTCTTAGGAATGGGGTGAGATCAATAGAGGCTAGTTTGAGTGTAAAGGAGTCGGGGTTTGAGCAGGTGACAACAGAACCAGGTAGTGAATTCCAGACATTGACCACTCTGTTGCTGAAGTTGTACTTCCTGCAATCAAGTTTGGAGTGGTTTACATTAAGTTTATATCTGTTGTGTGCTCTTGTGTTGTTATGGTTAAAGCTGAAATATTCATTAGCTGGTAAGACATTGTAACATGATTTTATGTTAACTTTAACTTTAACCTTAGACTGTCTACTATTGACCTCACCCCTTTCCTAAGAGGTCTGTAGGGGGCGTGCATAAGCGCACCAACGTGCCTACCGTCCCTGTCCTATTGTTTCTCTTATTCTTCTTTTATTTTTCTTATATGTACCCATTTCATGTATTCACAACTATGTATACACTTATACTTATTATCTTGTAAACAATTGGCAAATCAAATAAATAAATAAATAAATAAATAAATAAATAAATAAATAAATATGTACTATGCTTAATTCCAATCTTAGCTGGCATAGTTCAAGGTTATCTAAGCCTAGAATCTCAAGCCTGGTGGTTTGAGGAACATAGTACTCTTCTGGTAAAATACTTCTGGACTCGCTCAATTATATTTATGTCTGATATACAGTGTGGATTCCAGACAACAGAGCTGAATTCAAGTATTGGTCTAGCAAAGGTTTTGAATGTCCTAGTTTGCAAATCAGCATTACCAGAGGAAAAGTTTCATAAGTGTTTTTTTTTTAATGGTATGAAAAACACAATCATTGGCTTTGGAAAAAGTTTAGTAGATACAAATAAAACAAGAGATGCTCAACTTAAAGCATCAGCATTTCCCCGTGTTAATGAGATAGAGGTAGTCCTCAACTTACGACAACAATTTGAGCCCAAAATTTCTGTTGCAGGGCAAGGCAGGTGTTAAGTGAGTTTTGCCCCATTTTACAACATTTCTTGCCGCCATTGTTAAGGGAATCGCTGCAGTTGTTTAATTAGTAACACGGTTGTTAAGAGAATCTGGCTTCCTCGTTGACTTGGCTTGACAGAAGGCCACAAAAGTGGATCACATTGCAACCGTTGTAAATGTGAGTCGGTGGCCAAGCATCTGAATTTTGACCGTGCAACTGTGGGGATGTTTGCAATGGTCGTAAGTGTGAAAAATGGTCATATCCCACTTTTTTCAGCGCTGTTGTAACGTCGAACAGTTGCTAAATAAACTATTGTAAATCGTGAATTGCCTGTACTTAAAAGGACAATATAATTCAACGTAAAGTAGAAAAACGTTACAATTTTCTACTAGGCTGTTCATACAACTGTACCAGCCTGTCTTCATTTTCTAGTTGTAAAAGAAGACTTGATCTGTCTCCTGAATGTAAACTTCTACCTCTGACAATCATATACCAACCAAGTCACTGCAATTGTACAATTTTACCATCCGAAATCTCTGTTCTTTTTCTCCCAAAATAAAGAAAATTTCTGCCTCTTTATTATCACGTCGCAAATTCCCTCTGTCTGAACGTAATGCTAGAGATTAACACAGGCAACGAGAGTGCATCAAATCTATTTAGTGGCTTGAGAACAGAATTTGTTGGCAGGACAATGGCATAAAGCCGTCAAGATTTAAACGATCTATTCCATATTAAGCATGTTGCACAATGTTTTCTGTCCCTGTTTTTAAGCCTGATTAACATAGGAATAATATAGGAATACCACAGCAGATTTTAGCTGTTAATGTTTTAATCTGGTGGGTTTTTTTTTTTTTTTACAATGGATGCTTTTAAGGTTTTCCAATGTTTTTATGTCGTAAGCTGCCCAGAGTTGTTGGATATGAGAGGGGCAGCAAATAAATGTGAGAGATAGGGGTGTGTGTGTGTGTGTGTGTGTGTGTGTGTGTGTGTGAGAGAGAGAGAGAGAGAGAGAGAGAGAGAGAGAGAGAGAAGAAGAAGAAGAAGAAGAAGAAGAAGAAGAAGAAGAAGAAGAAG
>NW_020717060.1:211335-227330 GCF_900518725.1 Notechis scutatus | reverse complement strand
AAGAAGAAGAAGAAGAAGAAGAAGAAGAAGAAGAAGAAGAAGAAGAATTAAAATGGCTTGTGATACAACAAATCAATTTTCACGTACCCTGACCCATAGAGAGCCAGGTGTTCACACACACACACACACACTTACACATGCACATACCAACCAAGACCATATATGGGCTTCTTGCGCAATCAGCAGGAGACCAGATTTTTTCCCCTGCCCGCTTCACTGACCTGAACCCCAAGGGGAGATGCTTGGATTGGCTACAAACCCCCCCCCCCCCAAAGGCGCTGTTACGCCCAGGGACCTTATGCCGCCACCACACCCCCCTTTGCACAAAGAGTGAGATGGCAAATATCTTGGGTGAAAGGGAGGGAGGGAGGGAGAGAAGATTGGCAGCCCTCCGGAGCTTGCTCACCAGCCACCCTTCCTTCCTTCCTTCCTCCCTCCCTTCCATCTGTCCATGTGCAGAATGCACCCCTGGCTCCCTGCCGCTGAGCAAGCATCTTTCCATGCCAGCAGGTAAATTAACCCACCATGCAAAAGACCTCGGAAGGAACATGAGTAATAGCGCTCGCTCGCTCGCTCGCTCTCTCTTCCTCTCCCCCCTCCCTCTCTCTGTCTGTCTCTCTCTCTGTCTCTCTCTCTCTGTCTCTGTCTCTCTCGGTCTCTCTCTCTCTCTCTCTCTCTCGGCCTGGGTTTGTGCATTTGCTGCAAACCTGCCCTTTTCCCATCTGTTCTGCACCCAGCCAGGGGAAACTTCAAAAGAGCCACGCCAGCTCCGTCCTTACCTGGACGGCGATTCTTTTTTCCAAGCAGCAAATAAAAAAAATAAAAAAAATGCAAGCTCCCCTCCGATGGGGCTTTGCTTCTTTTTTTCTTTTTTTTTCTTTAGCCACGCCGCTTAGGGTCCATGCATGATGTCCACGAGGGAACCGCGGGAGACAAAGGCGCGCGTGTGAGGCTTTCGGGAGACGAGAGAAACGTCCTTTCCGTCCCTCCTTGCTCCGAGGATGCTTTTCGGGGAGGTTTGGCGGCGATGCGGAAGAAAATCCCAACTTGCAAGGAGGGGGAGGGCTTTGGGGAAGGATGCCAAGGAGAGGAGCACATGCACACAGCCTCGCTGGCTCTTTCACACGCGCGCACACGCGCGCTCTCACTCACACGCACACAGACACTTCTGACCTAAGTGGCGAGGGAGGATGGGAAACAGCCTAGAAACGCCGGGATCGCTAGCCATCCAAACGGATCAGCAGATCACGAGTTGGTCCGATCTCATCGAGGCTGGCCCCCAACGGAGAGGCTGCTTTGCTATTTAGAATATAGAAGAGCTGGAAGGGACCTTGGAGGTCTTCTAGTCCAGCCCCCTGCCTAGGCGGGAAACCCTACACCACTTCAGACAAAGGGTTATCCAACATCTTTTTAAAAACCTCCAGTGTTGGAGCATCCACAGCTTCTGGAGGAAAGTTGTTCCACAGAATAGAATAGAATAGAATAGAATAGAATAGAATAGAATAGAATAGAATAGAATAGAATAGCAGAGTTGGAAGGGACCTTGGAGGTCTTCTAGTCCAACCCCCTGCCTAGGCAAAAAACCCTACAGCACTTCAGACAAAGGGTTATCCAACATCTTTTTAAAAACTTCCAGTGTTGGAGCATTCACAACTTCTGGAGGCAAGTTGTTCTAACTGTGATTAATTGTTCTCAACTGTCAGGAAAATCCTCCTTAGTTCTAGGTTGCTTCTCTCCTTGATTAGTTTCCACCCACTGCTTCCTGCCCTGCCTTCTGGTGCTTTGGAGAATAGCTTGACCCCTTCTTGGTGGCAGCACCTGAGATACTAGAAGACTGCTATCATGTCACCTCCTGTCCTTCTTTTCATCAAACTAGACATACCCAATTTCTGCAATCATTCTCTATACGTTTTAGCCTCCAATCCCCTAATCATCCTGGTTGCTCTTCTCTGCACTTTTTCCAGAGTCTCAATGTCTTTTTTTACATCTTGGCGGCCAAAACGTGAACCTGGAAAATAGAAGAGTATTGTCGATAGAGAGGGTCACGACTTGCAGAGAGGGTGGCATAGTTTCCTATGGGATGGGAAATGTAAACAGCATGCATATTTTCAGAGACACTGTGATCTTGATTCTATTTCTCTGAGCCTGGCTCGGTTGGGAGAGTCAATTGGGAGCCCTGTGTAAGGTAGCTGAGATGAAGAGGGCAAAGGAGAAAAACGAGATTGCAACAGGCGAGAATGGAATGGAATGGAATGGAATGGAAAGGAGTGGAGTGGAATGGAATGGAATGGAATCAAATGGAATGGAATGGAATGGAATGGAATAGGGAAAAGAGGGGAGAGTGGAGTGGAGTGGAATGGAAAGGAGTGGAGTGGAGTAGACTGGAATGGAATGGAAAGGAATAGGGAAAGGGAAGGGGATAGGGATAGGGATAGGGATAGGGCAGAATGGAACAGTACAGAACGGAATGGAAGAAGGAAGGAAGGAAGGAAGGAAGGAAGGAAGGAAGGAAGGAAGGAAGGAAGGAAGGAAGGAAGGAAGGAAGGAATTCTTTGTTGGCCAAGCGTGATTAGATGCTTCTCTTGGTGCAGTGTGCATAAAAAGAAAAGATACATTCATCAAGAATCATCAGGTCCAACACTTAATAATCGTCATAGGGTACAATAAGCAATCAAATCATACTAGGAAACAGTCATTATAAATCATAAGGATACAATCAACAAAGTTACAGTCATACAGTCACAAGTGGGAGGGGATGGGTGATAAGGAGTGATGGGAAGATTAATAGTAATAGTAGTGCAGACTTAGTAAATAGTTGGACAGTGTTGAGGGAATTATTTCTTTAGCAGAGTGATGGCGTTTGGGGAAAAACTGTCCTTGTGTCTAGTTGTTCTGGTGTGCAGTGCTCTATAGCGTCATTTTGAGGGAAGGAGTTGAAACAGTTTATGTCCGGGATGTGAGGGGTCTGTAAATATTTTCACAGCCCTCTTTTTGATTCATGCAGTATGCAGGTCCTCGATGGAAGGCAGGTTGGTAGTAATGGCTTTTTTCTGCAATGGAGTGGAGTGGAGTGGAATGGAATAGAAAGGAATAGGGATAGAGATAGAGATAGAGATAGAGATAGAGATAGAGATAGAGATAGAGATAGAGATAGAGATAGAGATAGAGAGGACAGAATAGATTAGAATTCTTTATTGGCCAAGTGTGATTGGACACACACAAGGAAAAGTTTGGGAAAATGATCCAAACTCCACCCATGTTCAGCAACCCTGATCTGTAGAAGCTGTAATGCATTTGCTTCAAATGCTGTTTCTTCTTCAGGCTTGTGGCTTCCCAACGCATTTTGGTATTCTCCTTCAAATGAAAACTCCCAAGTCCTTGCCCTGTAGAAACGCAGTGCATCAAATGTCCGGTTCTTACGGCTTTTCGGAATCAGCCAAGTGGATTTCCAAGAAAGATCCTGACAAAAATTGATGTCCCACTGCAAACAAAAAACAAAAACAAAAAAAACTTCCCAGAAATGGGAATGTGCGGTAAGCAACAGCAATAGCCAGAATGCTGACTGATTGGCAGTGTGCTTTTTTTTTTTTTTTTCCTTTCTGGATAACCTCAGAGCCTGAAAGGATGCTCTGAGCTTATCTGCATTCATAAGATGCAAATTTATGCAGCTGATAAATGCTGTTACAGAGGTGATTTATTTGGTGGGACCTGTCTGGTTTGATTTGTGCTGAGACAGGAGGCTGCAGAAAAAAGAGGTATCAGCCAAGTGGGATGGAGGGTTCAAGGCTCAGGGGGTGCAGTAGATGCTAGACACATTGCAGGTAAATATCTGGGAGTAGTAAGGATTTGCTCTGTTTATATTCTGGTCTCTTGCCTGTCTGTGTGGGTGGGAGCCATCTTAGCGATTCTTTGGTTGGGCTGTTTGCTGGTGGCTCTTTGACCATTGCTTGATTGGGATGTTGCTTACTTGATTTGGTTACATCTCATAGAATCATAGAATAACAGAGTTGGAAAGGAACTTGGAGGTCATCTAGTAGTGCAACCCCCTGCTCAAGCAGGACAGTCTATTCCAAAGATTAGCCTTTATGTCATGCCCTTGTTGGAGTCTGATTCTGAGGGGGAGATTGAGCAGCTGACCGGGAGTGGGAGTGTGGCTTCGGTGGCTGTGGAAGAAACGGGGGAAGGGCACAGCCCAGCTGGGCATTCAGAGGGCCACCCCCTCTTCATCCTAGGGCATGCAGGGAGGAACGGAGAATGGAGCAACGTGGCTTATGGGAGAGAAAAGGGCCCTGATCCCTTTCATTGGTTGCAGCTGGGAGAACAGGATATAAATGGGGCATTTGCACATGGCTCCTTGCTGGAAGCAAAGCGTGCATTATTTTGGTCGAGCCTTATCTGGGTTTTGACGTCCTCCCAACTGTGGGTGCTGCGTTATCCTTTGAAAGTCTGCAATTTATCATCCTGGCCTGCCATGTTAATTACTTCAGTGTGGTTTGTGTTGGGTTTTTTTTATTTCTAATTATCTTTACTTTGGGTTTGGACTGCATTTCTGCCCTTCGTAGACTGTTTTTTGAACAGTTTGTTATCCAGGCAAGGATAATTGGACATTGGGGCCAAGTTGGAGGCATTTAAAGGGAATTTATTCTACTTTTGTGACTTCGTTATTTTTGTGTCATGCCCCGGGTCATCACACTCTACCTAGGATTGAACTCACAGCTTCCTGATTGTGAGGCGAGAGCTCCACCTCTAGGCCTGGTTGGTCTGAAGTTGACAGAGTTGATCTGTGCTGATCTGGATGCTGATCGCTGGTGGAGAAGTGCTGGAGTCTTCTTTCTTCTCTTTTGGGCTGGTTGGTTGTCTTTTTTGCATAGTCAGTAGACGTTGTTAATGTCTATGTGTCTGTCGATGGCTGATTTGTCAGAGTGCCAGGCTTCTAGAAATTGCCCGGCACTTTTGGGCTTGGCCCGGTCTAGAATGGTCACAAAGACAATCAACCCGCCCAAAAGTACCTCTCCACCAGGAATCAGCACCCAGATCAGTATAGATTAACTTCAACGTAACAATCAAGTAAACAATACCCCAATCAAGAAATTGGCAAAGAGTCATCAGCAAATAGCCCAACCAAAGTATCCTTAAGACCGTCCCATCCATCCATACAGGCAAGAATATAAACTGACACCAAACAGCACTCCTTATTTGGTAACTGATGATGTTACCTAGTTGGGTAATGAAACACAATTAACCCTTCCAAAACAAAGTCACCGAACCGATAGTAACACCAGTTGAATCCCACCCCTGATCCACCTGTGCCCCTCCTCCTGAGTTGGCCCCTGTTCCTAAGTTGTTGTCCTCTCCTGACAGCTCTGCGCATACGCCCATCTGTAACAGGCTCCAGCTGTTCTTCTTCCCCACTTATCTCCGACTCCGAAGGCAGCTGGGAAATGTCAGACGGCCCTGGCCCTATCTCTGCTTCTGATGCAGAGTATCTATCAGAGCCTTCCCCAGACTCCAGGACTAGCCCAAGTTCCTCCCCAACCTCCTCATCGTTCAAGTCTGCCGCCGGCTCCGCCGGCAGCTGGGCGGGCCACAACAGATTTCTCTTTCTGTGAGTCCATAGTATTCTCTGAGCTTGGTTGTTGTTTTGCAGACGTTTCATTACCCAACTAGGTAACCTCATCAGTGCTAGAAGGGAATGGGGTTTGCTCTCTGTTTATGTACAAGTGGCTTGCCCTGACGGTGTTGGTGGGAGTGTTCTTGATGGTTCCTTTATTAGGCTATTGTTCACTGATTGTCTGGAAATTATTTCTTCATCAGGGTATTGTTTACTGCTTGATTGTTGATCTAATATTAACCTTGGTGTTCATTTCTGCTTATCTGTGTGTTGATTTCTGGCAAGGCGGTGTTTTGGTACTTTTGTTTCCTTTTTGGCTATTTGATTGTCACTTTTGAATGAGCATTGTGGTGATCTAGCTGCGAAGATACTCGCCTTCCACTCAGAAGGTTGAGAGTTCAATCCTAGGTTTGGGCAGATATTTCTCTCGGGGCACAAAGAAAAAATATCTGCTGTGTCAGGGAGGGCCTCTGTCCAGTAAACACTCATCCCCATCCAGTTGCCCTGACTCTACTCCAAATTAAATGATTACAGGGTGACAAAAAGGGAGGTTTTTTTAAATTGCCTCTTTTGAATGATGTGTAAATATTGTTTGCCTCTTTTTAAAAAAAATAAATTTTATTAAGTTTTCATATTTTAAAAAACATAAAATAAAATTATACATTGTTATCAACATCAAGGCATCTTTTGTATCTCCTTACATTGTTCAGTGTATGTATTTACTTATTCCTTTACCATTACATCTTACTCTTGCTATAAATCAATATCTTTTATCCTTACACATCGATCTTCTCTATGGTATATTTACATATTTATAGATTCCCTCATTCTTTTCCTAATTGCCATTTTATTTTATTTTTATTTCTAAACCACTCATACCAGGCATCCCAGTCCCTATGGTAAATTGAATCTTCTCTGTCTTTTATTTTCATCGTTAGCCTGTCCATCTCTATGCAATCTATATTTTTTTTTTATAACCATGCCTTCTGGTGGAACCCCTTTTTCTTTCCAGAATTGTGCGTACAAAATCCTTGCAGCTGTTAATATGTGTAACATGATATATCTATCTGTTTTATTGCATTTTTGTGTTATTATACCTAATAAAAAGTTTCCAGATTAAATTCAACTTTCTGATTCGTGATTTCTTCTAGCTATTGTCTAATTGTATTCCAATATTTTTTCACCTTCTGGCATGTCCAACAGGTATGGAAATAAGTGCCTTTTTCTTTTCCACATTTCCAACAGTTTGGGTCTGAGTTAAACATTTTTGCCAGTCTAGCGGGAGGAAGGTGCCATCTGTAGAACATTTTATATTGATTTTCCCTGTATGCTGTAGATGTAATTAATTTCTAATTTAATCTCCACATTCTCTCCCAATTTTCCAGGTCTATATTATGGCCAACATTTTTTCCCCATACCGCCATTGTCTCTTTGACCAACTTCTCTTCCATTTTAAAATCTACTAGAAAATTATATATTCTTTTTTTAAAAAATAATAATTTTTTTATTGGTTTTTAAAACAAACATAAACAAACAAAACATAAAAACATCAAATCATCTTCCATATATGTACATACAGTGTGCCGGTTGGTTTACAAATTGTTTTGTGCTTCCATTTCATAGTCTTCAATTATAATTACATCGCATATAATCTTGTATTTTCAATCAATATATTAAATACATTAATATCATTATTAATCAATCATTTGACTATACTTTTATTCATTCATGTTTTCCAAAATGATCATATTTTACTTAATTTGTTTTATGACAATTTGTATTATCATCCCAGATCTATCCTAGAATCATTTTGTAGATATAATAAGAAAAGAATACATCTTTACAATGTTATTTGAAAATTCCAGTCTGGCTATCGACTGTTGAAGCATTTTCTTATCCTATAATATACAAAAAGGAACAAACAGTTAGATATGGTGAAATATTGAATGAAAAAGGTGAACTTAAATCTATACAAAAACTAGAGGAACAAGGTTTAAAGATGAATTGGTTTTCATATGCGCAAATACATTCAAGGTATGATAAAGATTCTAAAACAGAAGGTTTCTATGATAAACTGACTGACTTAGATAAGATTTTGACAGGTACTGATGAAAAGGTGATTAAAAAATTGTATGGATATCTATTAGAAATTAAACTAGAAGAAGAACAAGTTAAAGAAACTATGATTGCTTGGGGGAAGAATTTTGGATATGGGATTGATCTAGAGAAATGGCAAAAATTGTGGTCTCAAAATTATAAAATGACAATGTCAACAGCATATAAAGAAAATTTGTATAAGATGTTTTACAGGTGGCACTTTCCCCCGACAAGAATAGCAAGAATGTTCAAGAATTAAATCCAAAAAATGTTGGAAATGTCATCAGATACCTGGCTCATATTACCATATGTGGTGGACTTGTGCGGATGCTAAAAAATACTGGACTAAAATCCACACGTGATTGGAAAAAATGACAAAAAAGCATATAGATTTGAAACCAGAAATATTTTTATTGGGAATTTTACCTGAAATTAGTAAAGACTTGAAATACCTGATTGTAAATGTATTAACAGCGGCTAGGATTGTATTTGCTAAAAACTGGAAAAATGAGAAAATACCATCACAGGAGGAAATCATTAAGAAAATATTGGAATGTGCTGAAATGAGTAGATTGACATTTGAAATTAGAGAACAAGAAGATAAACAATTTTATAAAATTTGGAATCTATTCTATCAATGGTTAGACAATAAAATATAGTAATGAAATAGGTAGACTTTTAGAAAATAAGAAAATTATATATTCTTGAGATCATTTTCTTTTCCATTTCTTGTAGAATTTTATCTAATTGATGCTTTCCCATGCAGAAACCAAATTGTTCTTTGTCTTTTTTGTATCTCGCCTGAATTTGCATGTATGGCCACCAATCTATCTTTATGTTTTGTTGCTGTAATTCCAGTTGCCCTGACTCTACCCCGAATTAAATGAGTCACAAAAAGGGAGGTTTTTAAAATTGTCTCTTTTTTTTTTTTTTTTTTTTTTAAAACAAGTTTTATTGTCTCTTTTGAATGATGTGTAAATATTGTTTGTCTCTGTGTGTCCGTTGATGTCTGATTTGTCTGATTGCCAGGGAAGAATCTCACTAACAGCAAACTCAGAAAAACCCTTGACCCAAATTCAGAAATTAGTGCCTCTGTCTTTATTTACATGGATCCCTCTAAATCTTTACCATCCCTTTTGTTCTGTACATACATGTACATAAACCCTCCCTAGCTTTGCTTTGTAAGATCTAAAAACATAGGAATTGCTGATCGCTTCTTAGCATCTGATTGTGCATTAAAAGTAATAAATACTGTCAGACAAAGGAGCGAGGATGATACCCTGTCAAGATTTCAACCGAGAAAAAACGGTTTCTCGTTTGGGGGGGGGGGAACAAGAACCAGATTTTGATTATCCAGGTAGTGAATTACCATGTCAGGATAATAATCTTTTTTTTTTTTTAAAGCCTTAATTGGATTACCTTTAGATTTGGGCGAACATGTCATCCAGCTCTTTTCCTATCACATTTAAAGTTCTTTGCTGAAATGTCTAATTAAGAGGATCAGGAGGGACTAAGTCATCTCCAAAGAAATAAAATTATTATTTTTTTATCCAGGTTGTAGAATAATCAAAATAATTTTTCGGGCATCAGAGACGTTCTGCGAAAACGAGCAACCTGCAAAGCCACAAAGCCAATTATGGAATCGCCCTAATTACAAATTAAAACCCTGGACCTGTAACTGCAGTGGGATTGGGGGCATTATTATTTATAATTATCTCCCACTCTGTGTTTTTGCACAGGAGATAAATCTGCAGCGGGACAAGATCAATTCCTTTTTTTTGCAGTAATTTAAGGAAAAGTTTGTTTGACTTGCTGTAATTCCATAGCTGTTTTTGATTTGTTCATTTGATGATGTCAATGGCAAGATGTAAAGGAAAATATAAAAGAATTATCCCAAATGACATTCAGTTTGTTGAGTCAGTTTGTTATCTTGTTTGCATTTGGGGTTTTCATTTCAGGTCTAATTCAATTGTGCAGGCTTGAAACTAGGGTTCCTAGTTTCCTATCATGTTAATTTGAGGCATTTGATTTGATTTGATTTAGTGGCTCGATTTGATTCACAGACTCTATTTGGAGATTTAATTCAGAAGCTGGAACAGGATCAGTTGAACGCATTAGAGCTGTTCACTCAACATTTACACATCCCTGCAATTGATATAGGTCATCCTTGACTTACAGCAGCTCATTTAATGACCGTGGCACTGAAAAAAGTGATGTATGGCCATTTTTCACAGTTACAATCAGGGGTGGGATTCAGCCGGTTCAGGCTGGTTTGGGCGAACTGGATGTTAAATTTACACCTGGTTCACTGAACCGGTAGGTGAAGCAACCAGCCGGCCTTGCCCACCTTGCCTCGCCCCTCCCAGGACTCTCCACGTGGCCCGTTTTGGATGCAGGTAAGTTCAGGGTGTGCGCGGAGGCTCTGGGAGGGGGAAAAATGGCCCTCCCGGAAGTTCTGGAAGTCCAGAAATGGGCCTATTTCCAGCTTCTGGAGGGCCTCCAGACACCAGGGGAGGCCGTTTTCTCCCTCCCACAGGCCCGAGGGAAGCCTCCGGACTCTGGGGAAGGTGAAAAATGGCTCTCCCGGAAGTTCTGGTAGGCCACGCCCACCATGGCCACACCCACCCAACAATCGGGCAGAGAACTGGTTGTTGGGATTTTTGAATCCCACTCCTGGTTACGACCTTTTGAAGCATCCCCATGATCATGGAATCAACATTCTTATGCTTGGCAACTGGTTCATACTTATGACTGTTGCTGTGTCCCAGGGTCACGTGATCCCTTTTTGCAACCTTTTGACTTCCTTTAAAGTCCATGGGGAAGCCTGATTCACTTAACAACTGTGTTACCAACTTAGCAATTTCGGGGATTCACGGAACAACGGTGGCAAGAAAGGTCATAAAATGGGGCAAAACTCACTTAACAAATGACTTGCTTAACCACATAGGTTTTGGGGCACAACTGTGGTCATATGTTGAGGACTACCACTAGATATCATTTACTATTATAAACTATTTAACCCCTAGAAAGTCTACACTGGCTTTATAAGTGCCACAAATCACCACAATCCTTATCCTTGGTCTGTCAGGATCATATATCCACATTTGCTGTTGTTTTAACCATTTAGTTGTGTCTGACTCATGACAATTTTATAGACGAGTGTTCTCTGTGCTACCCTGTCCAAAACAGCATTTTTTAACTGTTGGAATTTCCTCTTTGCAGAAAATTTGATGTTATCAAGCCAGTGTGTTCTTTCTTTGCCCCTTCATCTCATTCCACTAACCATTCTTAGCATCCTCTGTGATGACCCGGGGCATGGCACAAAGGCAACACAATCAGATAATCAATAAGAGTCCCTTTATTAGTTCCAACTTTGCCCCCAATGTCCAGGTTACCTTCTGGCTGGAGAAAAACTCTCCCAGGAACAGCCTTTGACTGCAGAGAATTAAGTCCAAAACATGGTCAACACAAACTGTAACTTTAAGTCCAATCAAGTCACACTGAGGTAATTTGTTTGGCAGGGCAGGAGCAAGAATTCCAGATGTGAAGGCACGGCAAAACTCACACGGTTGGGAAGACACCAGTAACACAGATAAGCAATGACAACACAAAATAAAGTCACGTTTGCTCCCAGCAGCTGCCACACGCAGCCTGCATGTCTCTTAAACTTTCTTCCCAGCTGTGGCTAATGAAGGGAATCAGGTCCCTTTCCTCCCCCGTAAGCCATGAAACCCACGTTGCTCTCTTCTCTGTTCTTCCCTTTGTGCCCTAGGATGAAGAAGGGATGGGCCTGGGTGTTCCTCTCCCTTGTTCTATCTTTTTCCTGCTCTGCCCAGCCAGACTTTGCCCTTCCCCAGCCTTCTCCACAGCCAATGGAACCATACTCCCACCCCCTGTCAGCTGTTCGTCTTTCTCCTTGGATTCAGACTCTGACAGGGGCATGACAATCCTCGTTTGATTCTTAATAATAAAACTTTTGTGGGATCCAATCTGGGTTGGTCACTGGAACCAGAAGTTTAGTCTTCCAAGCTTTCGGATTGATGCTAGAGTCCATCCTCGGGGAATTTCTCTCCCCTGGAAGAGAAGGAGACCCAAACTCATGGGTAGCTTCACTGTCTACCCCGAAGTGAACCTGGCTGATGCCATCTTGGAGGCTCCAGGGCTGCCACACAATGGGAGGGGGGAAACAGTTAGATGGGGTTCTGTAGCCAACAAAGTTTTCCTGTTTTCCAGCAAAGGACATTCTCACAGATGGCTGGCCAGAGGAGGAGCAAGTAACCAAGCAACAAGGCCAACACCTGGACTGAACAGCATACCAGTGACTTGGAGGGGAAAGGGGAAACATTTTTACTTTTAATTAGGTGAAAGCCACGGGAAATCTCAGAGTTGGCTTTCACAAGTTGTACCAATATGAAGTAGCCAATAAACTGTTCTTTGAGAAACCTGCTGGCCTCCAAGTTCTGTTTTCTATGGGTGCATTATTTGGAACGCTGACATTCACATTGCAGTGAATGACATACATTCAATTTCACAGCTACAACGATTGTTGGCCGAGCAGGTGCAAAAATAGCCAGGGAAATAATTGAAGGCTGTGAAATAGGACCCCTCATCAGTCAACAGGAGTGTTGATTTACCACCAACTTATCAAGTACTTAGGAACCAAGGATTGGGCAGCACAAGAAAACCATAGCCAATCACCAGCCATCAACACAACAATCAACCAATAGGAATGCGCCCCATAAATACGGAGTATGGAATAGCCCAAAGCAAACATTCTCCTAGAGAGAAGTTCCCTGAAGATGGATTCCAGCACAAGTTTGAAAGCTTGGAAGACAAAATCCTGCTGATCAATCCAGATTGGATCTTGCAAGGTTATCCCGGGAGACGTATATTCACCTTCATAAATCAAACTTTTCCTTAAGATTTTGTTTGGGGTCTTTCCCAACAATTGCAACAATTATTCCCCACAGGAGTGGAACCTCCAATCTTGCTCCTTGAAGATATCCTGACCAAGGCTTCCCAGAGACCGTAATTAAGCACACGCTTAGTTAAAACAACTCTTGTTTTATTCCAACGCTGGGAATTATGTTCATTCCCAGTCTGTAATGAGTCCCAAACAGTCCCTCGAGATAAGCACCCACCTTTCTCTCCTTTGAATTGCTGCCAACAACTAAAGTGCCAAATGAACTGTAAAAAAACCAAAGTACAAAGTCCACACGGAGCTTTAAGGTTTAATCCAAACAAAATGAATGACTTTGCTTCTTGCAAAGGTTTCTTCACCTTTGTATGTCTTTTATACCTTAGGGGAGGGGCAGTCACCACCAAGCCTTACTCCCGAGTCGCCCCTTTTGTCTCAGCTGCTCTCGCCTTCTAGCAGCTCTGTGCACACACGCAGAGGGAACAGGCTCCCCTTGCTCCTCTGCCTCGCTGCTGCCAGATTCTGGAGGCTCCGGAGTCAGCACCCCACTCCCAGTTGGTCCTGGCCGCATCTCTGCATCAGATGCAGGACCCTCGTCCAAGTCCTCTTCAGACTCCCGGACTGGTCCCCATTCTTCCCCACTGTCCGATTCCACTGCTGTCTGCACAGGCTGCTGGCAAACCACAACAGAGGGGCCCCTTGCCTTTTCTGACCTCCCCTGAGGATATGAGGTCCTTCTAGGCAGGGGTGCGATTCTCTTGGTGTAACAACCAATTGGCACGTGAATCACCTGAGCAGATATAGGTGAGTACAGCGCAGGGGTGGGCAGGCAGGCCCACATAATCGTTGGATAGAACCAATTCAGAGCCAGCTGATCATCGTAGCTAGGGCTTCGCCCAAACTGGTCCGAACCGGGAGAATCCCACCCCTGCTTCTAGGGAAGACTTACTACAAGATCACTTTACTCTGGCTCTGAACAAGACTCAATTCCCCAAAGAAGTCCGCTTGCACTCTTTGTGGATGAATTTGATGTGCTTTCTCACATAAGCATCCTTTCCCTTCTTCCCTCTGAAATCAACAGAGGGATGAAGTTGTCAGGCAGAAGCTGCCGAGTGACCGCCTTGATTTACTCCCCTGAAAAAAACGGGAATCAATGAAGGTGGAGCGGCCTTGCCAAGCTGATCCTCTTGGGATCGGGTGTACCTTTAATTGCTTGATGGCTTGCTAACTGCTGTTTTGCTGCTTTTGCAAATCCGCCTGTGGTTTGCAGTAAGGAAGAAGAACGAGGAAGACGAGGGCAGAGGAAAACCAACAGGACATCTGGCCCAGGTCTTGGAACATCCATTAGGATGATTGCATCCTCTTCCCCCAGGAGAACAGATGGGGAGCAAGAGCCAAAGGGAACGGACTAGCTTGAAAGCGGTGGGAAGTGCCAAGCAAGGTTTTCGGTTTCCTCCTTGGATTGAAGGTACAAGAAACCAACCACTGAATATGGTATTCTGCTGGTGTTGGCGCACAGTTTCCAGAGATTTAGGCAAGCCATGTGCTATCAGGTCCGAGAATCTTACCAGACTAAAGCAGTTATTTGCATAAATGGAGATATTTTATCTGTCCGTCTGTCTCTATCTATGTCTCTATCTCTGTCTGTCTGTCTGTCTGTCTCTATCTATCTATCTATCTATCTATCTATCTATCAATCATCTATTTATCATCTATCATTTCTATCTATCTATCTATCTATCTATCTATCTATCATCTATTTATCATCTATCATTTCTATCTATCTATCTATCTATCTATCTATCTATCATCTATTTATTATCTATCATTTCTATCTATCTATCTATCTATCTATCTATCTATCTATCTATCATCTATTTATCATCTATCATTTCTCTCTCTCTCTCTCTCTCTCTCTCTCTCTCTCTCTCTCTCATCTATCTACCTACCCACCTGTCTATATCACCTATCCAATTATCTTCTCATTATCTTATCTATCATCTATCTATATTATCTCTCTCTCCGTCTGTCTCTCTCATCTATCTATCATCGATTGTTGGGGCAATATGCTGACTCTGTAAACTGCATAGAGAGGGCTGTAAAGCACTGTGAAGTGGTATATAAGTCTAGGTGCTATTGCTTTCTAGCTACTAGCTATCTTATCTATCTATGATCTATCTATCTATCTCTTTCTATCATATTTCCACACAATTCAAAAGACACAATCAAATGGCCCCAAAGAAAACCAAAACACCTCCTCTACAGCAATCAACACCCAGATCAGCGTAGTTTAAAACCAAGATTAACACTAGACCAGGGGTGTCCAACCTTGGCAACTTTAAGCCTGGAGGACTTCAACTCCCAGAATTCCCCAGCCAGCAAAGCTTTGCTGGATGGGGAATTCTGGGAGTTGAAGTCCTCCAGGCTTAAAGTTGCCAAGGTTGGACACTCCTGCACTAGACCAACAATCAAGCAGTAAATAATACCCCAATGAAGGAACCAGCAACTCAGTCAACAACAGCAGGGGTGGGCTTCAGAAAATTTAGCAGCTGGTTCTCTGTCCAGTTACTGGGTGGGCGTGGCCATGATGGGCGTGGCCTAATCGGCCTCTTGCACCATGGCGGGGGGCATTTTTGCCCTCCCCAGCCTCTAGAGGCTTTCCTTGAGCCTGCAGAAGGGCGAAAAACAGCTTCCCCGGGCTCTGGAGGCTCTTTGGAGGCCGGAAATGGGCCTGTTTCCGGCTTTCCAGAGCCTCCAGAAAGCCCGTTTTCACCCTCCCTGAGCCTCCGCGTGGGTCCTGCACTTACCTGGGATCCAAAATGGGCCACGTGGGGACTCCAGAGAGCAAACCGCACTCCCTTCTAGCACTGATGAGGTTACCTAGTTGGGTCTTGAAACGTCTGCAAGCCCACAACCAAGCTCAGAGCAGCACCAAGGACCCCACAGTTCAATCCTGAGCTACAAATATTCTTTTCTGTTGAGATCAATAGTCCTTATCTTAAAGCTAGAAGCTGCACAATTCTTGTGTTTGTGTGTTTGTGAGGGGGGAAAAGGAATTCTATTTGTGAATCGTATGTAGCAGATCTTGTTGTTATATATATTCTGCTGAGCTGTTGTAAGTTGAGGACTACCTGTTTAATAATAGATTGTTAATAGAAGGCTTTGAAGTTTAACATTGACACATAGGCACATACACGATAGATAAATGACTGGTCAAGTTGGTTGTAAACAGACTTGTAGACATTTATCAATTGTGGGCCTGTTTCACAAGGGGGGGAATTATTATGGCTGTAATATAGCTATCAGTATTCAACTGGGGGTGGATAGATAGATAGATAGATAGATAGATAGATAGATAGATAGATAGAT
>NW_020717060.1:187481-200265 GCF_900518725.1 Notechis scutatus | reverse complement strand
TTGGGCCAATCACCAGGAGACTGGGAGTTCTAGTCCCACCTTAGGCACAAATGCAGACTGAGTGACTTTGTACCAGTTACTCTCTCCCAATCCAGCCTACCTCATAGGGTTGTTGTTGTGGGGAGAGGAAATAGGAGGAGGAAAGAGTATGAGGCAGGTTCACTTTGTGTTATTTATAAAATAATAAAGGGAGGATTAAAAAAATCCAAATAAATAAATAAATTTCTGCCTCAGGCCTGCAGCTTTGCTGAACAGTACATGGGATGCTTGATGAACCCCAGTTGGGTTTCTGACTCATTCAGCGCTTGGCGCCAAACCATTTTGCCTCCCCCCCCCCCCCGAGAACCATTATCTGTTCACTTCAATTTAATTTAATGGACCGGTTTCACACACTGAGTTTCAGTATGACTTCTAGTCAAGTAAGAGTAGGCTTCACCCTTTTTTCCTATTCATTTTTTTAAAAAGGTTTTTTTGGGTTAGAGTTTATTGTAATATAAAATACAAATGGAGATAAAGATCAGAAGGGAAACGCATTGAAGGTTAAAAAGAAAAGAAAAGAAAAGCAGTGACCTCTCCAACTCTTTTCAATGCAAAATACAGTTGCAGCCCTAACTTTTTTTCGCTTTGTAGTTCTAGCAGAATACAAACAATCTCTATAGCAACGAAGTTAATCCAGTTATCAAAACCTAAAATCAAAATTTCATGTTTTTTTGCTGCTTCCACAGGCGGTTTCTAAATGGAAACAAAACTAGGAGTTCTTCTCTTTAATTGAAATCTTTGCCACCTCTTCCAGCCCCATCACTTTTACTCTCCATTAACAGAGTAACAGAGTTGGAAGGGACCTTGGAGGTCTTCTAGTCCAACCCCCTGCTTAGGCAGGAAACCCTACGCCACTTCAGATAAATAGTTATCCAACATCTTCTTAAAAACTTCCAGTGTTGGAGCATTCACAACTTCTGGTGGCAAGCAGTTCCACTGTTTGATTGTTCTCACTATCAGGAAATTTCTCCTTAGTTCTAGGTTGCTTCTCTCCTTGATTAGTTTTCATCCTTTGTTTCTTGTCCTGCCTTCAGGTGCTTTGGAGAATAGCTTGACTCCCTCTTCTTTGGGGCAGCCCCTCAAATAGTCCCTCAAACATTGCCATCATGGAAGAGTGTAGCTTAATGGAAGGGTTCAAACCCCTCTTTTTAACACCTTGCTTAACTAATAAATGTAGTGTCTTAATCAGTGGTGGGATTCAAATATTTTTACTACCGGTTCGATGGGCGTGGCTTGGTGGGTGTGGCAGGGGAAGGATACTATAAAACCTCCAGTCAGAGGTGGGATTTGCCGGTTCTCCAAACTACTCAAAATTTACGCTACCGGCTCTCCTGCTGACCTCTGGTCTTAATTCACCAATTTGGTTCTTTGTAATACTTTTGAGATGCTGTGTTGGTTTGCGGATTTTAGCCTGTTTGCTAAATTTGGCAAAAAATATTAGTTTTTAAAATATTAATAATATTATTAAATAATAATATTTAAATTTTAAATATTAATTTAAAAAAAACATATTGGCAAAAAAATCAGAAATTAAAATACAGGTTGAATAGTCAAGACCTTGTTGATGATCCAAACTTTGTCAAGGATCTCATCTCTAATGATCTAAGTGCTAGAGCCCACTGTAACTACATAGCCAAAAAGGCATTAAGAGTTGTTAACCTAATCTTACGTAGCTTTTTCTCTGGTAATATTATGCTAATAACTAGAGCATGCACAACATTTGCTAGAATACAGTTCATCAGTCTGGAACCCACATTACGTATCTGATATTAACAGAGTTGAGAAAGTCCAGAAATATTTCACAAGAAGAGTTCTCTACTCCTCTACTTGTTGCAGAATACCTTATGCCATCAGACTTGAAATTCTAGACCTAGAAAACCTTGAATTACGCCGTCTTCGGTCTGATCTAAGTATGGTATATAAAATCATACATTGCAATGTCCTACCTGTCAATGAATACTTCAGCTTCAACCATAACAACACAAGAGCAAACAATAAATACAAACTCAAGGTTAATCGTACAAAACTTGATTGCAGGAAATACAACTTCAGCAACAGAGGGGTCAATGTCTGGAATACTCTACCTGACTCTGTGGTTTTTTTCCCCAAACCCCAAAAACTTTAACCTTAGACTTTCTACTATTGACCTCACCCCTTTCCTAAGAGGTCTGTAGGGGGTGTGCATAAGCGCACCAACGTGCCTACCGTCCCTGTCCTATTGTTTCTTTTATTTTTCTTATATGTATCCATGTATTCATAACTATGTTTTTACTTATACCTATGATCTTGTAAGCAATTGACAAACCAAATAAAATAAATAAATAAATAAAGTAAATTAAACCCACTTTCTGGATACTAGGAACCATAGTGGCGCAGTAGTTGGAATACAGTACTGCAAGCTAACTCTGCCCCCAGACAGGAGTTTGATTCTCACCAGGCTCAAGGTTGACTCAGCCTTCCATCCTTCCAAAGTGGGTAAAATGAGGGCTGTTGTGGGCAAGAGAGGGCTGTAAATTACTGTGAAGCGGTATATAAGTCTAAGGGCCATTGCTATTTACAAAATGTTGTGAATCACAAACCAAGTGACTCAGTCGGGTTGTAATTTTCAATTTTCCACAGAATCTCAGATCCCAGGAGTTTAGGACAGGGATAAGAGGGGACAAAGGTTAGCCTGTAGATGGGGAGGTTATTGTGCAACAAATGGAGCTATGCAATTTTTGTCATTTGCATGTTGGATGTCATAATGCGTCTGACATTTTTGTAACCCTCTGCCAGAACAACTGTATGAGATATGTTTGATCAGCCTGACATTTAATAAATGTTCAATCTTTGTGCCTGTAGATTTTATCCTTGGCATCTACTGAATCTATTCTTATTAAGAAAAAGTTAAAAATCACATTTCCCCCCATTTTTTTTTCTTTTCTCCCATTTACATTTTCCTGTCAAAAAATAAAAGATCTGTTCTATATTTGGGACTCTTATCACCATGTTATTTTTCACCAACTTTAATTTTCATCATAAGCCATCAAATCATACACTTAGAATTACAACAGCTCTAATATACTGTACATACATATATAGTGAGACACACACACACACAAACACAAAATATTAGCATACAGGTCACTGTCAATAGCAGTACAGTCTTGTCCATTTATGGAGGGAAAATGACAATAAATGACATTTTGGTTTAGAAAATCTACTGAATCTTCACATTCTGAGGTAATCCAAAGACACATTATTTAGATCAGTGCTTCTAATTGATTTAAAGATTCAAATTGTAGATTCAATCTAATCTCCTTCATTATGAATGACCCATTTGAATCTTTCCCTAGTTACCATTGTTGTAAATTGATTTTGTTTGTGCTCAGCATATAGGCAAATCTGAGAGGAAAATAAACATCAGTTTATTTTAGGGGGACATACCTGGCTAGGACCAGTCATACAGGAAAATAATAATAATAATAATAATAATAATAATAATAATAATAATAATAATAATAATAATAATAATAATAATAATAATAATAATAATATGGAATGGAACGGAACAGAACAGAACAGAACAGAATAGAATAGAATAGAATAGAATAGAATAGAATAGAATAGAATAGAATAGAATAGAATAGAATTCTTTATTGGCCAAGTGTGATTGGATACACAAGGAATTTGTCTTGGTGCAAATGCTCTCACTGTACATAAAAGAAAAGCTACATTTGTCAAGAATCATAAGGTACAACACTTAATAATAGTCATAGGGATAAGTAATCAAATCATACTAGGAAACAATCAATATAAATCGTAAGGATACAAGCAACAAAGTTACAATCATACAGTCATAAGTGGGAGGAGATGGGTGAAAGGAAGGATGGGAGGATTAATAGAAATAGTAATGCAGACTTTGTAAATAGTTGGACAGAGCCGAGGGAATTATACGTTTAGCAGAGTGATGGCGTTCGGGGGAAAACTGTCCATGTGTCTTGTTGTTCTGATGTGCAGTGCTCTATAGTGTCATTTTGAGGGTAGGAGTTGAAACAGTTTATTTCCGGGATGTGAGGGGTTTGTAAATATTTTCACAGCCCTCTTTTTGACTCATACTGTATACAGGTCCTTGATGGAAGGCAGGTTGGTAGCAATTGTTTTTTCTGCAGTCCTAATTACTCTCTGAAGTCTGTGTCTGTCTTGTTGGGTTGCAGAACAAAACCAGACAGTTATAGAGGTGCAGATGACAGGCTCATCTGCATAATAACCCTAACAGGATCTTGGGATAACAGGACAGAAGAGAGAAAAATCTGGAGAAAAATCACAAAATATAAAGACCTGCAAATAGAAATAGAATGACAAAAGAAAGCAAATCGGCATTGACGCAATTCTTTTCTGTCAATTGCAAGAAGCAGCTTTACTCAGAATAGCTTACATCCTGTGCAGAATACAGGTATGCTCGACTTATGAGCATAATCGAGGCGAACATTTCTGTTGCTAAGTGAGCCAGTTGTTAAGTGAGTTTTGCTCCATTTTGTGACTTTTCTTGCCATAGTTGTTAAGTGAATGACTGCAGTTGTTAAGTTAGGAGCATGGCTGTTAAGTGAAACCTATTGTCTTTGCTTCTCACAAGATCACAAAAGGGGATCACATAATGTTAGAGCATTTGCAGCGTGACTATTATTGTGAGACAAACCAGGAGCAAAACACAGCACACAGAGACTTAGACATTTAACAGTAGTTTATATACAACAGTTATATACAGAAATATACATGGTAGGCAAATACCTTACAAGCAATCTGTCTTCTTCTTAACTCTATACAGAGAACTCTGCAGTGAATACCAGACACAAGAGAGAGAATACACCCTCTAATGGCTGCCTTTATATAAGCATCTCTTAAAGGGCTAGAACCTATCCCCAGTCTTAAAGGCAAATACCCATGCTATGCTGATTCATTCTTATTGCATCAGCCTATATTGCATCAGCTTCACTGCTGGTCGGCTCTTAAATCCCAAGACCTTAACACATATCCCTGGGACACTGCAACCGTCATAAATATGAGTCAGTTGCCAAGCATCCAAATTTTGATCACATGACTCCAGGGATGCTGCAAGAGTCATAAGTGTGAAAAACAGTCATGTCATTTTTTTCAGTGCCATTGTAACTTCGAATAGTCACTAAATGAATGGTTGTAAGTCAAGGACTATCTATATCTTGAATGCCACTAAACATCTGCCTGACTGTGCAATGAACTAAGATGTTTAAACCCTGGAGACTAAAATATATAAAGAAAAGTTGCAGGGTTTGGGTTTGGCTAGTCTAGAGAAAAGAAGGCCTGGGGTGACCCAATAGCAACATTCCAGAGAGGCTGTCACATAGAGGAGGGAGTCAAGTTATTTTCCAAAGTACCAGAAGGCAGGAGAAGAAACAATGGATGGAAACTAATCAAGGAGAGAAGCAACCTGGAATTGAAGAGAAATTTTCTAACAGTGAGGACAATTAACCAGTGAAAGTTGCAGGGGTTTCATCACTGGAGGTTTTTAAGAAGAGGCCGCAGGGAGTTGGACTAGAAGACCTCCAGGGTCCCTTCCAACTTTATTCTGATTGATTGATAAGCCTAAATGTTATTGCTATTTTTAATAAACCTCTTAATTGGCTAAGAAAATGTGGAGGAAACAAAACAACGCCAAGAGATAAAACAAATGGATTAAATTCTTTCCCAAGCAATAAGGTTGCTTCTCCTTTGTGTAGCAAACTATGTGAGGAGACATTATTTAGCACAACTCTGCATTTACTAGTATAAATATTGGGCCTTCAATTTTTGTTGAAATATGTATTCCCAGAATATCATTTTGCTTTTCCCCAATCTGCGTTGGCTCTCTGCCTTTCCTGGGCATGGCACTGTTTTATTCTAGTATTATCTTTACGTGAGAGAAGTGGCCATAGCAATAAGTATGTAAACAAATCTACCAGCAAACAAATAATTGAGTCCAAGGCCTAATCCAAACCCACCAGAGATCAGGCCATAAGAAAGAGGCTGTCACGATGTTGTGTGATGTTCTGAGAAAATTAAGCCATAATTGGCTAAACCATAACGTGGTTAAATATGGAGGGAAAGACAAATGGAGACTTAAGTGACAGACTTTCAAAGATACAAACACACATCTTCATATTTGCAACAGAGGATGAAAACACTGGATGCTTTAACGCAGCAAAAAAAAATTGTGACTAATGACAATGACTCATCAGCCCCCTAGCATGGACTGTAAAATTAGAGGGGGAAAGCGTCAATCTCATAGAAAAACAAGACATTGATTTATTGGCATTTGGTTTAAACAAATGACTCTGGTTAACTTTTAACGTACCTCTTAGCCTCTCATTCCTTCTGTCATCAATCCAGGCTTGCAAAACAAGCTCCTGGCTGCAAAGGGAAACCAAGAGAGATACAGGTAGACCAAAATTTAGGCTGCTCAGTGAAACAGTTATTAATTGAGTTTTGGCCCATTTTATCCTCTTGTGTGGTTTAAATGACTCACTGCAGTTATTACGTTAGTAACCCTGTGAGAGGGATCTTGGAGTCTTAGTGGACAACCAGCTAAATAGGAGCCAGCAGTGTGTGGCTAAAAAAGCTAATGCAATCCTAAACTGCATGAACAGAGGGATACAATCAAGATCAAGGGAGGTGCTAATACCACTCTATAAAGCCTTAGTAAGACCACACCTAGAGTACTGCATCCAGTTTTGGTCACCACACTATAAAAAAGATGTTGAGACTCTAGAAAAAGTGCAGAGAACAGCAACCAGGATGATTAGGGGACTGGAGGCTAAAAGATATGAAGAATGGTTACAGGAACTGGGCCTGGCTAGTCTAGGGAAGAGAAGGACCAGGACCAGTCATGAGAGCAGTCTTCCAATATTTTAGGGCTGCCACAGAGAGAAGGAGGGGATCAAGCTATTTTCCCAAGCATCTGAAGGCCAGACAAGGAATAATGGATGGAAACTGAACAGGGATAGATTCAACCTAGAAATAAGGAGAAACTTTCTGACAGTGAGAACAATCAACCAATGAAACAACTTTCCCTCGGAAGTTGTGGAAGCGTCATCACTTGAGACTTTCAAGAAGAGATTGGACTACCATCTGTCAGAAATGGTGTAGAAAATTTGTATAAGATGTTTTACAGGTGGCACTTACCCCCGATGAGAATTGCGAGGATGTTCAAGAATAAATCAGATAAATGTTGGAAATGTTATCAGATACCTGGTTCATATTACCATATGTGGTGGACATACTCGGATGCAAAAAGATATTGCACTATAATCCACACATGGTTGGAAAAAATGACAAAACAACACATAGACTTTAAACCCGAGATATTTTTATTGGGAATTATATTGGAAATATATTGTAAAGAATTGAAATATTTGATTGTAAATGTTTTAACAGCAGCTAGAATTGTATTTGCTAAGAATTGGAAAAATGAAAAAATACCTATGCAGGAGGAAATTATTAAGAAAATCATGGACTGTGCCAAAATGAGTAAATTGACATTTGAAATTAGAGAACAAGAGGATAAACAATTTTATATGATATGGGATTTATTTTATCAATGGTTAGATAAAAAGACATGGTAAAAAATAGATTAGTAAGCCTTACAATAAAAGTTAATAGATTGATATAGAATACAATATGAAATATACAACCATTGGATGAATGTATAAAATGAAATCATAATGAAAATTAGAATATCTCATATAAAATGATGGAAAAATAATCAAATGAATGTTTAGTAATTGATATTGCATAAGCACAAGCTAGACTGATAAGGTGAGAATTTATATAACTTGTGAGTAATGGTAAAAAAAAGGATAGCACAAAAGATTGTAACCAACTGACACACTGTATGTATATAATTGAAAGAGGGTTTTATGTTTTTATGTTTTGTTTGGATGTTTGTTGTAAAAAATAAAAACTTTGTTTAAAAAAATGGTGTAGGGTCTCCTGCTTGGGCAGGGGGTTGGACTAGATGACCTACAAGGTCCCTTCCAACTCTGATTATCTGCTATCTGTTAACACGGTTGCTAAGTGAATCTGGCTTCTCCAATGTCCTGGCTAGTCAGAAGATCCCAAAAGGGGATCACATGATCCTTGGGTACTGCAACCGTCATAAATACATGCCAGTTGCCAAAAGTCCCAACTATGGCCATATGACCATGGGGATGCTGCAGTGTGAAAACTGGTCATAGGTCATTTTTTCCCCAGTGCTGTTGTAACTTCAATAAGGCAGGACATAAAAATATATTAATTTTAGAGAAATAATGATACAGGTTATATAGATAGTGAAATATGTGGTATTAGCAAGAGAAAGAACAAGGAACTGTGAAATGCCAAACCACAAGGATCATCTATCGGTCACAAAGTCATATTTGCCAAGATACCTTGTCTCGCTTGTAACAAAACCACAAGCTAGGGAGTTTAGCAAGATGGGTTTGTGACATCCAGCCATCCTAGTCTAGCAACAGGGGAGGGGAAAAGCTGTGTTTCAAGTAACCAATGAATGACTGACAAGTTATATTTCTGTGTTTTGCCCCTTCTGAAGAAGTATATAGGCATGTGCTGTTCTATGAGAAAGTTGTTCAGAAGTGACTCTCACTAAAATACTCTGAACCTGTTTGCACAAATAAAACCAACTTATTTTTGGATTCCAAGGTCTGAGTCTTTCTTCAGCACAGTGACTAAATTAGTAGACCAGCAAAATACTGTGGACAGAATATATTTAGATTTCAGCAAGGCATTTGATAAAGAAGACCACAACCTGCTTCTTAGTAAGCTTGAAAAAAGTGGAATAGATAGCACCACCACCAGATGGATTCGCAACTGGCTGGCAAACCATACTCAACAAGTAGTCCTTACTGGGTCTAAGTCTACATGGAGGGAAGTAAGTAGTGGGGTGCCACAAGGTTTCGTCTTAGGCCCAGTACTCTTCAATATCTTTATGAACGACTTAGATGAGGGAACAGAAGGGGAACTTGCCAAATTTGCAGATGATACTAAGCTGGCAGGAATAGCTAACACCCAAGAAGATAGGCTCAAGATCCAGATGGATCTTGACAGACTAGAACACTGGGCCATATCTAATAAAATGAAATTCAATATAGAGAAAAGTAAAGTCCTACACTTAGGCAAGAAAAACCAAAAGGACACATATAGACTGGGTGAAACCAGGTTCAATAGCAGTAACTGTGAGAGGGATCTTGGAGTCAGTGGACAACCAGCGAATTTTTTTTTTTAATTTGATTTGTCAATTGCTTACAAGATAATAGGTATAAGTATATACATAGTTATGAATACATGAAATGGGTACATATAAGAAAAATAAAATAAACAATAGGACAGGGATGGTAGGCACATCGGTGCGCTTATGCACACCCCCTACAGACCTCTTAGGAAAAGGGTGAGGTCAATAGTAGACAGTCTAAGGTTAAAGTTTTTGGGGTTTGTGGGGAAGAAACCACATAGTCAGGTAAAGTATTCCAGACATTGACCACTCCGTTGCTGAAGTTGTATTTCCTGCAATCAAGTTTGGTGCGATTAACCTTGAGTTTGTATCTATTGTTTGCTCTTGTGTTGCTATGGTTGAAGCTGAAGTATTCATTGACAAGTAGGACATTGCAATGTATGATTTTATATACCATACTTAGATCAGACCGAAGATGGCATAATTCAAGGTTTTCTAGGTCTAGAATTTCAAGTCTGGTGGCATAAGGTATTCTGCAACAAGTAGAGGAGTGGAGAATTCTTCTTGTGAAATATTTCTGGACTTTCTCAACTGTGCTGATATCAGATACGTAATGTGGGTTCCAGACTGATGAGCTGCATTCGAGTATTGGTCTAGCAAATGTTTTGTATGCTCTAGTTAGTAGTGTGATATTACCAGAGAAAAAGCTAGGATTAGGTTAACAACTCTTAATGCCTTTTTGGCTATGTAGTTACAGTGGGCTCTAGCACTTAGATCATTAGAGATGAGTATTCCAAGGTCCTTTACAGAGCTTGGGTCATCAACAAGATCTTGACTATTCAGCTTGTATTTTATTTTTTGATTTTTTTTTGCCAATATGTAAGACAGAGCATTTATTTGTTGAAATTTGAAGTTGCCATTTGTTTGACAATTCTGATACATAGTCAAGATCTTTTTGAAGGGTAGCAGTATTGTCTGTGGTATTTTTAGCTTTACATCATCAGTGAAAAGAACGCAGTTACTCTTAATAAGCATGGTATATAAAATCATACATTGCAATGTCCTACCTGTCAATGAATACTTCAGCTTCAACCATAACAACACAAGAGCACACAATAGATACAAACTCAAAGTTAACCGCACCAAACTTGATTGCAGGAAATACGACTTCAGCAATAGAGTGGTCAATGTCTGGAATACTCTACCCGACTCTGTAGTTTCTTCCCCAAACCCCAAAAACTTTAACCTTAGACTGTCTACTATTGACCTCACCCCTTTCCTAAGAGGTCTGTAGGGGGCGTGCATAAGCGCACCAACGTGCCTACCGTCCCTGTCCTATTGTTTCTCTTATTCCTCTTTTATTTTTCTTATATGTACCCATTTCATGTATTCACAACTATGTATACACTTATACTTATTATCTTGTAAACAATTGGCAAATCAAATAAATAAAATAAAAATAAATAAAAATAAAAGAGAGAGAGGTTTAAAAGTGGAAGGTTTTTAATTAAGCGCAGGAAGCAGAGCAATTTCTCAGACTGAGGTCAGCAATCCTGCTTTTTCCATCACATTTCATTCTATTCTATTCTATTCTATTCTGTTCTGTTCTGTTCTGTTCTGTTCTGTTCTATTTTCTCTCTCTCTCTCTCTCTCTTGCCTGCCTTTTTCTCTTCTCCCTTTCTCTCCTTTTTTCTTTCCATCTGTCTATCCTTCCTCTCCTTCTTCCATCTTCCCACCTTCCTTCCTTCTTTCCTTCCTTCCTTCTTCCATCATTTGTTCGTTTTTCCCAAGTCTGTCTCTTCTTCCTCTGTTTCTTCTTCCCGACTCTTTCTTTCCTTTCTTCTTTCCTTCCTTCTTCCCATCTCTCTCTCCTTCCATCCTCCTTCCCATCTCTCTCTCCTTCCTTCTTCCCATATCTTTCCTTCCTTCCACTCTGCCTTCTTCTCTTTTCCCTTTCTCTCCCTTTCTCTCCTTCTTTGTTTCCATCTGCCTATCCTTCCATCCTTCTTCCCACCTCTCTCCTTCCTTCTTCCCACCTCTCCTTCCTTCCTTCCATCATTTGTTCCTTCTTCCTATGTCTGTCTCTTCTTCTTCCTTTTCTTCTTCCCAACTCTCTTTCCTGCCTGCCTGCCTGCCTCCCTGCCTTCTTCTCTCTCCAGCCTCCTTCCCATCTCCTTCCTTCCTTCCTTCCTTCCTTCCTTCCTTCCTTCCTTCCTTCCTTCCTTCCTCCCTCCCTCCCTCCCTCCCTCCCTCCCTTCCCTTCTTTGCACACAAGTGGGGATCTGAATTAAATGCTTTTCCCACTGGGCTGCATTGATTTATTCATGGTTTTCTCCGTTCTGCTCATCCGTCGTCTTCTCAACTTGACGTGTGCCTTTGCGAATATTTACAGCCGGCGAGATCAATGGCAGCAGATGACTTCTGCATGCAATATTTCATGTCATGTCACCAGCCTGCCATTCTCTCTCAGGGAATGAAGCTGCCCTCCAAGATTCATTTGGCACATCTTAAACGGCTTAAATGGCCTCCACCGGAGCAATTCCATGATTCAGTTCCTGACCACCTCAATCAGCAGGCACTCTGCAGTTGCAATCAGCAAATTCCAACCCAATGTCCAAGGGGCAAATTGAAAGTCCAGAATAAAGAGTCACAAAATATCCTACAGGTGTTTTTGCAAGAGAATCTCTCCATAGACATTGAGTCCCAAAATAACACTACAACCACAGGATAAGTAATACACATGATAAAACATATGATAAAAATACATGACAGGAACAGGAACTGGGCTTGGCTAGTCTAGTGAAGAGAAGGACCAGGGGAGACATGATAGCAGTCTTCCAATATCTGAGGGGCTGCCCCAGAGAGGAGGAAGGGGTCAACCTGTTTTCCAAAGCACCCAAAGGCCGGACAAGGAACAATGGATGGAAACTCATCAAGGAGAGATTCAACCTAGAAATAAGGAGACATTTTTCTGACAGTGAGAACCAGGGGTGGGATGCAAATACTTTACTACCGGTTCTGTGGGTGTAGCTAGGTGGGAGTGGCTGGTTTTTTTGCAGCAGCAGCACTCCCTCGCACTCCGTTTTTTTGCCTCCTGGGCCTCAGGGAAAACTCCTGGGCGAAGCAGTAAGACAGCGAGGGGGATCCCAGCATAGCTGGTCATCAGCTGATTGTCAGGAGGGGGGAAAAAACAAATACCGGCCGAACCAGTAGCAGTTTTTTTTTTACTACTGGTTTTCCTGAACCGGGCCGAACCAGTACAATACCATCACTGGTGAGAACAATCCACCCATGGAACAGAAGTTGCCCTCAGAGGTTGTGGGAGCTTCATCCCTGGAAGCTTTCAAGAAGAGATTGGACTCCCATCTGTCAGAAATGGTGTAGCGTCTCCTGCTTGGGTGAGGGGGGTTGGACTAGATGACCTACGAAGTCCCTTCCAACTCTGTTAATCTGTTAAAAAATAAATTAGAATCTGTAAAGGAGAGAGAGAGAGAGAGAGAGAGAGAGAGAGAGAGAGAGAGAGAG
>NW_020717060.1:144319-156513 GCF_900518725.1 Notechis scutatus | reverse complement strand
AGAAGAGGGGGAGAGGGAGAGAGGGGGAGGGAGGGAGAGAGGAGGAGGAAGAAGAGGCAGTGAGAGGGAGAGAGAGGGAGGGAGAGGGATGAAGGGAGGGGGAGGGAGAGGGAGGGGGAGGGAGAGAGAGAGGGAGAGAGACAAAGAGAGGGAGGGAGGGGGAGGGAGGGGGAGAGAGGCAGAGGGAGGGAGGGAGGGAGAGGAAGAGGGGGAGAGGGAGAGAGGGGGGAGGGAGGGAGGGGGAAAGAGAGAGAGAGAGCGCTTCAAGCACTGAAGTCTTCATACAAACCCAGCCAAATAAGACAGGGACCTGAAACTAAGAAGGAATTTCCTGACAATGAGAACATTTAATCCACAGACCAGTTTACCTTCTGAAGTTGTGGGTTCTCCATCACTGGAGGTTTTTAAGAAGAGACTGGACCAGCCATCTGTCAAAAATGATATAGGGTCTCCTGATTGGGCTGGGGGTTGGACTAGATGACCTACAAGGTCCCTTCCAACTCTGTTATTCTGTTGTTTCCTAGAGAGGTGGGTCTTTGCATAATGTATCCAAAGTACGATTGGACAAAGGCAGGACAAGAAAACTAGATCCAAGAAACTGGATGGACACTAACCAAGGAGAGATTCAACCTAGAAGTAAGGAGACATTTCCAAACAGTGAGGACAATTAACCAGTGGAACTGCTTGCTTCCAGAAATCGTGGATGCTCCAACACTGGAGGTTTTTAAGAAGAAACTGGACAGTCTCTTGTCTGAAATTCTATAGGGTCTCCTGCTTTGCGCAGGGAGTTGGATTAGAACAGGGGTCGCCAACCTTTTGGACCTCAGGGACCACCAAACTCATACTTTTAAATCCCACGGACCACTAATATGAATTTTGACTGATGGTGGCTTACTGACGTTTTTCCAGGATCTCTGCAGAAAGCAGCAGGAAAAATCCTGGGAAAATCCCTCCAAAAAAGTCTGCAGGGAAATTCCCCACCCTGTTTTCCTACCAATCGATCATTCTTTATTTGGGATTGCAGGATACCATCTCCAGCTCCGTCCTCGGGAGTGGGGGGGGGGGGAAGAGAGAGACTTTTGGTTTCATGCAAGGAAAGCAGCAGAAGCAGCAGCAGAAGTCTTTCTTTCTCTCCCCCAAACTCCACCAGAAATGAGTCTTTGTGAGACTTATCGCACCGGCGCAGCCTCTTGAAGCAGGAGGCCTTGCAGGGTCCCAAAGACTCAATTCTGGCGGAGTTTGGGAGAGAGAAAGAAAGACTTCTGCTGCTTTCCTTGCGTGCAGCCAAAAGAAGAAGAAGAAGAAAGAAGCTGAAAGAAGCAGCCCGGTGGCCAGGCTAGGCGCGTGGGGCGTGTGGAGCAAGTTCCCCCCCTCTGCCCTTTCCCCCCTCCCCTCACTACCTCGTGTTGTTCACAATGCAAGCGACGCAAACCTTGTGTTCCCATGGGCCGTGTGGGCAGCACAGCCTTGAGTTCCCGTGCAGCCTGGATTAATTGCTTTGAGGGTGACATTTCTCTGCGGACAACCAACATTTTCTCGTGGACCACCAGTGGTCCCCGGCCCACTGGTTGGCAACCACTGGACTAGATGACCTCTAAGGTCCCTTCCAACTCTCTTATTCTGTTGTTCTGTTAAGACACAGACACACAGGCAGGCAGAAAGATCCTCTCAAGGACTAAAATTGTCATACAGATCCAGCCAAATAAGACACACATACAAACACCCACACAGAGATTTCTTTAGGTTTCACAGAACTATTAAATCATGGATTGTGACTAGAACTCCCAGTTTTCAGCCTGGTGACTTAACCAATAGACAGTTTCTAAACCGTGTGTGTGTGTGTGTGTGTGTGTGTGTGTGTGTGTAAATGCTCAAATAAAATATTCTAATGCCATAGCATAAAAACTATTCTAACACCCTCCTTCCTCCTTTTTCCTGACTAATACCTTGAGTTTCTCTGTTAGGAAAAGAGTAAGGCTGCAGCATTCTGAAACAGATTAAGTCTAAACAATTAAACCACTCCAGAAGATTCTGGCTTGGATGGCATTTGCAGCTTTTCTACAGCTGATTTATATTTTTTTTTAAAAAAAACCTGACCTATTGACTTCACCTTTTTCCCTTTTCTGACCTCTGGACCATGAATTGTTGCTGAAGGAGAAGCCATCTGGCAGCATTGATAATTGGTCCTTTGTGTTTGCCAGAATCCAACCCAAAAAACAACCCTCCTCTTAGTCATTCTTCAAAACAAATAATTTTCCAATTCTGCCTGCAAAAGGAACAGCCAGCCTTAAACTGCTTATGGCAGACAATTGGTTCTGCTTGTTAATTCATCACGATCAGGATCGTTCTGGCCTTTAATTGGCTGCAAAAAAATAGAATAAGCTACCAGCAACTGGCAGAAAATAAATCTATATAATCTACACACACACACACACACACACACACACACATGTACACAAACACACACACACACACACACACACACACACAGGCAGTCTTTGATTTACAACATTTCATTTAGTGACCATTCGAAGTTTCAACGGCACCCAAAAAAAAGGACCACCCTTACGACCATTGCAGCATTCCCCACGATCACGTGATCGAAATTCAGACCTTTGGCAACTGACTCATACTTAGGACGGTTACGGCATCCCGGGGTCATGTAATTCCCCCTTTTGTGACTTCCCGAGAAGCAGTGTCAGTGAGGAAGCCAGATTCACTGAACGACTGGGCTACCAGCTTCACGACTGCAGGGGTTCACTCCACCCCTGCAGCCAGAGAGGTTGTAAAATGGGGCAAAATTCACTTGACAACTGTCACACTTAGCAACAGGAATGTTGGAGTTAATTGTGGTTGTACGTCAAGGATGAGAGAGAGAGATAAATATATATAGAGAGAGAGAGACATAGAGATAGAGAGAAAGAGACAGAGTTAGAGAGAGAGAGACTTAGAGAGACTAAGAGAGAGAGATACAGAGAGAGAGAGATACAGAGAGAGAGAGTTAGAGGAGAGAGAGAGAGATACATAGAGAGAGAAAGAGACAAAGTTAGAGAGAGAGAGTTAGAGAGAGAGAGTTAGAGAGAGAGAGAGACAGTTAGAGTTAGAGAGAGAGAGAGAGAGATACATAGATAGAGACAAAGAGAGACAGAGAGAGTCAGAGAGAGAGTTAGATAGAGAGATAGAGAGAGTTAGAGAGAGAGAGAGATACAGAGAGAGAAAGTTAGAGAGAGAGAGAGAGTTAGAGAGAGAGAGAGAGAGTTAGGGAGAGAGAGTTAGAGGAGAGAGAGAGATACATAGAGAGAGAGAGAAAGAGAGAGAGAGAGATACATTGAGAGAGAGAAACAGAGAGAGTTAGAGAGAGAGTTAGAGAGAGATACATAGAGAGAGAGAGAGAGAGAGTTAGAGAGAGAGTTAGAGAGAGAGAGAGATACATAGATAGATACATAGATAGAGAAAGAGACAGAGAGAAAGAGAGATACATTGAGAGAGAGAAACAGAGAGAGTTAGAGAGAGAGTTAGAGAGAGATACATAGAGAGAGAGAGAGAGAGTTAGAGAGAGAGTTAGAGAGAGAGAGATACATAGATAGAGAGAGAGAGACAGATTTAGAGAGAGAGGATTAGAGAGAGATACATAGAGAGAGAGAGAGAATTAGAGAGAGAGATACATAGATAGAGAGAGAGAGAGACAGAGACAGAGAGAGAGAGAGAGAGAGAGAGATACATAGAGAGAGACAGACAGACAGACAGACAGAGTTAGAGAGAGAGCTAGAGAGAGAGAGAGAGTTGGAGAGAGAGAGAGATACATAGAGAGAGAGAAACAGAGAGAGACAGAGAGTCAGAGAGAGAGAGTTAGAGAGAGAGAGAGAGAGAGAGAGAGTTGGAGAGAGAGAGAGAGAGAGACATAGAGAGAGAGACAGAGACAGAGAGAGAGTTAGATAGAGAGATAGAGAGAGTTAGAGAGAGACAGAGAGATACATAGAGAGAGAGACAGAGAGAGGTTTTGGTTTTGGTTTTGGTTGGATCTTTACAGATAATCAGAGTTGGAAGGCAGAAAATTCCTCCTTATTCCCAGGTTGAATCTCTCCTTGTTCAGTTTCCATCCATTGTTCCTTGTCTGGCCTTCGGGGGCTTTAGACAATAGGTCTTCGTTAGTCTGCTTTCTTTTTCTTTGTTTTACATTTTATCTTTAGAGAGATAAGAGAGCACATAAAAGAGACAGACTTCCCTTGTGCATTTGTGGTTTCATTTGGACTTTCCTGGAGATACTCCAACTGAGACCAGGATCCTCTCCAAGGGACAGGCTGTCAGGATTCCGGCAGTTACCCCCAATTAAATCATGAGTCTTGAGCCAAAATTCCAAAACTTCCAAAGGATTTATTGGGAGTTAACATGCCGGCACTGCCTGGGTGTAGCCGACTCTGAGAGACATCATTCATTGTCACCCTTGACCCTGGTTTCCCCCCACCCCCGGGTGTATCATAATTCATATTCTCCAATGGGACACATCCATAGCCAAGAGTCATCAATCATGCTCTCCAGTTAGAATTGTGCACGGCAGAATGTCAGCTCATAAAATATTTCTATGGTCATATGGCCCAGCGGTCCCCAACCTTTGGAGCACTAGGGACCGGTTCCATGGAGAGAGGCTACCTGTCTAGAAACATGGAATTGTGTGTGTGTGTGTGTGTGTGTGCACGTGAGAGGTGTGAATGAAAGAACAGAGGAGGACTGGACGTTTGGCTGTTTCCACCAGCTGGAGAATTAAAAAGCCATGTGAAGCTAATCTGGCCTCTTTTTTCACAGCCACTGATCCAAAAGCAACAAGGTGGGCGAGCAGCAAATATTTTCGCCCACGGAGAATGGCATGGCCCGGCCACACGCTTTGCAAAGCTGCGGCACTTTACAGAAAGAAAAAAAAAGTAAAAAAAAAAAAAGAAGATTTGCTGCAGTGTTCTCAATTCATTCAGCTCCCAGATCTTGCTGACGTCAGAAGAGGCAAGGCCTGAACAAATTTTAAATTGCTGTAAAAAAAAAAGAGGGAGGGGGAAAGATGTTTGGATTGGAGCTTTGATTGGGTTGCCACGAAGAGGAGGAAGGGGGTGTCAAATCTATTTTCCAAAGCACCAGAAGGCAGGATAAGAAACAACGGATGGAAACTACTCAAGGAGAGAAGCAACCTGGAATTAAGGAGAAACTTCCGAACAGCAAGAACAATTAACTGTGCTCTTCTGCTCACACACACACACACACACACATGTAATTGTGGTTTAGTGGATTTATTAATATTCCCCCATAACTCCCTTCACCAGAAACTCAGAACTGTCCCAATTAAGTCCAAGAGTTCAACAAGGCACGATCCAAGTCAAGGCATCGTGTCAATCTGAAGCAAGGCAGGAATCCCAAAGACCAGAAAACACACAGCTGGGAAATAAACACGTTGTTCCCAACATCACTTCTATCTGCTGTGCTAAATAGCCAGCTTCTGAGGCAGTACATCAAGAAAGGCGAGGCCAGGGGTGGGATTCTACCAGTTCGCACCTATTCGCTAGAAATGGTTGTTAACATTCTAAGCAGTCCGGAGAACCGGTTGTTAGAAGAAATTACTGGCCTAATCCTGTAAGGAAGGCAGGAAGGAAACATTCTGGTGTTGCTTACAGAAACTGCCTCTCCGTTAACCCTTATTACGTTCTTGGCAGGACTAGACTTCCTGTCTCTGGAACATCTCTGGAGTTTTTTTCCCCTCCTTTGCTGGTACTTTGCTTGTGTGGAGTGACCATTCAAAGTTACAGTGGCAGTGAAAAAAGTGACTTGTGACCATTTTTCACACTTACGACAGTTGCAGCATCCCCACAGTCATGAGAGGTCAGGCGAGGAGATGCGTGCCTCGATGTGAGTGAGGTTGAATTGGCCACACCCGGCCAATAACATGACCACCAAGTCATGCCAACCAACTAAGCCACGCCCACAGAACCGGTTGTTAAAAAATTCGAATCCCACCCCTGGGCGAGGCTGCCTCCTTGCGAGTCACCTGGATGACCTTCTCTGACCCTGCCTTTTCTCTGCTCTATGTGTTCTTCAAAGTGCAAAGTTGAAACCTTTATCGTCAACACACAACAGGTGTACAATGAAATTGAGCAGGCCTCCCTCGGTGCAGCCCACTCAAAACACAGAGTACATCTCACAAAAGACAGAATACATCTCAATAATAAAAGAAAATCCCTAAACCCAAGTAAGAAATAGAACTAGGCGCACATTCCCACATACCAGTGGTGTATATTAACCATTAAGCAGACTAAGCACATGCTTTGGGCACCAGACCGAAAGGGGGCATCACAAAGTTGAGAAAGAAAGAAAAAAACCCCAAAATTAATCCCACCATTGGCTTAGGGCAGTGGCCCCCAACCTTTTTTGTGCCGTGGCCCGGTACTGGCATCACAAAATGATTCACGACCCGGTACCGGCATCAGCACACATGACCAAGGCAAGGCGAGCCGAGTGACCGGCCAGCCAGCCGTCCCACACTTCTCCCCGCCACCTTCAACTCCTCCTTTGTACCATTTTTGTGCTTTTTTGTGCTTTCTTAATCTCCTCCGCCATCGGGACGGCTCTTCGTTCGAAGCTGCCCCCCCCCTTCGATGAAACTAAGGCGCGAGGATTCCTTCAGCACCCAAACACCGCTTTCCAACCGGAAAAGCTCACCCGGAAGCACTTTCTCGTCGAAACAAGATGGCGGCGCCCAGCAAACCGGCGGCCCGGTAGAAAATGATCCACGGACTGGTCCCAGTCTGGGGCCCGGTGGTTGAGGACCACTGGCTTAGGGTACCAGTGACCCTTAATCTGCCACTCATTCACACATACACACACACACACACACACACACACACACATTAAGTGTCACATTAAATCTGGTTGTGGTGTTGTGTTTCATTTAAAAGTCTAACAGCCCATGGATAAAAGCTATTTTTCAGTCTATTTGTCTGGCTGGCACTAATAAGTCAGCAGTGAAATTCTCCCTCAAAGAATTTTATTTTTTTAGAAAAAATTTCTTGGATCAGGTAGGGAAGGCAAATTTCTCTTCCTCATCGCTGACTGGCTACAGCCGCCTGTTTTCCCCACCTGAAGCTTCAAGGGATGTCCTGCTTTACCTGTGCTTCAGCCCAATCCCTCTTGGCCAGCTGCTCAGACCCATTGACCAAGTTTCCTCCAGACGTGCCCAGAACTGGTTCCTCCTCCTCCAAGCTAACATCTGGAGAAGTATCTGGGGAAGCCTCCAAAGGAGTCGCCACATTAACCGGTGGAATGGCTTCTCTTCAGAAGTTGTGAGCGCCCCATCATTGGAGGCTTTCAAGAAGAGACTTAGACTATCATTTGTCTGGAATGGTATAGGGTTTCCGGCTCCAGCAGCGGGTTGGACTACATGACCTCCAGATCATTTCCAACAAGTCTAATCTAGTCTAGTTCAGTTTAGTCTAATCTAAAAAGTAACATCAGTAACTGCGTTTAAAGCAGTGGTGGTATGCTACCGGTTTGGACCGGTTCCCACGACCTGGTAGTAAAAAAAGTCTCCAACAATCGGCTGAGAGGAGAAAGAAAGAAAGAAAAGCATAGGATCAGTCCTCCTAGCTGCCATTGCACTTTTCTCTTCTTTATCCTCTCACCTGATGGACGCTGCAGGTCTCAGGTGAGGCGGGGAAAGCTGCGCACGTGTGTTAGGTGCACACACCTGCACGTGCGATCGCCAAACCAGTAGTGGAACCAGTAGGATCCCAACTGCTGGTTTAAACGTGCAAGGCAAGGCACACGGCACGTCCCCCTCTAAGCATAAGAGCTGCGGTGGCGCAGTGGCTAGAATGCACGCTAATTTCTGCTGACTGCCAGCTGCCAACAGTTCAGCCGTTCAATTCTCACTGGCTCAAGGTTGACATAGGCTTCCATCCTTCTGAGGTTGGTAAAACGAGGACGCAGTTTGTTGGAGGCAAGAGGCTGACTCTGTAAACCGCTTAGAGTGGGGCTGGAAAGCGGGATATAAGTCTAAGTGCTATTGCTACGATTCACTCCTGGATTGATTCTAAGATGTGTTCAAAAGGCGGAAGAGATGCCAAAAACAGTGTCCGGGAAGGCAGTCCTACCTGTGAACTGGAGATCCTAAAAAATGCAATCCCTTTTGTCACATCAGAGAATACGGTCTTCATTTTTACAGTACAGGTAGTCCTCAACTTACCACCATCCGTTTAGTGACCATTCAAAGTTACAAAGGCACTGTGTCGTAAAGAGAAGATAGGTGGTATTGTACCTCCTCCCCCCCGTGTTGAGAGAGGGCTGTTCAATCTTAATGTAGATGGCCTCTTTGTAGATCCCTCCAACGGATCCCTCTACTAATTTCCTCCTGCTAACTCTGCCCTTTCAACAGTTCCGAGAAAGATCCACACCCATTTGCACCATTCAGGCGACCCTGAGGGCACAGATCAACCTCCAAGTGGCCTCAATAACTCCCTTAAAGGATGCAAATGACCAGCTGTCTGCCAAGAGTATAAATCCTTCCATCCTCCACCATTCAGTCAGAACTGAAGAAGCTCCTTGGATGAGAAGTGAAACATCTTCAAGGAAAAAACAAAGTCCAGTTGCCTTTTGGGAAAAAAAACACACATCTTTGGAACCTGCAAACTAAAGGAGAGTTATTTCCTTCCTATTTCTTTGAGATGTTTCTTCCTCTTGATTTGGCTTAACACCCTAGCTGCCCTTTTCTTTTACAACCATATTAAAACATTAAAACACCTCTGTAATGAATGTACAAAAAAAATGATGGACATTCTGCTCGTGTTTTAATAAAAAGCCCTTTATTAAACTGTTAAGCCAAATATCAGCTATCCTATTATCTCTTCCCCGATGTTCATATTTTAATCTGAAAAGCAAATGTCGAAGCAGTGGAAATTCTGCTTCCCAATTGTGGTTGTACACTGAAGATTACCCAGCCTGCAATTTGAAGCTGCCCTCCATTCTCTTGATATGCACATGGACCAGTTTTAAACCCTTGGCAAGAGACAGGAACAGCCACTTGTCCAGAATGGTAAACTTTACAGATTATCAGAGTTGGAAGAGACCTTGTAGGTCATCTAATCCAATTCCCCCACCCAAGACCCTACCCCATTTCTGACAGATGGCAGTCCAGTCTCTGCTTGAAAGCCTCCAGGGATGAAGCTCCCACAACTTCTGAAGGCAACTTCTGTTCCATGGGTTGATTGTTCTCACTGTCAGAAAGTTCCTCCTTATTTCCAGATTGAACCTCTCTCCTTGATCGGTTTCCATCTATTATTCCTTGTCTGGCCTTCAGGTGCTTTGGACAATAGCTTGACCCTTTCCTCCTCCTCTCTGTGGCAGCCCCTCAAATATTGGAAGACTGCTATCATGTCTCCCCTGGTCCTTCTCTTCCCTAGACTAGCCAGGCCCAGTTTCTGCAACCATTCTTCATGTGTTCTAGTCTCCAGTCCCCTAACCATCCTGGTTGCTCTTCTCTGTACTTTTTCGAGAGTCTCAACATCTTTTTTGTAACATGGTGAACAAAACTGGATGCAGTACTCTAGGTGTGGCCTTACTAAGGCTTTATAGAGTGGTATTAGTACCTCCCTTGACCTTGATTGTATCCCTCTGTTAAATGCAACTTAGGGTTGCATTAGCTTTTTTGGCTGCTGCTGCACACTGCTATTTAGGTCCTATTTAGCTGGTTGTCCAGTTAAATATGGTATACAGGTAGTCCTCTATATGACCACAATTCAAGCCCAAAATTTATGTTGCTAAGTGAGACATTTGTTCAGAGAGTTTTGACCCATTTTACGAGCTTTCTTGCCACGGTTGCTCAGTGGATCCCTGCCATTGTTAAATTAATAAAGCAGTTGTTAAGTGGCTCTGGCTTCCCCATTGCCTTTGCTTTTTAGAAGATCTCAAAAGGGTATCACAGTAACCCTGGGATGCTGCAACCGTCATAAATACGAGTCAATTGCCAAGCGTCTGGATGTTGATCCCGGGGATGCTGCAAGAGTCATAAGTATGAAAAGGGGTCATAAGTCACCTTTTTTTCAGTGCTCTCGCACTTTCACACAGTCGTTAAACGGATGGTTGTAAGTTGGAGATTACCTGTTGGGTCTCCTGGTTGAGCAGGGGGTTGGACTAGATCAGGAGTCAGCAACCCACAGCTCTGGAGCCACATGTGGCTCTTTCATCCCTCTGCAGTGGTTCCCTGTTGCTGGTCGGTGCCACAATTTTGAGAGGAGTTTCTGGTTAGGGGATTTGGGAAAGTATGGCGCGCCAGGAAGAGACTCTATGGCAAGGGGAGGGTGTTAGGAATATGAGTCACCTAACAGCTATTTGGGTTAGAAATATATAAACCAGGATAAACATTTTAATACTGTCTCTTTAAGGGAATGCAAGAGCATGCAGTTGGGTGTGGTTTCTCAAACGGCCATAAGATGGAGCCAGAAACCTGGGTTGTTTTAGTCTGAGTCTCAGAAGAGAGTGTGAGTGTATCTCTGTTTCCTTCTGTTGGAAAGTATTACCGTTGCTCCATTTCTTCTAATTGACTGATATTACTGGATTTAATGTAAGTCTGATACTGAACTGTTTTTAACACTGGAATTTGATGTTTGGATTATCCCTGGATGAAAACTGACTGATTTTACCTGTGAATGACTTTTGGATTGCTTATTTTGGACTTTGCTTAAACCTTTCTAGAAGTAAAAACCTACATTTACTGCACAGTGTATCTGTGTGCTCTGTGTGTATTATTCAAACACTCCCCTCAAATATGTCTCCCTGTATGCGCTCATTCTCCTAACGGGGAATTACCTCAACAGAGGGTTTTCCGGTCGGCTCCACAATTGATAGGGCTTTCAGTTAGGGCAGGTAGAGGAAAAAGGATGCTGCACTAGGAGGAGATTTTATGGTGGTGGTGGGGGTTCTGGTCAGCAGAGGAAAAAGGACACCATGCTAGGAGGAGACTCTATGGTGGGGGACCCAGATTTCCGGTCAGCAGAGGAAAAAGGACGCTGCGCTAAGAGAAGACTCTATGGTAGGGTAACTGGATTTCCAGTCAGCAGAGGAAAAAGGACGCTGCGCTAGGAGGAGACTCTATGGTGGGGGGGGGGCTGGACTTCTGGTCGGCTCCAGAATTGAATGGGGGGCTTCTGGTTAGGACCTTTGTGGCTCTTTGAGTGTTTAAGGTTGCCGACCCCTGGACTAGATGACTGAACAAGTCCCTTCCAGCCCTGTTATTATTCTATGTTCTTTGGATATCTCCTCCTGCTCCATTCCTTCTTTCCCTTTTGCAGTATCCGTAGACAACACCCGATAAAAAGCTACAGGGTCCATCTGCCAAGCCCAGCAAGGAGGCTGAGGGCTGATTTGGGTAATAAAATGTAATCATCACTCAGGGATGGGATGCGTTGGATGAAATGGAGGGAGGGAGCAGGAATTTGGTCATTAAAAAGAAATGATTTCAGCCTCGTTTTGGCTCTTGCGAGCTGGTTGCTGCTGACGTCTGTTGCAAAGGAACACTCGCATTTTAAAGGGGAAAAAAAATATCCACTGAGTTGTTTCTGAATGCAACCTGGTTCGTAGAAGTAAAATAAGGCTTGTCTTTTTCTTTCTCTCTTTCTTTCTCTTTCTTTCTTTCTTTCTTTCTTTCTTTCTTTCTTTCTTTCTTTCTTTCTTTCTTTCTTTCTTTCTTTCTTTCCTTCCTTCTTTCTTTCCTATCTTTCTTCCTTCTTTCCCTCCTTCCTTCCTTTCTTTCCTCCCTTCCTTCTCTCCCTCCCTCCCTCCTTTCTTTTTTCTTTCTCTATTCCTTTCTTTCTTCCTTCCTTCTTTCTTTCCTACCTCTCTTCCTTCTTTCCCTCCTTCCTTCCTTCCTTCCTTCCTTCTTTTTTCTTTCTTTCTTTCCTTCTTTCTTTCCTACCTTCTTTCCTTCTTCCCCTCCTTCCTTCTTTCCTTCTTCCTTCTTTTCTTTCCTTCCTTTTTTCTTTCTTTCATTCCTTCCTGCCCTCTTTTTTCCTTCCTTCCTTCCTTCCCTTTCTTTCTTTCTTTCTTTCTTTCTTTCTTTCTTTCTTTCTTTCTTTCTTTCTTTCTTTCTTCCCTTCTATCCATCCTTCTCCTTTCCTTCCTTCCTTCCTTCCTTCCTTCCTTCCTTCCTTCCTTCCTTCCTTCCT
>NW_020717060.1:128671-144309 GCF_900518725.1 Notechis scutatus | reverse complement strand
CCTTCCTTCCTTCCTTCCTTCCTTCCTTCCTTCCTTCCTTCCTTCCTCTTTCTCTTTCCTTCTCTCTCTCTTTCTCTCTCTTTCCCTCTCTCTTTCTTTTTCTTCCTTCCTTCCTTCCTTCCTTCCTTCCTTCCTTCCTTCCTTCCTTCCTTCCTTCCTTCCTCTCTCTTTCCCTCTCTTTCTCCCTCCCTCCCTTTTTCTTTCTGTCTCTTTCCATCCCTCTTTCTCTCTTTTCATTCATTCCTTTCCCCTTTTCCCCTTTTGCATTTGAGCATGCAAGAAGGGACAGGAAAGGAGAAAGGGAAAGAGGAAAGAGAAAGGAAGGAAAAATAAGGAAAGAGGGGGGTGAAGAAAGGAGAATGAAGAAGAAAGGAAAAAGAAGGAAGGGAGAGAGGAAGGGAAGGAGAGAGGGAAAGAAGGAAGGAAAGAAGGAAGGATGGAAGGAAGATTATAATGAGAGTGAGGGAGGGTCTGAGGCAGAGGTGGTATTTAGCAGGTTCTGACCAGTTCTGGAGAACCGGTAGTGGAAATTTTAAGTAGTGCTCTTCTCTGTTACTCTTTCTAGAGTAACTTTGAACAGTGACTGAATGAATGGTCGTAATCTGAGGATTACCTGTACATACATTCTCTTGATCACCCATATATACATATCTGGATTACCTGTACATACATTCTCTATATCCATATTTCTCAATCAGGACAACTTGAAGTTGGGTGGACTTCAACTCCCAGAATTCTATGCCAGCTGGGGAATTCTGGGAGTTGAAGTCCACCCATCTTCAACTTGTCCTGATTGAGAAACATGGCTATAGAGAATGCATGTACAGGTAATCTAGAGACCAAGCCACGCCACACCAACCAAGCCACGCCCACAGAACGGGTAATAAAAATTTTGCCGGCTCAGGAATTCTGGGAGTTGAAGTCCACAGGTGGTAAAAGAGGCTATAATCGATCCCTTTTGCATCACTTGATTGCTGGCCCTGAACAGATTCCGAGGCTGAGATGCCGGTAGCTTTCCCCATCCACACAACCCTTAGAGGAACATCGAGAGGATTATGAAACTCGGCTATGCACAGAGAGCTCCAGATGCCTTGGCTCTCTTTCAATGCTGAAATGATTTATTCTTTATTCTTTTTCTCTCTCTCTTTCCTTGGGGTTTTTTTTTTTTTTTTGGAAGGACTATTAGTCATCCAGCCAGCAGGCTTGCATTCATCACTGGAACTACTTCTGGTGGCACCCGAGAGATAAAAACTGTAGGGTAATGAACATGTCTCTTAGAAACAGAGAGCATTGTCCCCCACATGATCACCATAAACCTCAAAGGCAATCAAAATGATAGAGAACTATATTTTCTCTCCTCCTTTCATCTCCTCCTGGTCTGCTGCAGGAACCCAAGTTGCAACAGGCTAACATTCCAGTGGTGGGCAGGGCTTTGGTGGGCGTGGCTTGGTGGGCGTGGCAGCGGAAGGATACTGCAAAATCTCCCTTCCCTCCCCACCCCGCTAACCTGCTTTCCAGCTCCATTCTCCTGCACGGGGCAACCAAAGGAGACCCAGCCGATCCGCTGGGACTCGGGTGGCAGAGAATAGAGGGGGGGAGGGGCCATTCAGAGATGGGATTTGCTGGTTCTCTAAACCAGTGATCCCCAACCTTTTTTATGCCACGGCCCGGTACCCCCAACCTTTTTTATGGCACGGCCCGGTACCGGCATCAGCTGGGCGCCGCCATCTTGTTTTGATGAAAAAGTGCTTCCGGTGAGCTTTCTACCCGGAAAAGCTCACCGGAAGCACTTTTTCATTAAAACAAGATGGCGGCGCCCAGCAAACCAGCAGCCCAGTAGGACTTGTTCCACGGACCGGTACCGGTCCGTGGACCGGTGGTTGGGGACCCCTGCTCTAAACTACTCAAACTTTCTGCTACTGGTTCTCCAGAACTGGTCAGAGCCTGCTGAATTCACCACCTCTGCCTAGAATCAGCACATCTACACTTTCACACCCAGGACAAACACCCCTATAAAGTAGCTCTTTAGGCAAACCTTTCTTGGAATAAAACAAATCTCCTTACCTCACAACTGTCTGGATTTCATTTTTATTTATTCTTGCACAACCCCAGCTCCAGTTGGAACCCCAAATTATTCTTCCGACAGCCCAGATGTGCTGATATTACTTTATAGAAAGGCTACATTAACAGAATCTTACAAGTCTGAAGCTACAAGTCTCCCTCCATATCCTTTTTCAACTTAAGGAAAATCCTTTTTGAGTTCCTTTCTCTGCCTGTTAGGCAGCTGCGGGCTCCCCCACCTCTTATCTAATTCTTGCCTGGACAGGATCTCTCCTTCTCTGCTGCCAAGATCATTCCCACGTGACGTACCATTAGAAATCCCCAGCCCCTATGCGTGGACTACAGATCCCAGAATGCCTTATTCATCATTGTGGATTTCAACTCCCAGAATTGCCTGCGAACCTCAGCCTTCTAAATTCCTCAGCCAGTATATGTGGGCTGAAATTCCCAGAATTCCCTATGAATTTCCTCCTTCAGAATTCTTCAGCCAGCATATGTGGGCTGAAATTCCCAGAATTCCCTAGCCAGTGTGCTGACTGGGGAATTCTGGGTGTTGAAGTCTGTTAAGTCTGGAGGAGTGGGCGCAATGAACGGAGACGAGACATCGAATAGTGACTCAACTCTTTAATAGTGACTTCAGAACAGAGCAAAATACTTGGGCAGCAGCAGCTCTTTTATAGAGCTGGCTGCTGTCACAACAACCAATGAATTCGAGTTTACCACTCTAAAAGCGTCCAATCAGAGACGGCCCGCTGTCAGCCAATCAGATCAGCCAGAGGTGGCCAATCACGATTCACTTATCCGCAGGCCAATCAGAAGTGCAGGATTACAAGCCTGCTGCTGAAGTAAAACTAGTAGGGTTATTAATGAACGAGTTTGCTTAGTTCGTAACACCCCTCCCCCCTAGGTTCCGTCTGAGGGGTGGGGTGACGTATTCTCGCAAGTAGGCAGGTCATTTCACCTGTCTGCTAGATTTTCGCTGTTCCACCGGTTTCTGTCCTGGCTCTGGTTCCGGTGGGCTGCTTGTAGAGCTGGGTGGTGAAGACGGTACCACTGCTCCATTCGGTGACTCAGGGCTGTCATCTCTGCTGTCATCCGGGTTCCTTGGACTTGCTTCTATCGCGGTGCTGCCTCGCGGCGAGGCAATCGCCCGGCTCGGTCCTCCTCCGGAAGGTGAGCATCCCATGGTTGATTGTGCCGACTGCTGGGTTTCAATTATCGGGTCGTCTGCTATTTCTTGTTCGGCCCCCTCAATTTCCCTCCCCCCCCCCCGGTTTGAGAGTCAGGGGTTGAGATAGGGGTAGGTGCCAACCTGGAACGAAGTTGGTCTATGTGGCGCTTCCATAATTTTCCATCAACAGTTTGTAGACGGTAGGATCTGGGGCCCGTAAGTTGAGTTATGGTCGCGGGGACCCACAATGGGCCACCTGAGAAGTTTTTCGCAAAGACTAGGTCGCCTACCTTGAACGCACGACACTTGCTGCTGGAACCCCAAGGTTTTTCTGGCGTGTAGGTAGGGTGTAGGCGACCGAGGTGTGAGCAAAGTTTCCGGCCCATCAGGAGTTCGGCCGGGGTTCTGTTTGTGGTGCTGTGCGGGGTGATGTGTTGGAGGCATTCTGGTTACCTTGTCGTCAATGTCCCCATGTTCCATCTTATGCAAAGTCTTTTTTATGAATTGGACCATTCGCTCGGCCCTGCCATTGGCTGCAGGATGAGCTGGTGAAGTTAAGGTGTGGCGGATGGCCCGGTCCGCTAGGTACTGTTCAAATGCCAGTGCAGTGAACTGGGGGCCATTATCTGAGACTAAAACGTCCGGTAACCCGTGCGTAGCGAATAGTCTATTTAATTTTTTAACGACAGCTTCTGTGGTGGTGCTCTTCATTTTGTGGACCTCGAGCCAGTTGGAATAGGCATCCACTGTTATGAGAAAAGTGTGTCCTTTGGTGGGTCCCGCAAAATCGATGTGGATGCGGGACCAGGGACCACGAGGTGCTTCCCACTCAGTCGGAGTTCTTTTTGGTGGGGCAGCGTGAACTTCCTGGCATTTGTGGCATGTGGCCACCCAGGCTTCTATCTGTTTATCTATACCTGGCCACCACGCGTAGCTTCTTGCCAGTGCCTTCATTCGCACGATGCCTGGATGACCATCGTGCAACAGTTTTAAGACTTTATGTTGTAATTTTTCTGGGATGACGACTCTGTCACCCCACAAAATGCAGCCCTTCTGAGAGAACAGTTCCGTCTGTCGGTTTTTGAAAGGCACGAAGGTGTCGTTGGGTTCGTTGTCAGGCCAACCTCGTTCCACCCAGCTGAGGACTCGAGCCAATACAGGATCCTTTTTTGTTTCTGCGGCAATGTCCTGTGCAGTCAGTGGTGGTGAAGGGAGAGTTTCAATTTGGAGTGCAGTTAGGGTTGGAGCTGGATCGTCTATGGCTTCCGGTAGCGGAGAACGAGGCGTCAGCGTGGGGAATGGCTTTCCCCGGGCGGTGTTGTAGTTGATAATCATATGCGGCTAGAAACTCTGACCAACGTGTCATTCTTGGTGATAAAATGTGGGGAGTTGGTTTGTCTCCCGCTAAAATGCCAAGCAATGGTTTGTGATCGGTGATTATGGCAAAGGGTCTTCCATATACATATTCATGGAAACGCTTGATAGCAGACACAATAGCGAGAGCCTCTTTATCAAGTTGGCTATAGTTTCTTTCAGTCTTTGATAAAGTTCGTGAAAAAAAAGCAATAGGTGCCTCATTGCCGTTTGGCAGGACATGGCTCAAGATGGCTCCCACTCCAAACGGTGAGGCGTCGCAGGTGACAGTTAAAGGCAAAGTCTCGTTATACTGCATCAATACAGCATCTGAGGTTAAGAGATCTTTTACTTGCTGGAATGCTCGTTCTTCCCGATGTCCCCAGACCCAGGAAGCCTTCTTGTCGAGTAGTCTGTGTAGGGGCTCAGCTACAGTCGCCTTCTGGAGCAAGAAGATGTTATAAAAGTTAATGAGTCCCAGGAAGGCTTGGAGTTCTGTTTTATTCCTAGGTCTTGGGGCGTTTTTTATTGCAGTTAATTTTTTCTCGGTAGGATGGATTCCCTTTTTGTCAAGAAGGTACCCCAGGAATTCAGCCCTCTCAGTACAAAGTTGACACTTGTCTTTCTTTACTTTCAAGCCAGCGTCTTTGAATTTCTGGAGAACCATTCTGAGTCATTTTTCTAGTACGTCTTTAGTGGGGGCCGCTATCAAGACGTCATCGAAATAAGGCACAACCCCTTTTATGCCTTGTAACAGTCTCTCCATCAGGCTTTGGAAGATGCCTGGTGCTACACTCACTCCGAACTGGAGTCTATTACAGTTAAACGCACCTCTGTGCGTGACTATGGTCTGGGCCTCAGCAGTCTCTGCATCTACGGGTAGTTGTTGGTATGCCTGGGCTAGGTCCAATTTTGCAAATATTTTTCCGCCGCCCAGGGAGTGAAGAAGATGTTGGACCACAGGTACAGTGTAAGCGCTCTGCTGAAGCGCGTGATTTAGGGTGGCCCGGTAATCCCCACAAATTCTTAACGATCCATCAGGCTTTATGGGTGTTACAATCGGGGTTTCCCATCGGGCGTGTTCAATCGGTTCCAACACCCCCTGGGCTATTAATTTGTCCAATTGTTCATCAATCTTTGGCTTGAGTGCAAAAGGCACTCGACGAGGCTTAAGGCGTATCGGTGCGACATCGGGGCTGAGGCTAAACGATATGGGGGATCCCTTGTACTTGCCTAGCTTCTCGGTGAACACGTCCTGGAACTCCTGGATGAGGGCCGCTTCCCAATCGTTGCTTCCGGTCTGGTGAATGCCAGCTAGTTCAATCCCCAGTGGGGCGAACCACTGCAACTCCAACAATCTGGGCTGGTCTCGATCGACGATGGTAAGAGGCAGAGTTGCAGTGTGGTCTTTGAAGGACACTTGGACGTGGCTGGACCCAACAACGGGGATCCTGTTTCCCTGGTAGTCTTTTAATATGATTTTTTGAGTGCTGAGGTCCTGGCGACGGATGTCAGGGATCAGCTGCTTGAAGGTTTTCCATGAGACCATTGGTAGGGACGATCCCGAGTCGACTTCCATCACACATGGGCGATTCTCAATGGCGACCTTCACTCGGATCTTTCTTGCATCCAAGGATGATGCGTGACCAATGGTAATGGTTTGATGTGCCTCTTCTCGTCTAGCTGACGCAGCTGGCGCTCGATTTCTGTAGTGGTAGTGGTTCCGTTGGGGGTTCAGGCGGTCCCGATTAACTAGTGGGCTGCCCGTTGTTTGGAGGAAGTTGTTTTCTCGTCGGATTGGACTTGACCCTCGCTTGCTTCTGCAGACCTTTGCGATGTGGCACCTCTTTCCACAGGAACGGCAGAGTGCGTCGAGGAATTTGCAGTCAGATAGCGGGTGATTGGCTCCGCAACCTGCGCATTGACGCGAGGGTTTCTGGCTCCTCTGGTCTCGCTGGTCGCGCTCTGACCTGAGTCGGTTGACCTCCTCTTCCTCACTATCAGACGAGGATTCGAGGTCTTCATGGTGAGCCGTTGTTGAGTGCCTCTCGGAAAAAGGCGTAGTATTACTGGCGAGTTGGCGATGCGGTGCGTTTGTGTGGCGCATTCGAGCGGCCGACTTCCTGGTTGCTTCTGCTGCAGTAGCGTCAGTGATGACATCTGCAAGGCCGATGTCCCCTTTAGCCATGATCTTGCTCTGGGTCGTGGGGTCTCTTAGACCCAGAACAATTCGATCCCTCATGGCTTCCTCGAGGTTTGCGAAGCCACAGAGTCCCCCTAGGTTCCTTAGGTCCGCGATGAAGTCTCCAACACTTTCACCTTCCTGTTGGTCCCTCTGGTAAAACTCGTGTCTCCGGATGAGCGTTGGCACCATGGGTGCATAATGGGCCCGAAGGATAGGCGCGAGGTTATCCCAATCCATTGTCTTGACTTCCGCTGGTTTTGCAAGTGCCTTAGCCGTTTTAAAAATGGCAGGCCCGCAATGGGTCAGGAAGACCGCTCGTTTCTTGCCAGGCGTAGCATCTTTCAGATTGTTGGTCTCCAGGAACATCTGGAACCTATCCATATACGAGTCCCAGTCTTCGTTAGCCAGGTCAAATGGAGCGGGTGGTATGGCGCCACTGGTCATCTTGCCGCTGTTGGCGCGCTCTTAGCCACATGCTCTGTTTGGTGCTCAGCGAGTGCTCAGTCAGCTCTGTCGTCTCCGCATCCCATCCTCGTCGCCAGTGTTAAGTCTGGAGGAGTGGGCGCAATGAACGGAGACGAGACATCGAATAGTGACTCAACTCTTTAATAGTGACTTCAGAACAGAGCAAAATACTTGGGCAGCAGCAGCTCTTTTATAGAGCTGGCTGCTGTCACAACAACCAATGAATTCGAGTTTACCGCTCTAAAAGCGTCCAATCAGAGACGGCCCGCTGTCAGCCAATCAGATCAGCCAGAGGCGGCCAATCACGATTTGCTTATCCGCGGGCCAATCAGAAATGCAGGATTACGAGCCTGCTGCTGAAGTAAAACTAGTAGGGTTATTAATGAACGAGTTTGCTTAGTTCGTAACAAAGTCCATACCTCTTAAAGTACCCAAGGCACAGTGGGTGTCAAACCGTGAAACCCACCCTGTAAACAAGCATCACAATTGCTCCTTTGAAGGGGCAATGTCAGTGGACCAAACTTAGCTACCTGCAAGGAAGGAAAAATATTTCCCCAAAGAGACCTCAAATTTAAAACCCTCTTTTGGCACAATGAATTGATGGCCAAGGACCAAGAGCAAACATCCATCTTGCACAATAGCATCCCTGGAGAGATTTTTATTATACTTTGAAAGGTCAGAGATATTTTTTAAAAAGACAATCTTGCAACTGGGAGGTGAAGTCATCTGATTTTATAAAGGTGGGCTGGTTTGAGTTTTCATGAATTCTACCCCAAAACTGCTCAAGGTCTTTGGGGAGGTAGTCAAAATCCCCTGAGATCCAGAAGTCTTGCAAAAATTATGTCTATTTTATTATAATTTCTTTTTATGATGGTTGTGAGCCATTCAGAATCACTGAGTCAGGTTTCATTCAAGTTTTTATTCAGATATCTGGGTACTCCACAGTTAGATACACAATATAAGACTGGTGAAAACTGAATAATTCAAATCCTAACCAAGGAGCTAAGAATTATTAAGGCAGCATCTAAGAATGCAAGTAATTCTCAACTTACAACAGTTCCTTTAGTGACCGTAAAAGCCAACACAGTTCTAGGCTGCATTAACAGAGAGATAGAATCAAGGTCATGTGAAGTGTCAGTACCCCTTTAATAATGCCTTGGTAAGGCCACACTTGGAATACTGCATCTAGTTTTGGTTTCTACTATGTACAAGGGATGTTGAGAGTCTAGAAAAAGTACAGAGAAGAGCAACCAGGATGATTAGGGGACTGAAGACTAAAACATATGAAGAACGGTTGCAGTAACTGGGCCTGGCTAGTCTAGTGAAGAGAAGGACCAGGGGAGACAGGATAGCAGTCTTCCAATATTTGAGGGGCTGCCACAAAGAGGAAGGGGTCAGGCTATTTTCTAAAGTGCCTGTAGGCCAGACAAGGAATAATGGATGGAAACAAGGAGAGATTCAACCTGGAAATAAGGAGAAACTTTCTGACAGCGAGAGAAATCAACCCATGGAACAGAAGTTGCCTTCGGAAGTTGTGGGAGCTTCATCACTGGAAGCTTTCAAGAAGAGACTGGACTGGCATCGGTCAGAAATGATGTAGGGTCTGCTGCTTGGATGGAGGGGTTGGATTAGATGACCTCCAAGGTCCCTTCCAACTCTGTTAATCTGTAAGTCTGTAATGTGATTCTCTTAGCAAACATGGCAAAAACAGGTCATAAAATTGGGCGCAGCTCACTTAACAAGCACCTTGTTTAACCATGGAAATTCTGGTCTTGATTGTGGTCATATGTCAAGGACTACCTCCATTCCAGTGCCCAACCTCGTCTGTCTCCAATCCTAAACCTTTGATCTTTCCTCTAAATTGAAGCCAGCCCTTATTGAAGGGATAAATCATATTTGATGCCTTTAGACAGAACAGCTAAATAGTTTATGAGGCTAATTGCATCTTGAGTGTTTGTCCTTAAAGCAAAATAATAAGCCTCTATGCAAAGACATTTAAATATTTTTAAATAACAGGAACACGGCAAAGGGAAATGGCTGTACTAATTATTTCATGTAGCTGCATAAGCAGAACACATCAGAGTTAGAGCTTAGCCTGAAGTTAGAGAAATATAAACAGCAGAGATAAATATGAAGTGGCTACCCTCCGGCAATAGATCTGTTTGATAAAACCCACCTATTTTAATATATACAAGATTTTTGATACCACTGAAAAGCTGATACCTTTAATGCCATGAGAACGGAGTTCCTCCAATTCTTACAGTCCTCTCAGGAATAAATTAGGAATTAAACAGAGCAAACAATTCCCACCACTGTAGGTTCAGAGGAAAAGAATATAATCTATAAAAATTGCTGTGTAGACCAGTGTTGGGATTCAAAAAATTTTTATTTCTGGTTCTGTGGGTGTGGCTTGGTGAGTGTGGCATGGGTTGGTGGGCATGGCACAGAAAGGATACTGCAAAATCCCCATTCCCTCCCCACCCCACTAACCTGCTTTCCAGCTCTGTTCTCCTGTGCAGGGCAACCAAAGAAGACCCAGCCGATCAGCTGGGACTCAATGGGAGGCAGAGAATAGGTGGGGGCGGGGCCAGTGAGAGGCGGGATTTGCCGGTTCTCCGAACTATTCAAAATTTCCGCTACTGGTTTTCCAGAACTGGTCAGAACCTGCTGAATTCACCACCTCTGGCAGGAGGCCATTCAGACATGCTCCAGGCTCCGTTTTTTCGCTGGCAGAGAGCATTCAAAACAAACTAAAAACTAAAATGAAAGGAGAACTGTTTCCCCTTTTGCAACTGAGCAGAAAGGGAGAAAGGGAAAGTGGGAAGACAAAGAAAAAGAAGAAAGGGAAGAGAGCAAGGAAGGAAAAAATAAGGAAAGAGGGGAAGGAAAAAGAAAGAAAGGAGAAGGAAGAGGGAAGGAAAAAGGAGAGAAGGAAGGAAGGAAGGAAGGAAGGAAGGAAGGAAGGAAGGAAGGAAGGAAGGAAGGAAGGAAGGAGATTATAATAAGAGTGAGGGAGGGTCTCAGGTAAGTCCTGCCTTAGCACTTGGCCACCCCACGTGCCCCTGACACATGTCCCATGCCACACCTACTGTGGCCACACACCCTGGCCACGCCCCCTGTTCCCCCAGCCCTCCAAGGTCAAACACAACCCTGATGCGGCCCTCAATGAAATCAAAGTTGACATCCCCTGCTTTAGTGGGCAGCCAAGATCCACTTCCATGATTGAAGTATGTCATGTCTAGCAGAGTCCGTCTCAGCCCGGCCATCAATTGCTTCACAACTCCAACCCAATTGATTCCCACAGGAGAGGCCAGCCGTGTCCGTAATTGGTCAGTAACAAAGTGATTTCAAGTAACAAGACCAGTTTAATCGGCCTATTATCAAGTTCCACTTTCTTAAATGGAAGCCGCGGAGAAACATTGATTTTTTGGGGGTGCGGGGCTTGTCGACAATAATGGAGATTACAGTCACAGGACTGTACAGGACAGTTTTCTGATTGAAGAGTTTCCCTGATTGCTTAGCTGGAGTAGTTTCCTGTTTATCTGCTAAGGGGGCTCTATGCTCCTTAGTGTTGTGGTTCACCGGCAGCCTGTGCAGATGGCAGCGGAATCAGACAATGGAGAAGAACGGGGACTAGTCTGGGGAGGACTCGAACGAAGGTCCTGCGTCCGATGCAGAGATGAGGCCAGGACCATCTGGGAGTGGGGTACTGACTCCGGAGCCTCCTGAATCTGACAGCAGCGAGGCAGAGGAGCAAGGGGAGCCTGTTCCCAGTGTGCGTGTGCGCAGAACTGCTAGAAGGCAAGAGCAGCTAAGACAAAAAGATCGACTTAGGAGTAAGGCTGGGAGGTGATTGCCCCTCCGCTAAGGTATCAAGAAAGTGCAAAGGTAGAGAAACCTTTGCAGGAAGCAAAGTCATTCACTCTGTTCGGATTAAACCTTGAAGTTCTGTGTGGACTTTGTACTTCAGTTGGTTTTTTACAGTTCATTTGGCACTTTAGTTGTTGGCAGCAATTCAAAGGAGAGAAAGGTAGGTGCTTATCTCGAGGGACTGTTTGGGACTCATTACGGGCTGGGAATGCACATAATTCCCAGCGTTGAAATAAAACAAGAGTTGTTTGGACTAAGCGTGTGCTTAGTTACGGTCTCAGGAAGACTTGGTCAGAACACTTAGGAAGAAACAGTGCTTTCATCACTATGCTGTTGTTCAGTCTCTAAATCGTGTCCAGCTCTCCGCAACCCCATAGACCACAGCACACCAGCTCCTCCCACCCCTTTCCTCAACTGTCTCCTGGATGTCCCAAAAGTGCTTTTCCAGGAGGCAATTGGACTTTTCTTGTTTTTTTTTCTTTTGAAGACGTTTCACTTCTCATCCAAGAAGCTTCTTCAGCTCTGACTGGGTGGCGAGGAATGGAAGGATTTATACTCCTTGCAGACAGCTGGTCATTTGCATCCTTTTAGAGGGTCACGGAAGCACTTGGAGGTTGATCTGGGCAGACCACAGGAACCATTTGCACCACTCAGGTGATCCTGAGGACACAGATCAACCTCCAAGTGGCCTCAATGACCCTCTAAAAGGATGCAAATGACCAGCTGTCTGCAAGGAATATAACCATTCCTCCCACCATCCAGTCAGAGCTGAAAAAGCTTCTTGGATGAGAAGCAAAACATCTTCAAAAGAAAAAAAACAAGGAAGTCCAATTGCCTCCTGAAAAAGCACCTTTGGGACAACCATGATCTGGATGATTGAGAATCTCTACAGCCTTTTAGCTATACAATTTGGGATGAACCCCCTTGGAATGGAGTGGGAGTAGAGATGGATTTCCAGAAGGGAAAAAAATTGCAGGCTACAGGAACCAGAACTACCACTCAGGTAACCCTGAGGACATAGATAAATCTCCAAGTGGCCTCAACAACCTTCTAAAATGATGCAAATGACCAGCTGTCTGCAAGGAATATAAATCCTTCCATTCCCCACCATCCAGTCAGAGCTGACGAAGCTTCTTGGAAGAGAAGCGAAACATCTTCAAAAGAAAAAAAAAACAAGGAAGTCCAATTGCCTCCTGAAAAAGCACCTTTGGGACAACCAGGACCTGGATGACTAAGAATCTTTACAGACCCAAATTCCCAAATTCATGTTCATTGCATCGACACCATATTATAACATAATCTGTGTTGTAAATGGCTATCCAGTCTCTTCTTAAAAACCTATTAGAACACCCACAGCTCCTGTAAGCAAGCTATTCTATGGATTATTAATTGTTGTCCAGAAATTTCTCTTTAGTTCTAGGCTGGTTCTCTCTCCTTGATAATTTTCCATCTGTTGCTTCTTTTTCTACCTTCTGGTGCTTTGGAGAATAGCTCCATCCTCCCTTCTCATTGATAGTTTTCAAAGGTAGCCCCATATAGAGTGAAGATAGAATTAAGAAACAGGTGATATAATAATGCAATTCTCTCTTTTATGTCATTCAGCTTCCAAACATCTGACATAGGTATAATATAAATTTGCATCATGATGTCACAACTGATCTGCATTTACATATCACGTGATATATCAATGTATTCTTTTTCTTATGCCACCAAGATAGAACTCTTTCCAGGGCATATTAACGATTGTTTTCAAAGCTGATTTTATAATGTTTATTATTTTATAGTTGTTTGGCCTCCCACTGTTAAGGAAAAAAAATTGAAATACAGTACCTTTTTCATTCATCTTGGAATCAAATGTTGAACAAAATAACAGGGTATTGGAAGGAACTGTCTATATATAGCAAATCTCTGTAGCTTTTGTACTGCATTAACAATCCTGGCTTTAGTGTAACATGCCTTCAATATTCCTTCTTTTTAACATCAATAAAGTATTAAATTGAACAAGGGAAATTAAAAGCACACCAGATTTATGACTATCAATCTTCCTTCAATATTATCATCTTTCTTAATAATGATCATTCTCTTTGAAAACAAACAAATCTTATGCCAACTCAGGGTTTTTTGAAGACACGTAAACATATAATTTGAGGTTGTTGTTTTTTTCCTTTTCTGTCTTTAAAAAAACAGACGTAGCTTTGTTTATTGTTTAAAAGTGGAAAAGATAAGGATCCCTGCAAAGTGTAATTTTTTTTCCCCCTCTTGCAAAGTTGTTTCTTGAAATGGAAAATTAACATCTCAAGCGTTCAAGCAGTTCTCAACCCTGGTTGATGTTTTCGATTGCAGCAATAAACATTCCACAATTCTTTTTCTTTGTTTGAGCATTTATGCTACTGGATAAGAATATTGCTGAGCGAATACCCCCTCAATCATCTTTCTCTCTCCTTTTTTTTCACCCCCAATCTCTTCCCTGATTTGTCTGTTTGGATCTGTAGGCAAGGGTATCCAAGAGGGTCATGTAGGAAGTTAGCACCCACTCCTCTCCTAGAAAAAAAAATGCAATATCCTAGGAAGTATTAAAAAGGCAGGATATTTCCCCTAAAAAGAGAAGTAGAAACCCAGAAGCAGAAGCTCAACTCAGAGAGGCAGAAACTCACCCCCCGACCTTTGTTAATGGGCGGGCCATTAAGGCCTGAGCCAGAGTATTCTACATAACAAAGCCCTCTGCCCATCTCACCACATGGCCTGGGAAGATTGCATCAGCCAGCACTCAGGTGAAGCCGTGTGGTCCAGCTAAGACCCTCACCCCTGGGAGTCTGACAGCCAATGGGATACATTTCTTGCAAACCAAAGTGGGGCCCAACACCAAACACCATTTCAAACACCAAAGTGGGGCCCAACAGAGAGTATATAACTAAGGGTCTCTCAGCATCTTGGCCCTTCTTTCCCTTCACCCAACATCTTGAAGCATGCAGTCTTCCTTTTCACTCTGGAGCTCCAAGCCATGGTGGTCCTGTCCACCATTGAACCATCTTTCCCCACTTGGAACTGAACCCAGAAGGATAATTCTTCCAACAGTCAAAAAAAAAAGTAAAAATGGCCACCAGATTGGCCTCTGTGACCACTCCCTTCCACACCCGCTCATGAGGGTCCCCTTTGCTTTAGGCCATTTCCTTGTGAAATACGGATCGCCTTTGACTTACGACGGTTCATTTAGTGACCATAAAAAGTTACAACGGCACTGACAAAAGGGGCTTATGGCCATTTTTTTCCCACACCTATGACCACTGCCGCATTCCCAGGCTCACTCGATCAAAATTCAGAAGCTTGGGAAATGCGGCCTCCTATTTATGACAGTTGCCGTGTTCTGCAGTCATGTCAAGGTTTTGCGACCTTCTGGTGCAAAATCAACGGATTCACTGAACAACTGTCTTACTGACTTAAGGACTGTGGTGATTCACTTAACAACTGTGGCAAGAAAGATCATAAGCTGGGGCAAAATTAACTGAACTGTCTCACGTAGCAACAGAAATGTCGGGCTCCGTTGTTGTAAGTTGAGGTGTTAAGTTGTAGTAGGTTCACCTGTATATTTCATCGTTTCTCTCTCGACCTTAACGCTAAGATGTGTGGACTTCAACTCCCAGAATTCTCCAGAGACAATCTAATGTGTATGTTTGTTTGGATCTTGGCATCCTAGTGGACAATCAGTTAAACATGAGCCAGCGGTATGCTGCAGCTGACAAAAATTCAATGCCATTCTAAGTAGCTTTAACAGAGATGTAGAATCAAGATAGCTTGAAGTGTTATTGCCACTTTATAGGGCCTTGGTAAGGCCACACTTGGAATACTGCATCCAGTTTTGGTTGCCATGATACCCCAAAAAAATGCTGAGACTCTGGAAAGCGTGCAGAGAAAAGCAGCAAAGATGATTAGGGGACTGGAGACTAAAACATATGGAGAACGGTTGCAGGAACTGGGTATGTCCAGTCTAGAGAAACAAAGGACGACATGATAGCAGTCTTCCAATACCTCAGGGGCTACCCCAAAGAAGAGGCAGTCAAGCTATTCTCCAAAGCACTAGAGGGCAGGACAAGAAGTAGTGGATGGAAACTAACTTAACTTAAACTATCCACTATTGACCTCACCCCATTCCTAAGAGGTCTGTAAGGGGCATGCATAAGTGCACAATCATGCCTACCGTCTCTGTCCTATTGTCCCCATTTATTCGTGCCTATTTCCTGTATTCATACTCATGTTTATTCTTATACCTATTTGTTGTGGTTCCGATTCCTGAGCCTGTGCTGTCAGAGGAAGAGGACCTGGAAGATGAGGAGGAGGAACTGGCAATGCCTTCCTCCCCAGGACCTTCCTCCCTGGCAATGCCTTCCTCCCCAGGACCTTCCTCCCTGATAATGCCTCAGGTTTCATCGGGCAACCGAGAGGAACAGCCTGAGATTAATCAGGAGGAAGGCATATCGGAGCAGCCCCTGACAGGGAGTCAAGAGGAAGAATGTTGGCTTGATCCTAAGCAGCGTT
>NW_020717060.1:109941-122754 GCF_900518725.1 Notechis scutatus | reverse complement strand
AGTGTACCTAAAAGAAAAGATACATTCATCAAGAGTCAAGAATCATCTGGTACAACACTTAATGATAGTCATAGGGTACAATAAGCAATCCAATCATACTAGGAAACAGTCAATATAAATCATAAGGATACAATCGACAAAGTTACAGTCATACAGTCACAAGTGGAGGGGATGGGTGATAAGAAGTGATGAGAAGATTAATAGGAATAGTAGTGCAGACTTTGTAAATAGTTGGGCAGTGTTGAGGGAATTATTTGTTTAGCAGAGTGATGGCATTTGGGAAAAAACTGCCCTTGTGTCTAGTTGTTCTGATGTGCAGTGCTCTATAGCATAGTTTTGAAGGTAGGAGTTGAAACAGTTTATGTCCAGGTTGTGAGGGGTCTGTAAATATTTTCACAACCCTCTTTTTGACTCGTGCAGTATACAGGTCCTCAAAGGAAGGCAGATTGGTAGCAATTGTTTTTTTCTGCAGTTCTAATTATCCATTGAAGTCTGTGTCTTTCTTGTTGAGTTGCAGAACCAAACCTGACAGATGCAGATGACATACTCAGTAATTCCTCTGTAGAATTGATAGGAAAGATACCAATCCTAAATGATATGATATTGAAAGCTTCAACATGTTCCCAACGACTCTGTCCAGCTCAAAATGCAAGAATGTCTTAATATTAATTCCCAGAATCCTTAGCATATCAATTCCCAGAATCCTTAGCAAGAACCAAGTAGGCTGGGAGATTCTGGGAATGGAAGTTCGCATCATAGGAAAAGGATCCAATTGTGATGGAATGTAGTCTGGATTCCCAGGAGGGATGGGCTGCATTCCAGAGGCAACACAGTTTAGATAGTGTGAGAGAAAGAGGGTGAAGACAGTTCCTCCTTAACAGTTCCCTGAGTGTACGTTTTATGACCCAGTTACAGGTATTCCTCGACCTATGATCCCAATGAGCCCAAAATCTATGTTGCTAAGCAAGACAGTAAATAAGTAAGTTTTGCCCTATTTTATGACCTTTCTTGCCATAATTGTTAAGCAAATTATTTCATTTGTTAAGTTAGTCGCACAGATGTTAAGTCTGGTTTCCCTCATTAACTTTGCTTGTCAGATGGTCGCAACAGGTGATCACATGACCCCCAAGACACTGCAATTGTCATAAGTATGAGCCAGTTGCCCAAGCATCCAAATTCTGATCACGTGACCATGGGGATGCTGCAGTGGTCGTAAGGGTGAAAAACAGTCATAAGTCACTTTTTCCAGTTCCATTGTAACTTTGAACAGTCACTAAACAAATGTTTGAAAATTGAGGACTACCTGTAATCTGCTTTGATTTTTTTCCAAGATTGATGTCACCCTCCAAAAATCAAGAAAGACATGTTGAGATTCTTCTAATCAGGTTCCTTCCTTGTTCCTGACCTATAGACAGAATCGTGCCAAACTAAAGCAGACCGTTTGCACCATAAAATGTATACTCTGGTAACTATTAGGAAGGAGCCGGCTTCACTTTCTTTCTCCCACACAAACTGTGGTCTCTTTGCTCCTCTGGAATGCTTCCCCTCCCTCCTTGGAATCCAGACCACATTCCATCACACCAAGTTGGAGGAAAGCAATATGAACCACTTCTTCAGCTTAGCAACTGACTTCAAGTCCTTTGCTGCCTATTCTGATCATTTTTACATGCTTTCAATATATTTATTTGGATGTAACAATTTTGAGTTGGACAAAATTTGAAAGGGTGGCTTTAGTAGTCCAGGAAGAAAACTGGTACTCAGAATTTAGATCTTCTGATTTCATTTAGAAAAAAAGAGCAATGTGGCATTATTTAAAAAAAAGTGGATTAAATAATGGAATTTGGACCAAATCCATACACACACACACAATTCCTTATCGTGCATCTTATGGCATCAGTGTTAATATGTTTTCCTCTGAAGTGGTGCTTCAGTGACCACTTCATCACCGAAGTGGTATTATCATAAAATCTGCAATGTCGAAAAGAAAGGCGTACAACAAATTATGTTTGCCACTTCATCAGACAGAAGTGGCAACAAAATCACAATTGTTCCAAATGAGACTCACAGAAAGTTGCACCATATTTTAATTGACCTATTTCAAGCTCACTTTTTCAAGTACAGTTCATTTAGTGACAATTCAAAATAAAAACCATTTTTCACACTTACGATTGTTTACAGCATCTCCATCAGTGGTGGGATTCAAATTTTTTTACTACCGGTTCTGTGGGCGTGGCTTGGTGGGCGTGGCGGGGGAAAGATATTGTAAAATCCCCATTCCCTCCCTACCCCATTAACCTGCTTTCCAGCTCCGTTCTCCTGTGCAGGGCAACCAAAGAAGACCCAGCTGATCAGCTGGGACTCAACGGGAGGCAGAGAATAGATGGGGGCAGGGCCAGTCAGAGGTGGGATTTTCCGGTTCTCCAAATGACTCAACATTTCCGCTACTGGTTCTCCAGAACTGGTCAGAATCGGCTGAATATCACCTCTGATCTCCATGGTCACATTTTCAAAAATTCAGGCACTTGACAAGTGATTCACATTTATGACCGTTGCAGTGTCCCAGGGATCATGTGATACCCTTCTGCGACCCTCAGGCAAGCAATGTCAAAGGGGACGCCAGTTTCACTTAACAACAGCGTTACTAACTTAACAACTGCGGTAGTTCATTTAACAACTCTGACAAGACAGGTTGTAAAATGAGGCAGAACTCACCTCACAAATACCTCTCTTAGAAACGGAAATGTGAAAGTCAACCATGGTCATAGGTCAAGGCCCACCTGTGCACTTTTTAGAAATGGATAGAGCCAGCGGTGGGAGTCAGCCGGTTCGGACCAGTTTGGGCAAACTGGATGTTAAATTTACATCTGGTTCGCCGAACCAGTAGTTGAAGCAACGGCCTGGCACCGCCCACCTGACCCCAACCCTCCCAGGGGTCTCCATGCGGCCTGTTTTGTATGCAGATAACTGCAAAGTCTGTGTGGAAGCTCTAGGACGGTGAAAAATGGGCCTTCCAGAAGTACGGAAACAAGCCTGTTTCCAGCTTCTGGGGGGCCTCCGGACCCCGGGGGAGGCAGTTGTCAACTCATAAAACATTCCTATGCCTCTTTTAGTGGTGGGGAGCGGCGGAAGGAAATCTGGAAGAGCAGTGCAGCGGTTTGAAAGCAAAAGTACATTCCAACTCTTATCTTTAAAAGATTGTAACTAAAATACCAGAGCTTTTGTCTGCAAATATATTTCATTGGAGAACATGATTGATGACACCCAGCCCATGAAGGTGCTCAGTTGGAGAATCGGGTTTAAGAGACACCCAGGGGGGAGGAGGGGAAACAGGGTCTCAGGTAAATGATGCATGCCAGAGTTGGCTACATACAGGACAGGGCCAGTATGTCACCTCTAATAAATCCTTTGAAGTTTTTTGAAGTTTGGCTCGAGAATCATGATTTAATTAGAGCGATTGCTGGAATCCTGACAGCAGTTTTCACCCTCCCAGAGGCTCAAGGGAAGCCTCCGGACCCTGGGGAAGGCAAAAAACAGCCCTCCTGGAAGTTCCAGTAGGCCACGCCCACCATAGCCACACCCACCCACAACCGGGCAGTGAACTGGTTGCTGGGATTTTTGAATCCCACCCCTGGATAGAACATGTGAGATGAGAATGTTGCAAAATTCAACAATATTTGAATATGATTGACGGCAATACAGGATACACAAACCTGGGAGTCTAAAGCAGGAAATCAGGAGCCCAGGCCGTCAAATGAATATATAGGTTTATTACAAGCTGAAGCTCTCTACAAGAATCTGAACTACTAACAGTCAAAGCAAATTGGCGGAAGATAAGGGTCAATGGAATTCAAGGAGATCTTTGTGAGCACGGAGGGATTCAAGACTGATGGTGCATTTGACCCCTCCCACGGACTCAGCCTGATCATCTCCTATACTGTGTGTTCGCTGGGCTGTTTTGTGTGTCTGTGTGTGGTTGATGCATGGCAAACAATTTATATTTATTAAGAGTTTTCGGATGATATAAAAAAGGAAAAGGAAACAGTAAAATGCAAGAAATAAAGGGTAAAGTTAAGAAATATATAAGTGACTTCCGATGTTCTTTTCAATAGATAATGACATTCTTATTCTCCCTCCTCTCTCTTAAATATTTTACAAATCTCTTCACATCCTAGTGACATAACAGAATCAGGAAATTACTTTAATAGTTTTGCAGGGACGCGTTTTGATTAGAAAATGGAGAGGAAATTTATTACCGCATTATAAGCTTTTAACGATGTGCTTAAATATATTTAGTCATACGAGGTTTCAAGATTGTTAACTGTCTGCCTGTATTTGGGTTTTGATGTTTGAGTGTCAATTTATTATATTCTTTCACATAAGTTTATATTATCGAATTCCTATATACTTTTTAAAACCTACAATAATTTTAAAAAGATTATTTTTAAAAAAATGGTTTAGAGAAAATAGAAGATTTAGTCAAGAAAGCAGGCTGGATGAAATGCCACATTACGGGAAGCAAATGCAAGAGAAATACAGGTAGTCTTTGAGTTATGACCACAATTGAGCCCACAATGCATGTTGCTAAGCGAGACAATTGTTAAATGAGTTTTGCTGCATTGTACAACTTTTTTTGTCACAGTTGTTAAGTGAATCACCGTAGTTGTTAAGTTAGTGACACGATTGTTAAGTGAATCTGGCTTCCTTATTGACTTTTCTAGTCAGAAGGTCACAAAAGGGAAATCACATGACCCCGGGGACACTGCAACCCGTCATAAGTATGAGTCAATTGCCAAGCATCTGAATTTTGATCTTGTGACCATGGGAATGCTGCAATGGTCATAAGTGTGAAAAACAGTCATCAGCAGAGGTGGTATTCAGCAGGTTCTGACCAGTTCTGGAGAACTGGTAGTAGAAATCTCGAGTAGTTTGGAGAACGGGCAAATCCCACCTCTGACTGGCCCCGCCCCCCTCTATTCTCTGCCTCCCGAGTCCCAGCTGATTGGCTGGGTCTTCTCTGGTTGCCCTGCAGAGGAGAACGGAGCTGGAAAGCAGGTTAGTGCAGAGGGGAGAGAATGGGGATTTTGCAGTATCCTTCCCCTACCATACCCACCAAGCCATGTCACGCCCACCAAGCCATGCCCACAGCACTGGTAGTAAAAAAAAAATTGAATCCCACCACTGGTCATCGGTCACTTTTTTCAATACCGCTGTAACTTCAAATAGTCATTAAACAAACTATTGTAGTATCAGGAAATTCTATGAAGACATTTGCATCGTAGATTTAACCTGATGGTGAAACCAATCCCTTTTCTTGGTTCTCAACATTGATCCAATGTAGGCAGTGGTGGGGTTCAAATAATTCAATAACCGGTTCGCCCAGTGTCAGGTTGGCTGTCATGGGAGGCATGGCCCATCTCCATCCTCCAACTTCGCCGTACATGTGGGCAAGCCTCCTGACCCTGGGTGGACCGGTTGTTAAATTACCCCATCCACGGAGGTGGGTATTCAGCAGGTTCTGACCAATTCTGGAGAACCGGTGGTGGAAATGTTGAGTAGTTCGGAGAACCGGCAAATGCCACCTCTGACTGGAGATTTTACAGTCTCCTTCCCCTGCCACGCCCACCAAGCCACCCCCACAGAACCGGTAGTAAAAAAAAAATTGAATCCCACCACTGCTCCTCCGCCGTTATTGAAGTGGATCCTGAGCGCTGCGCTGCAATGGAGAAACAGGCAATGGAGTGACTGGCACAAGGGAAGGAGGAGGAGCAGGGAGAAGAAAGAGGCAAAGCAGCCTCCTCCTTCCCTCACGCCGGCTGCTCCATCACCTTTTTCTCCATTGCAGCACAGCACCCAGGATCCACTTTGATAGTGGGGGAGGGAGTAATTTAACAACCGGTTCACCCAGGGTCAGGCTGGCCATCATGGGAGGCTTGGTCCACATGGGCGGCAGAGCTATAGGACGGGTGTGGGCCATGCGCAGCGCCCAGGATCCACTTTGTTAGAGGGGGTGGGGGTGTAATTTAACAACCTGGTCACGTCAACCGGTGCAAACCGGCTGAATCCCACCACTGGATGTAGGGCAGAGGTCTCAAACTCAATTTACCTGGGGGCCGCTGGAGGCAGAGTCTGGGTGAGGCTGGGCCGCATAAGGGATTCCACAAAAAACGTTGTTAAAAAAATATCCTCAAATGTCATCAACAGTTAATGATTTCTCCAATACATGAACTGTCCTGAACACATGAATGGAACATTGAATGAAGGTCATGAACAGTTCCTCAGAACATGGCTTCTCCAGCTTACTCCTTGCTGCCAGAGACTTGACAATGCTTCCTCTCACATATCTGAGCCACATTTCGCTTGAGAGAGGAGGCACTTGAGACCCTCAGTATGGCTTGAAGATGATCATCAATAAGTCTGGACCTGTACTTGGACTTGTTAAAGTTCAGGGTGGAGAAGAAGCCACGACGAGGAACGGCGGGCGGGACTTCCTTCAGAGGTCCATTCCCCCTGCGGGCCACACTAATATTATACTTTCATATCACAGTGGGGGCCACAGGATATTGTCCTGCGGGCCGCAATTGGCCCGTGGGCCGCGAGTTTGAGACCCCTGATGTAGGGGAAGGCAGGCAGAGCCTGGGGTTGGAGTCAAGAATGGAATCAGCTTGGAGTCGTTTCGTTATCACAAGTGATCCAAGTCCAACCTCCCTTGAATTTTCTTGAGGTCCAATTTACTGCTGGCTACAGGTAGTCCTCGACCTACAACAGTTCATTTAGTGACCCTTCAACATTACAACAGCACTGGAAAAAGTGACTTATGTCCATTTTTCACACTTACAACCCTTGCAGCATCTGCCTGGTCATGTGATCAAAATTGAGAAATTTGCAACAGACTCATGTTTATGATGGTTGCAGTGTTCCATAACCTTTTGACAAGCAAACTCAATAGAGAAACCAAACTCACTTGGCAACTGTGTTAGTTACTTAATGACCGCAGTGATTCACTTAACAACAGTGGCATGAAAGGTTGCAAAATGGGCAAAATTTACTTAACAAGTACAGAAACAGAAATTTTGAGCTCAATTGTGGTCATAGGTCAAGGGCCACCTGTATTAGATGAGCCATGGTGGTGTAGTGGTTAGAATGCAATACTGCAGACTACTTCTGCGGATGGCTGACTGCCACCAGTTCGATTCTGACCAGCTCAAGATTGATTCAGCCTTTCATGTTTTCCAGGTCCATAAAATGAGGACCCAGATTATTGAGGGCAATAGGCTGACTCTTAAACCACTTAGAGAGGGCTGTAAAGCACTGTGAAGTGGTATATAAGTCTAAGTGTCAGGATTCCGGCAGTTAAATAATTTAAATCATGAGTCTCAAGCCAAATTTCCAAAACTTAAAAAGGATTTATTGGGAGTTAAACTACCTGCATGTAGCTGACTCTGAGACACATCATTCATTGTCACCCTTGACCCTGGTTTCCCCCCCACCCTCTGTGTGTATCATAATTCATATTCTCCAATGGGACACCTCCATAGCCAAGAGTCATCAATCATGCTCTCCAGTTAGAATTTTGCGTGGCAGAAACTTCAATCACTTAGTTACTATCTTTGAAAACTACTTATGGAATGCAGTTTTGGTTTGCAAGCTGCTGCACTGCTCCCCCCTCCCTTTCTGTTGGCAACTCTAAAAAGACCATAAAATATTTTATGAGTTGACATTAAGTGCTATTGCTATCACTTGATTAGATTCTGGTATATAAGCATGAGCAGTAAAGCAGCCTCACCAGAACACGTGGTCCTGATCTTTGCACCAGACACTCCTTACACTAACAAAGTGACCTGAGTTTATGCAACATAGAAATCCATGGAGAAAAAAAACCTTAGCCAAGGTTACAATTAAACAACTTTTGGAAGATGTGTGCTCACGTGGCTAATAGATGTTCCACTGCTTATTCACCTTCAAATCCTTCTTCAGACCTTCAAATCCTTTAGACTTCACCACCTCGAAAGCTCTTCTTTTGTAGCAGAAAGACAGGCGGAAAGACTGGGGGTGGAATCAAGTAAGTAATCAGTCTGGAGTAGTTATATTGTCACAAATGATCTAAATCCAACCTCTCTTGAACTTTGTTGACCCTAATCTAGCACCAATTTAGTGCTGATGGTTAGTTGGCTAGATTCTTGGGTTATAGCATAACCAATAAATAAATTCTGGACAGAAAGAAGGATCAAAGAGTCCATCCACGTGAAGATTGAACGGAGGTGGAGGGATATAACCCCACCTATCTCTTGTTTACAACATGGTTCTTTAAGCACTTCCCAAGAAAGCTCCACATCCATTTACACTGTTCAGGTGACCCCGAGGGCACAGATAAAGTGGCCTCAACAACTCTCAGAGAGAGAGAGTGCTAATGACTGGATGACTGCAAGGAATATAAATCCTTCCACCCACCACCATTCTGTCAGAACAGAAGAAGCTTCTTGGATGAGAAGTGAAATGTCTCCAATGAAAGGGTTTCAGGGATTTCAACAGAACACTTGAAGGATCTTGTTTGTTCAAAATAAATAGAAATAGCAATAGAAATGGAGATGGAGGAAGAATTATACTATCTACAGTATAGATAGATAGATAGATAGATAGATAGATAGATAGATAGATAGATAGATAGATAGATAGATAGATAGATAGATAGATATAGATAGATATAGATATAGATATAGATATAGATATAGATATAGATATAGATAGATAGATATAGATATAGATATAGATATAGATATAGATATAGATATAGATAGATAGATATAGATATAGATATAGATATAGATATAGATATAGATATAGATATAGATATAGATATAGATATAGATATATAGATATAGATATAGATATAGATATAGATATAGATATAGATATAGATATAGATATAGATATATACTGTAGATAGTATAATTCTTCCTCCATCTCCATTTCTATTGCTATTTCTATTTATTTTGAACAAACAACATCCTTCAAGTGTTCCATTGATATATATATATAAAAGCGAAATACCACTTATGCATCATCACAAAATCTCCAGAACTGTAAAGTCTATAAACTTGAAATTTGGCACGTTTCCTCCTCTTGGCTTCTAGGTGCTCACTAAGAAAGGATTTTTCAAAATGACCGCCAGAGCATTAGTATTTGGTATATTATTATTATTAACACGCTCTGATGCTAAGGAGTTCTGTTCCCCCTCCCCACCTGAAAAGAAATCTCTTCCAAATGCAAAACACAAGCAGAGGAGGAGTTTCAGTTTCAGTTTCACAGCACCAAGCAGCTTTAGTACAGAACAGTTGAGCTAAGCCACGCCCAGGCTCCTTGCCGTGTCCTTCTGGTTCACACAGCAAATACTGTTTCAGTTTCCAAACAGTCCTCACCTCTCTCACACATTGACAGGACATTAGCCAGATGAATACCAATGGATGCTGGTAGGTAGAGGCAGAATTTTTCCCCCTTATTTTCCTCCCCCAAAAATAAGCCCAATCACATAGTTTTGTAGCGAAGCACAAATATCTAGCTAGTACCGTATGTTTTTAAAATCGAGCATTCCTTCTTAGAAACCCCAATGAACGGATTTGGCACAGCTGTAAAGAGCATTGAGTTAAAATATGTAGAGGATTAAACGAAAGCAATTTTGTGATTGGTGTTTATGGTCATGTAACAAGAAGACATGAAGGTGGCTTTTTCAGAAGGTAACTGGACTTTGTTTTTGCTTGAAGACGTTTTGCTTCTCCTCCAAGGAGCTTCTTCGTTTCTTCAGTTCAAGAACTGAGGAAGCTCCTTGGATGAGAAGGGAAAGGTCTTCAAGCAAAAACAAAGTCCAATTGCCTTTTGAAAAAGCACCTTTGGGACAACCATGGCCTGGATGACTGAGAATCTCCCTAGACATTAAGCAATAAATCATAACTGGAATGAAATGTGTGATCCTGATTCTTCTTGCTTGACAACTTTTGCAATATTTTATGAATGTTCAGGGATCTGTTTTCAAAGCCGTTCAAAGAAGAATTGAAAGAAGCAGAATTACCTGCACCCACACATAATTCTGAGAGATGTCTGGACCTAGCATGGAGGAAGTGGGTGATTACTTTTAAGTTCCAAGTGATCTGCTTCCTGCAAGGCACATTGAAGTAGCATTTCTAACATGGCATTAGAAGAAGAAGAAAAAGTGCAATTCTTTGAAATGCCAACTACCGAGACATCAACATTTATGCTTCACTGATGTTTGTAATCATTTTGTTTATACAGGGAAAATGATACATATATATACACCGACTCGTATAAATCTACATGCTTCATTGCAGATAGGAAATTAGATCCATTGGGAAGAATTAATTATTACAGCAGAAGATGTTAAAAAGCATTTAAGCATTTATAAATCAGAATTATAAAATCCTGGAGCCAGGAGGGCCACTGAGGTCATGTAGTCCAATCCCTAAACTCCAAGCACAATCCAATTTGAAGCAGCCGTAATTCAGGGCTCTCTAACCTCCATGTCAGGATTTCTCAGTGTTGGCAACATTCAGATATGTGGACTTCAATTCCCAGAGTTCCTCAGCTAGCATGAGAAATACTGATCTAAAAACTAGAACAGTTTTCCCAATCTTAGCCATTTTAAGATGTGTGGACTTCAACTCCCAGAATTCCCCAGCCAACGTGGTGGTTGGGGAATTCTGGAAGTTGAAGTCCACACATCTTAAAGTTGTTAAACACAGCTCTGTTTGATGTCAGAGACAATGCCAGGACGGTCACACTGCGTCCAATATTTTAATATGTAATCAATAAAATGTTGTAATTTTTAAAAAAAAAAAAACAGCTCTGTTTGGAACACATGCAGGAAGTAAGGGCCATCAGCTTCCTGGACATTCCCTCACAAATTTCCAGGTCTGGCTCAACTGAAGTGAATTATTTGATTTATCTAAATCAGCTAGGCCTTGATCCATCTGGGGAATTTCACACAATATCTTAATCTATAAGCTAATGGCTGGATAAGTATAAGAACAATACGTGAACCACAAACAAATTTAATCAACTTTAGAATCATGTGCAGCTCTTTAAATTTTCATGGTATCTATTTAATAGAGAGACAGTTTGGTCTAGAAACCAAGAGACATTGTGTTCCAGTCCCACCTTAGGCATGAAAGCTGGCTGGGTGACTTTGGGCCAATCACCAGGAGACTGTGAGTTCTAATGACAGGGTTACAAGTAACATACCCATAGAAAACAAAACTCTGAGGCAGGCAATTTCCTCCAAGAATAGGTTTATTGGATATGTCATATTGGCACAGGCTGGTGAAAACCAACTCTGAATATTCCCGCAGTTTTCACCTAATCAAATGTGGAAGCGTGTCACTTTCTCAAAACAATCAGTCGCATGGTCCAATCAGGATACTATCAACTCGTAAAACATTCCTAGGCCTGTTTTCGAGTTGCCATAAACAAGGGGAGGGGGGGAAATCTGAAGGAACAGTACAGCAGTTTATAACCAGAAGTACATTCCATGCTTATCTTACAAAGATTGTACCTAGGCTACCAGATCTTCTGCCTGCGAAAATCCTTCATTGGAGAATGTGATTGATGACACCCAGCCTGTGAACACGCTTCATTGGAGAATCTGATTTATGAAACACCCAGGGGGGAGGGAGGAAACAGGGTCACAGATGACTGTGAATTACGTATGCCAGAGTTGGCGTCATACAAGTTAATGCCAACAAGTTGCTCCTAATAAATCTTTTGGATTCTTTTGAAGCTTGGCTTGAGGCTCATGGTTTAATTAGGGCAATCGCCGGAACCCTGGCAGCGAGGTGACTCCAGTCCTCTCCTTCTGAGCCTCTGCAGGAATGTCTTTGGTTCCCAAGAAAAAGCATTTTGTTTTGACTACAACAATCCAATTATCTCTATTCCTCCCTCCCCATCCCTCTTCTCCAGTGTATCAGCACTGAAGTCTCAAAATACCCTCAGTCAGGCCAACTTCAGGGTTGACATCTAGTCCTGCCTTAGGTATGAAAGCCGATTGGGTGACTTTGGTCACCCTCTTTCAGCCCAATCCACCTCACAGGGTTGTTGTTGAGGGAAAAATAGGAAGAGGAAGGAGGATGAGGTATGTTTGCTACCTTGAGTTACTTACAAAGTAATAAAAGTGGGATAAAAATCAAATAAACAAATAAAGTCCATTTAAGCATGTTGTACTAGCTCTCCAACAATCCTGGATGTTGTCTCTGGGTGTGACTTTTCATAAAGAGCTTTCATTCAGGAAGCTGCCAGCATCAATAAAGGACAATAAGTGGTGTACATTTCTAATAATCTCTTCCCTGCCACCGGATGCTTCTTCATCCTTCTGTCCTTTGGTGATGACATCCTTACAGGTGAGTGGGCAGTCAACCTTCACATTGGTCTCAAATTCTACCAGGGCAGAGACCTGAAAAAAACAGAGCGTGATCCTGCATCACCTCTCATTTCATTAGAACCAGGTGACTTGGTACCTTGACAAGTCTTTCCATTCTTCGTGCTCACAATGATGCAATATGCCAGAGAAACAATATCCTACACACCGTTTTTGTGCTCCTTAATCTCCAGAGGTCAATAGAAAAGGTTTTTTTTTTCAATGTATTGATGCAACACTTAGCTGCTGATTGGTGCCTGATGTTGCACAGCTTCCATTTGCCTCACAACAAAGCTAGATATTTCATTAGCTTCCTAGCAACAGCCACGTGGGCGGTTTTTAATCGAGTGTCCTAAATCTATTTGCTCCTTTTCTAGTCCAGGTTTTTTTGCAGC
>NW_020717060.1:66112-73612 GCF_900518725.1 Notechis scutatus | reverse complement strand
AATGTTTTCAGAATGGACACACAGGAGAACAGAGCTGGAAAGTAGGTTAGTGGGGTGGGGAGGGAATGGGGATTTTTGCAGTCACCTTCCCCTGCCACGCCCACCAAGCCATGCCCACAGAACCGGTAGTAAAAAAAAAATTTAAATCCCACCGCTGACTCCGTGGCTTAAAACCTCCTTGAATTTTTTTTTTCCCCTCAGCATCCCGCTGAGAAGTCAGCATCATGACTGACGCGAAAGCTCTCCTGAGGAACAAGCCGACCCAACGGTTCAGGAAATCGCTGCCTTCCTGCGAAGCAAGCAAGATGACCGCCGAGCAGAAAGCGCGCTATTTGGCCTTTGCCGACCCCACCAAGCCGGACGTGAAAACGATGCTGGCCGCGGCTCTTATGAAAGAGAAGAAAGCCCTAGACAATCAGCCAAAGGAAGTGGAAAATAAAAACCTGATCGGGGTCCTCAAGGCTTCCGAAGCGCGGAACCGCCTTCGGAACTCAAGGCTCCAGTACCAGCATTTGAGAGTGAGTGGCCTTGGGGTTCCTGCTTAGCCTTAGAATAACCAAGTAAGAGAGTCGGAAGGGACCTCGGAGGGCTTCTAGTCCAACCCTGGGGACAGGGGCCCATGAACTGGGCCATGAGCTGTTCTGAACAGGGCTGAAGAAGCGGTAGGTCCAACGATCAGCTGTTGGGCCTGTCTACCCTGGCTCTATTCTGTGCTTTATATCCTGGTTTTCAAGCTCAGTTGATTCGCACGACACAGCGGACTGTTGCGTTTCAGCTGTTTAACACAGAGAGGTTGGTGGAGAAGGTCAGGAGCAAACGCTGTACACGTGCGCAAAACACGCAACTCACCAAACCGGTTGTTACACCAGTTGAATCCCATCCCTGCAGCGGCCCTGGCAAAAAGTTTCTCTCGTAGGCTAACAAGTCTGTCCAGCAGGGAGATGAATAGTGGTTTCCCACATCTATTTATCTCCACCCCCTGCCTTTTATCCCCAGAGCTAGGGTGGGGCTTTGCTAGCAGAGGTGGCTCTTCCGTCCCAAGGACCGGCTCATAGATTTCCACTGTTCTCCTCTCCTCTGCCTTCTGTGCATCCGCACCTCAGGCACTGGGCCCAGCTGTTCCTTCTTTTCCTCATCAGCTACCTCCAGACCTGGGAGCTGTTGACTCTCCACCTGAGGGCTGATGGATGGCCCAGGCTCTGCCTCCGTCTCTCTCTCTCTCTCTCCCTCCCTCCGTCCCTCCCTCCCTTCCTCCTTCCCTCCATGAATGAGTGAGTGAGTGAATGAATGAATGAATGAAGATCTCCAGTGATGGAGCACCTACAAGGTCTGAAGGCAAGTCCTTCCATCGATTAATTGTCCTCACTGTCAGGAAATGTCTCCTTAGTTCTAAGTTGCTTCTCTCCTTGATTAGTTTCCACCCATTGCTTCTTGTCCTGCCTTCAGGGGCTTTGGAGAACACAATAGCAGGGTAACAGAGTTGGAAGGGACCTTGGAGGTCTTCTAGTCCAGCCTCCTGCTCAGGCAGGAGACCTTTATATCATTTCAGAGAAATGGTTGTCCAATCTCTCCTTAAAAGCCTCCAGTGATGAAGCATCCACAGCTTCTGGAAGACATTCCTCTGATGAATTGTCCTCACTGTCAGGAAATGTCTCCTTAGTTCTAAGTTGCTTCTCTCCTTGGTTAGTTTCCATCCGTTGCTTCTTGTCCAAGTGGTCGTAAAATCATCCTGTGATCAGGGCATTTTGTAAGTTTGAACGGTCACTAAATGAATTGAGAGTAAGACAAGCGCTGCTGTGATGGCCAATGTCACCTGTACAGGGACTCCTCGGCTTGCAACAGTTCGTTTAGTGACCGTTTAAAGTTACAACGCCACTGAAAAAGGCGACTTATGACCGTTTCCCCACCGACCATCGTAGCATCCCCTTTTGTCACACGATCAAAATTCGGACGCTTGGCTCCAAACTGGCTCATATTTATGACGGTTGATGCGTCCCAGGGTCACGCAATCCCCTTTTGCGACCGTCTGACCAGCAAAGCTCCTGGGGAAGCCAGATTTCGCTTCACAGCCAGGTTACAAGCTAAACAACCGCAATGATTCACGTAACAACCATGGCAAGCGAGGTCGTAAAAATGGGAGCAAAGCTCAACTTAACAACTCTTTCGCTTAGCAACCCCACAAAAATTGGGTTCTCGCTTGACTGCGGTCGTAAAATCAAGGACTTAACCTGTAATGCGCTTACCTGTAATGCGCCGACATCTCTCGCCCGCAGTTCACCTTTGTTTCTTTTGGCTCCAGGCGCAAGAGATCAACTTCCTGATCTCCTTTCAGAGGAACGCAAAAGGTGCAGTAAGGTTGGAGGTCTTCCTCCCACCCAAGAGAAACATTGCCAAATTGTCTGACTGCATGGACACCATCCAGGTAAATGTTTAGCTACAGAAACTTATTCGTTTGTTTGCTTGTTTGTCAAACATCTACAAGATAACAATTATAGTATGAACCTAAACAAGAACAAAGGAAGGAAGTACAGATAAATGGGAATAGTAAGACAGGGACGGTAGGCATGCTGGTGTGCTTATGCATGCCCCGTTTAAGGACCTCTTAGGAATGGGGTTTGTACCCTAACATGAATCCCAAATGCTGGAAATACAAACAGAACCATGGTACCTTCTATCATATGTGGTGGTCATGCCCGGACGCCCAAAAATAATCAACCAAAATATGGAATTGGATACAAGAATAATTGGATACACCAATAAGACCAAGGAGCTGTAGAAGGAACAGATCAGACATCCAGCCCTTGCTTATCAATGGAGACTGAGTGGAGCAAGTGGCCAGTTTTAAGTTTCTTGGTGTTACCATAAAAGAAGATCTGATCTGGGGTGCTCCCATTGCAGCCCTGGTCAAAAGGGCCCAGCAGAGATTTTACTACCTGAGACTTCTCAGAAAACAACAATTGAATGAAAAACTGCTGGTGACCTTCTACCACCATAGAGAGTATCTTAACTTACTGCACCCCTGTATGGTTTGCCAATTGCACAGGGGCAGATAGGACAGCACTCCAGAGGGTTAATGTCATTGCCCAGAAGATCATGGGTTGCCCTCTCCCCTCTTTGGAAGAGCTTTATAGCTCCTGCTGCCTTAAGAAAGTTCAAAACATTCTCAAAGATCCATCTCATCCTGGGCACCCCCTTTTTTTGAACTATTACCATCTGTCAGACAATACAGAATAATAAAAACAAGGACAAATAGGCTGAAAAACAGCTTCTGTCCCAGGACAGTAGCTCTATTGAATTCTACTGTATAGTGCAGTGTCGGTGCAGTGTGTGTACGTGGGTGGTGGTGGTTCGGTTCGATGTGTGGAGTGTGAAGGATGTGTGTTTGTGTTTATTTTTCATGGTCATGATGTGCACTGAAGATGGTGTTTGATTTCATTGTACGAGGTGCAATGATAATAAACTGAACTAAACTAAGAAATAGTGGAAGATCAGATAGAGTTTAAACCGGAATTGTTCTTGTTGAGAATAATTAAAGGGAAATATAGGAAAAAGATTAAATATATATTTATTACATATACTGACAGCAATAAGGATAGCATTTGCACAACGTTGGAAACAAAATAATATGCCCCCAGAGAAATTAGCAATTCAAATATTTTTAGATTGTGCTGAAATGGATAAATTGACGTTAAAATTAAAAGCTAAAGAAGAGGCAGAGTATTACAAAATTTGGGACAATTGGTATAAATGGTTGAACAGTAGAAATAAGGATAACAAAGATAAGAAAATTATAAACATATATGAATGTATGTAAATGTAGATATTTATATGAGATTGGCTTATATAATAATGATGGCACAGTACTGTTAATATTAAGATTAAGATATGTAAAAGGTGAAAAAAGAACAATAAAAAAATTATTGGGAAAAGAAAGGAATGGGGTGAGGTCCACGTTAGACCATTTGAGGTTGAAGCTGCGAGGGGCTGAGGCTGTAACAACGGAGTTGAATAGAGCATTCCAGGCGTTGACCACTCTGTTGCTGAAGTCATATATTCTGCAATCGAGTTTGGAGCGGTTTACCTTGAGTTTGTACCAGTTGTTTGCCCATGTATTATTGGCATTGAGGCTGAAGAAGTTGTTGATGGACAACATGTTGTAGCAGACAATTTTGTGAACTATGTTTAGATCGGACTGCAGGCGGCGCAGTTCTAGATTGTCCAGGCCCAAAATTTAGAACCTGGAGGCATCTTCCCCAATACAGATAGCTATTAGACTGACTCTCTCAATAAAAGCAATAAAGCTCCCTTAATCAGAATAGAGCTGAAAGGGACCTTGGAGATCTTCTAGTCCAACTCCCTGCTCAAACAGGAGACCCTAAACACTTTGAGACGAATAGCAGTCCAATCTCTTCTTAGACCTCCAGGGATGAAGCACCAATAACTTCTGAAGTCAAGCTGTTCCACTGGTTAATTGTTTTGTCAGGAAATTTCTCCTTAGTTCTAGGTTGTCTATGGAGCTTCTCAGTCATCCAGGCCATGGTTGTCCCAAAAGTGGTTTTTTCACCACACCTATTTGCTCCTATTTGAACACAGAAGAACCTCCAAGTGGCCTCAATGACTCTCTGACTAAAAGCATGCAAATGACCAGCTGTCTGCAAGGAATATAAATCCTTCCATTCCCCACCATCCAGTCAGAGCTGAAGAAGCTTCTTGGATGAGAAGCGAAACGTCTTCAAAAGAAAAAATCAGAAAGTCCAGTTGCCTCTTGAAAAAAAGCACTTTTAGTTCAGGTTGCTTCTCTCCTTGATTAGTTCCCATCCATTGTTTCTTGTCCCGCCTTCTGGTGCTTTGGAAAATAGATTAACCCCCCCTCTTCTTTCTGGCAGCCCCGCCAATACTGGAATCCTGCTATCATGCCACCCCTAATTCCTTCTTTTCTCTAGACCAGTGCTCTTCAAACTTGACAGCTTTAAGACTTCAACTCCCAGAATTCCTCCTCCAGTGATGTCTTAAATATTGGAAGACTGCTATCATGTCTTCCCTGGTCCTTTTCTTCACTAGACTAGCCATGCCCAGCCATGCCAGATGATGCCAAGAATATGTCGGAGACAGCATATATATATATATAGTGTTCAACTTTCTCTCCTGCCGTGTGTAAAGGTCCAAGACTCGCTGTAGTACAAGCTCAAGACACAGGCACTATAGACCTGAATCTTTGTATGTTCTTTCAGCTTCTTATTAAGCTATTGCTCTCTTTGTATGACATGATAGCAGTCTTCCAATATTTGAGGGGCTGCCACAGAGAGGAGGAAGGGGTCAAGCTATTTTCCAAAGCTCCTGTAGGCCAGACAAGGAATAATGAATGGAAACTGATCAAGGAGAGATTCAACCTGGAAATAAGGAGAAACTTTCTGACAGTGAGAACAATCAACCAATGGAACAGAAGATGCCCTTGAAGTTGTGGGAGCACCATCACTTGACTTTCAAGAAGAGATTCGACTCCCACCTGTCAGAAATGGTGTAGGATCTCCCGCTTGGGAGGCGGGTTGGACTAGATGACCTATAAGGTCCCTTCCAACTCTGATTATCTGTTAAGTCGGGAAAATGTGGTGGGCACTTTACCAATTTGTCTATTCAGCTCAGTGTCTAAAGAGAGAGTGTCGGAGATAGTTGAGCTTAAGTACACAAAGTCATGGACATCTGTGTTACTAACTTTAACAGCAGCAGTGATTCCCTTAACGGTGGCAAGAAAGGTCATAAAATGGTACAAAACTCACTTCGCAACTGCTTTGCTTAGCAACAGAGATTTTGGGGCTCAATGGTGGTTGTATGTCAAGGACTACCTGTATATGGAAATGGGCTTTAAAATGCTGGGTGACTTGGCCAGAGTACTAAAAAGCTATTTTTAAATAAAATAAAATAATACAAAACAAAACAAAATAAAAATAAAAATAAATCAAACCTAGCAGGGATTTTCTCCTATCTAATTATGGGGAGCTTTGGTGCCTTCCTAGCTCAGCCAGGGATATTTTAAGCTCAATTGTGGTCCTAAATCAGGGACTAACTATGTATATTTGGGGCAGCTGCTTTCTTAAATATTCCTTTCCTTTTCTGAACTTCTCTCCCCCACCCATTTCTCTTTGTTTTTCAGCGAAGCCGGATTGAGGAGATTCTGGAAGACGAAAGTGGTGAGATCTATATCCGGAGGCCTTGAGTCCTCCTAGAAAGGATGAGGGAAATAGGATGTGGATTAAACCCAGAAAGGGGAAATTTACTCTGAAGCGTTTTGACGTAGCAAACCACGGCTCTTTAATAAACTGTGTGGATTATCAGAGGCTCCAAAAGCAAGTTAGGGAATCTGCAGATGGGTCTATTTTTAGTGCATCTCCTAACAGTTGGAAGGGACCTTGGAGGTCTTCTAGTCCAACCCCCTGCTTAGGCAGGAAACCCTATATACCACTTCAGACAAATGGTTATCCAATATCATCTTAAAAACTTCCAGTGTTGGAGCATTCACAAGTTCTGGAGGCAAGTTGTTCCACTGACGAATTGTTCTCACTATCAGAAAATATCTGCTTAGTTCTGGGTTGCTTCTCTCCTTAATTAGTTTCCATCCATTGTTTCTTGTCCTGCCTTTGGAGAACAGAATTGGAAGAGACCTCGGAGGTCATCTAGTCTGACCCCCTGCTCAAGCAGGAAACCCTACACCATTTCAGACAAATGGTTGTCCAGCCTTTTATTTAAACACCTCCAGTAATGAAGCACCCATAACTTCTAGAGGCAAGCTTTCCCACAGATTAATTTTTCTGTCAGGAAACATCACCTTCGTTCCAAGGTTGCTTCTCTCCTTGATGAGTTTCCATCCATTGCTTCTAGTCCTGCCTTCAGGGGCTTTGGAGAATAGCTTGACTCCCTCTTCTTTTGTGGCAGCCCCCTCAAATATTAACTATGACATACTTAATGAAAAGTTTTGTGTCAGATTTGGGACAATGCTGAATTTGATGAGATTGGCCCTTTTCAGTGCTGCATCTTTCAGCCTTGGAAATCTTATTTTCTGTTGAAGACTTCAACCTGTGTAGATCTAAGCAAATAAGCCTAGGAAAAATAATTCTCAAAATTCATCAGGATGTTAACATATGGGGGGGGGGGGGGGGGGGGGGCATCTTGCAGACCGGAAGGGAGGGGAGAGAGGGTGACTGAAGAATCAAGATGGTGGATGTAGCTGTGCCATAAAAGCTCCTCCCCTTCTATGCAACCCCTGTAAAAGGGGGCGGAGCCTTTGCTTCCTCAGCCACCATCTTGAATTTGGGGACTCACACAAATCCTGTTTGTTTGAAATCTGTTAAATTAGCAGCCAATCCACTTGCTTAAAAGAGGCCTCTCCCTTTTTGGACCCAAAATTGTGTTTTATGTAATTGTGTTGCATTTCCTGCAATTGTTAAGTGTGAGAAGCATAGATAGATAGATAGATAGATAGATAGATAGATAGATAGATAGATA
>NW_020717060.1:11537-46409 GCF_900518725.1 Notechis scutatus | reverse complement strand
CCCCCCCCCCCCTTTGCCTTCAAAGGGATCGGTTGTTTGGGGAAAAGGATCCGGTGTTTGCATCCGGTCGGTCGCCGAGGCGAGCAGCCTCCCGTGCTGTTTCACACCTTTGCAGTTGGTGTGCGTGTGTGTGTGTAGCTGAATGTGCCGTCGTGTGTTTTTTACAGGGCTGTTGCAGCCCTCAAGTCATTCCGACAGGTCGTAGATTTGAGGATCGATCCTGTAATGTGGGGGAATGGCTCCCGCAGCGCATTAAAACTGGGTGGATTTGAGGTTCCAGGGCCCCCAGATGCATGTCTTTTATGCCTAACAAATTGCAGCCAGAACTGTCCCTTTCATTGTCGTGCAAATGCAATCCGAATAGAGCTGAAAGGGATTTTGGAGGTCGCCTAGTCCAACCCCCTGTTCAAGCAGGAGACTGTTACTGTTTCAAGTGTGGTTATCCAGTCTCTTCTTAAAAGCCTACAGTGATGGAGAATCCATCACTTCCAGAGTCAAGCTGTTCCACTGCTTAATTGTCCTCACTGTTTGCAAGTTGCTTCCCTCCTTGATTAGTTTCCATCCCTTGCTTCTTCTTGTCCTGCCTTCTGGGGCTTTGGAGAATAAGTCGGACCCCCCCCCCTTTTCTGGGCTGTGCACTGACATCGGGCTACGCAAAGAACACAATAGAATAACAGAGTTGGAAGGGACCTTGTAGGTCATCTAGTCCAACCCCCCAGCAATAGATCCTATACCATTTCTGACAAATGACAGTCTTAATTTCTTCTTGAAAGCCTCCAGTGATGAAGCTCCCACAACTTCTGAATAGCAGAATAATAACATAATTACAAAATTGGATGGGACCTTGCAGGTCATCTAGTCAAACCCCCCCTGCCTGAGCAGTAGACCGTATACCATTTCTGACAAATGGCAGTCTAATCTCTTCTTGAAAGCTTCCAGTGATGAAGCTCCCACAACTTCCGAAGGCAAATTCTGTTCCATGGGGTGATTGTTCTCACTGTCAGAAAGTTTCTCATTTCTAGGTTGAATCTCTCCTTGATCAGTTTCTATCCATTATTCCTTGCCCTGCTTTCAGGTGCCTTGGAAAATAACTTGACCCCCCTCTTCTTTGGGGCAGCCCCGCAAATACTAGACTCCTGTTATCGTGTCTCCCCTACACCTCCTTTTCTCTAGACTAGCCAAACCCAATTCCTGTAACCGTTCTTCATATCTTTTTGACTCCAGGCCTTTAACCATCTTAGTTGCTCTTCCCTGTGCTTTTCCCAAGTGCTCAACGTGGTTGTTGTTTTCCCCATATGGTGACCAAAACTAGGTGCAATATTCCAGGTATGGTCTTAGTCATGTGCCATTCAGTGCAATAGGAAGGCGTCGCTTTGTGGAAAAATGGACACATATTTAACTTGTTGAGTGTACAATGTGGCTTGTACTCTTTTTGACAACATAAATGGCAGCCAGTTTAGGCCAGGAATGCCCAGTGGCGAGATGGGGGAGGGGGATGTCTAATGGACTGAAGTGCTTTTGGGTGTGTGTTTGTGTGTGTGTGTGTGTGATGAAAACGTTGGCGGTGGTGCAACCATTTAACATTGGAATCTGTAAATGTCAAAGCATGTGACTGTCATTGAAAAAGCCATCGATCGGCCGCAGGGTTAGAAACGTTCCTATTTACAGTGGTTGGGTGTCACTCATTCCATGTTGACCTCTGGGATGAAAAACTCCAGTGTTTCTCAATCTTGATGTATGGGCTACGACGCCCAGGAGAATTGTGGGAGTTGAAGTCCACAAGTCTTTTTAAAAAAGAGTTGCTGTCATGCCCCTGTTGGAATCTGATTCCGAGGGGGCGGTTGAACAGCTGACAGGGAGTGGGAGTGTGGATCTGGTGGTGGCTGTGGAGGAAACTGGGGAAGGGCACAGTCTGGCTGGGCATTCAGAGGAAGACCCAGGCTCACCCCCTTCTTCATCCTAGGGCATGCAGGGAGGAACGGATAAGGGAGCAACGTGGGTTACGGGTGAGAAAAAGGGCCTGATTCCCTTCATTAACTTCAGCTGGGAAAACAGGATTTAAAAAGGGCGTTTGCGCACAGCATCTTGCTGGAAGCAAAGCGTGCAGTATCTTTGTTTGTCACATTTTATCTGGGTTCTGGCCTCCCAACCATATGTGTTTTGTTATCTTTTGAAGTCTGCAATCCCTTATCCTGCCCCGTCTCGTTAATTGCTGCAGCGTGGTTTTCTGTCGGTTTTTATTTATACTGTAATTTATATGTACTTTGGGTTCGGATTGAATTTCTTCCCTTTAAAATCTGTTCTTGGAGGAGTTTTCTCTCCAGCGGATGATAACTGGACATTGGGGGCCAAGTTGGAGGTATTAAAGGGACTTTACTTACTTTTGTGACTATGTTGCTTTTTGTGCCACACCCCTTTGGGTCATCACAGTTGCCAAGGTTGGACAATCCCCTACATTATAATCTTTTTGCGACCTTCGGACAAGCGAAGTCAATGGAGAAGCCAGGTTCACTTAACCACGGTGTTCCTAACTTAACAACTGCAGTGTTTCACTTAACAACAGTGGCAAGGGAGGTCGTAAAATGGAGGAAAATTCGCTTAACAGCTTTGTCTCGTAGCAACATAAATTTGGGGGCTCACTTGAGGTCGTAAATCAAAGACTACCTGTAGTTGGAAAAATCAGTGTTGAAAGTGACATGGAATGTGCAATGATCTTACAGAAGGATTATAAATTCTGCAGGGATATACGTTAGGAATATAAGTCACCTAATAAGTATTTGGGTTAGAAATATATAAACCAGGATAAACATTTTTGTACTATGTCTTTAAGAGATTGCAAAAACTGCAATTGGGTGTGGTTTTTCAAAGGGCCATAAGATGGAGCCAGAAACCTGGATTGTTTTAGTCTTAGTCTCAGAAGAGAGTGTGTCTGAGTCTCTCTGTTTCCTTCTGTTGGAAAATATTGCCGTTCCTCCATTTCTTCTAATTGACTGATATTACTGGATTTCATGTAAGTCTGTTACTGAACTGTTTTTTGACACTGGACTTTGATATTTGGGTTATCCCTGGATTGAAAAACTGACTGATTTACCTGTGAATGACTTTGGATTGCTTATTTTGGACTTTGCTTAAACCTTTCTTGAAGTAAAAACCTACATTTACTGTACAGTGTATCTGTGTGCTGTGTGTGTATTATTCAAACACTTCTCTCAAATACGTCTCCCTGTATGCGCTCATTCTCCTAACGGGGAATTACCTCAACAATATATCTATGGAATACGTCGTCCTCGGAAAGAGAGCAAGGAAGGAAAAAGAAGGAAAAAGGGGAAGGAAGAAGGAAGGAAGGAGATTATAATGAGAGTGAGGGAGAGGGTCTCAGAGAAGCCCTGCCTTTGGACTTGGCCACCACAGGTACCCCCAAACTGGCCACCTCCACCATGGACACTGTCCTCCGAGGTCAAACACAACCCTGATGAAGCCCTCAATGAAATAGAGTTGATATCCCTGTCTTGGGCCATTCATTAGACTCTGTATTGAATGAAAGATTATTTTTGCTGTCACGCTTCCAGCACTGAACTCTCTTGAAAGACTAAACATATGCTTTAGGATCATTTTATGTCCTGGAATTTGGATGCATTTTGTGAAGGTTACCCAAGGTATTCATCTGGCTAGCATCCTGTCAGTGTGTGAGAGAGTTGAGGGCTGTTTGGAAACTGAAAGAGTATTTGATGTATGAGCAAGGAGGAGACAGCAAGGAGCCTGGGCGTGGCTTAGCTCAACTGTTATGTACTAAAGCTGGTTGCTGCTGTGAAACTAAAACTGACAGTGAAACTCCTCTCTCCTCTGCTTGTGTTTTGCATTTGGAATATATTTCTTCTCGGGTAGGGAGGGGGAGTAGAACTCCTTAGCATCAGAGCGTGTTAATAATAATATAGGAAATACTGATGATCATTTCAAAAAATCCTTCCTTAGTGAGCACCTATAGGCCAAGAGGAACATATGTGCCAAATGTCAAGTTTGTAGGCTTTACGGTTCTGGAGATTTTGTGATGATGCATGAGTGGTATTTCACTTTTATATGTATGTGTATGTATAGATTCTGTGGGTCAAGCAAAGCTAAAAACAAACTTATGATGAATCCCCCAAGAGATTGGACAGTTGTACAACAGAGTTTGCAAGCAATTAGCAACCGTTTATGTCATTGGCGTAATGATGTCATAGTTTAAACTCTGGTTTGTAGGATGACATCATTCAGTAATGACATCACTCCGTTTAATTGGCAGATGGGAATAAGGGACACTCAGCCGCATAATTGGTCATTTAAATCAAGATTCCCTTTGTAATCCAGTAATGAGTTGAAGTGGGTTGTGGAAAGGCTGCACATTACTCCCCGTGTACACTACACAAAATTGAGCTCAGGTAGCTGCTAATATTCTAGTGGCTTATATTTGTGTCTTAACCATTATTAACAGCTTCTGTTGCTCATGATTCTAAGCCTTTTTCATGTTTAATCTTTCAAAAGAGTTTAATGCTGGAAGCATATCAGCAAAAATAATAACCTTTCTTTTAATGCCCAGTCTTAATATATGCCCTAGGATTATTGTACAACTGCAGCTGCTCTGTTGCTATTGTAACCTCTCTGGCCTTTGGTTAATGAGCTGTTTCGATGATAATGCAATAATTATAGTTTGCAATAATTGTAGAGGCCAAAGCAATTTCCCCCAGCTCAGATCTGAATGACAGAAATCGAAGAAAGATCAAGTACAGGAAATCCTTGACCACAAACCGAGCCCAAAATTTCTGTTGCTAAGCGAGACTGTTATTAAGTGAGTCTTCACCATTTTACGACGGTCGCAGTATTCCCCAGGATCATGTGATTCTCTTTGGTGACCTTCTTCTGGAAGGAAAGGCAAGGAAAGTCCCCAGGGAATCCAGATCCCCTTAACAGTGTTACTAACTGAACATTGCAGAGATTCACTGAGGCAAGAAAGGTCGTATAATTGGCAAAACGCTTAACAAATGTTTCACTTAGCAACAGAAATGCAGAGTTCAATTGTGGTCGTAAGTTGTGCACTACCTCTTATGATACTGCAGCTCAGAAAAGGTTGTGGACAAGGTAGTTTAGTTTATTGTTATTGCATCTCATACAATGAAATTAAATACCATTTTCAGTGTACACTGAAAATAAACACAAACACACATTCTATACATTGAATTGAAAACCCCTGATGTTGCATTCATATTGCACCATACAGTAGAATTCAAAAGAGCTACTGCCCTGGGATAGAAGCTTTTTCAGCCTATTTGTCCTTATTTTTATTATCCTGTACCCGTCTGCCAGATGGTAATAGTTCAAAAAAAGGGTGCCCAGGATGAGATAGATCTTTGAGAATGTTTTGACCTTTCTTAAGGCAGCGGGAACTATAAATCTTTTCCAAAGAGGGGAGATGGCAACCAATGATCTTCTGGGCAATGACCTTAACCCTCTATAGTGCTGTCCTATCTGCCACAGTGCAATTGGCAAACTAGACACAGGTGCAGTAAGTTAGTCTCCTTGGTTGAGAAATTTGGGATTATTCTCAAACCATGGCTGTGTTTTGCTTGCTGTGCGAGCAAGCTTAAAAAAAAAAAAGGACTGTTGGTTCAGCAGCCTGGCAGCTCCCTCTAATAATAATTGCTTTGCGTTTTGCATATGACCGAGGTTGCCCAGAAAAAGCATGGATGAAGGGGACAATAATTATGTGAGGATTGAGGTTTAATCCAGGATTGGTCGTGGCATGGAATCTGGGAGTCCCATTGTCGGTACTCTTGGTTTTTTTGGCCTCAGATACAGGGACAACTTAATGGCCCAAGCTCTAAATATGTTGGCCTCCACATTTAAGGCCTGTAGAAATTAAGGAACGTGGGAGTCAATTTTTGAAACATTGACCCCTCTTCTAACTCAAGATTCGCACGATAAGGAAAGAAGATGGTTATATAATGTAAAATCAAAGACAACACCAGATATTTGTGAAAGAGAAAGGAATGCCCTCTGATGATGATGATGATGATGATTAAGTTTCCCCGCTCAGTCGTGTCTGACTCTTGATGATTCTGCGGACCAGGTCTCTCCAGGTCTTCCAATTTTGAACTACTACTTTGAGTTGTGTGTTGCTCTGATTGGCGTCAGCTTTGATGGTGTCCATCCAGCATGTTCTTTGACCGCCTGGTTTCCTTTTACGGCTAACTCTTCCAAACCTTTGCTTTCTCCAGTGAACTCCCTCACATCATCATCATCTTCTTTTAATAATCCCATAATCCCTTGCGGGGAAGAGTCTGGACAACTGAATGGAGCTGAGTGTTTACTGGCCAGATGCCCTTCCTGTCGCCAATGCAGAGTTTTGTTGAGCAGGTATATTCTCCTTGTGCCCAGAGAGAGAAATACCTGCCTCTACCCTAGGATTAAACTCACAGCCTCCTAATTGTGAGGCGAGAGCTCTGCCTCTAGGCCAGGGGCGTCCAACCTTGGCAACTGGCTGGCTGAGGAATTCTGGGAGTTGAAGTCCACAAGTCTTAAAGTTGCCAAGGTTGGACACCCCTGCTCTAGGCTATTACACCACTCTGAATTTCCCCACATGATGTGTCCAAAATAAGTGAGACCCAGTCTGGTGTTCCGTGACCCCCTTATTTGATTATTAGTCACCTTTTACCGTCCAAGGCACGGGTGTCAAACTCGCCACGTCACATGACTTTTCGTGACTTTTTCCCCCCCTTCGAGCAGCTGGGGTGGGCCTGGCATGACGTGGGGCCGCCATTTTGACACCCCTTGCCCAAGGGATCAAAATAGATGGGGATAATATCCAGAACTGGCCGTCCTTGAGGAAGAGATTGCATAATACGAACCAACTACAAAAACAACAAGACTCCAGGTGTTGACCCCTCTGGAATAGGAAGAACAATAATATTTGGGAGTATTTTTCTGCCCCCCCTGCCCCCGGAAGACCTATGTGGCCTATTATTCTTCTGTTTCTTGATCCATTGCCTCTGGCTATAGTGACTTTCTCTGGTCTTTGAGATTAAATCAGGTCATGGAGTCCAAGATGTGTGGTCTCCACAAGGTCTTAGATCTTGGACCTAGAGATCCTCCAGGGAAATCTCAGCAGCTGTCAGCTGTCCCAACTTAAACCATACAGGAAACGGGATTAGATAAGCTAATTCTACTTTATTCTGAGGCTGCGTTTAACAGAATCTTGCGAGTCTGAAGATGCAAGTTTTGCAAGTGTTTGATGCATTAGGGATGGGTCTTTTCCATGTTCCTTTTCTCTGGTCTTTTAGCCACCAGGGGCTTCTGCCTGGTCTGATCGTTTCCTAGGCAGCATCTCTTCCCTTCCTCCCACAAGGTCATTCACATATTCCATGACAGCCGCTTCTATCTCGTATCTCCCGCCCTTCCACTTCTTGGCAGTAGATCTAGCTAGGAGCTCCTAACTGATGGGACAAAGACCCGTGAAAGACAAGGAGAGCTGGAAGGTTATTGTGGGTGGGTGGATGGATATCTGGAGAATAGATAGAATAGATAAAATAGATAGATCCATGATGGTGAACCTAATGGCATGCGTGGCATACAGGTAGCCCTCGACTTACGACCACAATCGAAGCCCAACATTTCCATTCCCAAGTGATGCCATCGCTAAGCGAGCTTTTACCCCGTTTTGCGACCTGTCTTGCCACGGTTGTTAAGTGAAATCCCTGCAGGTGTTAGTCACAAGGTTGTGAAGTGAATCCGGCTTTTCCCCATTTGATTTCGCTTGTCAACGGGAATCACATTACCCCCTGGGACACGGCCATCGTCATAAATCTGAGCAGTCAAATATTGATCACGTGACCATGGAGGACGCGGCGGTGGTCATAAGCATGAAAATCAATGCCATTGTAATATCAAATTGGTCACTAAACGAACGGCTGTAAGTTGAGGACTATCTGAATTCAGTCCTCAAAACTCTGTAATCTTTTTTTTTTTCCTTTTTCTAATTCTGATCAATGGGACTGAGAATCGTGTGTGTGTGAGAGAGAGAGAGAGAAAGAGAGAGTTTGTGTATGTGTCAGTGGTGGGATTCAAATATTGTTGCCACCGGTTTGGTAAGCGTGGCTTGGTGGGCGCACTTTGCGCACGTGCATACATTTTGCGTAATCGCGTGTGCCAAATGCGCACTTCGCACAGGCGCAGAGGCGTTCTAACTCGCCTCCTGCCCAGCCTGCACGATCCCAGTCGCTTCAGCAGCTGCCGCTGTTCTGTGCCGCGCAAAGCAGCTGCGCCTTAAATTCAGCAGATAAAAATGAGTGGGAGCCCAGGCAGGCGGGTGGGCCCAACAGCAGAGCGGTGGAGAGAACTGGCCATCGCTCCTACTGGCTCGTCAGAACCAGGCCGAACTGGTCGAATACCACCACTGGTGTGTGTGTGTGTGTGTTTGTGCACAATTGTTAGCGGCAGGCTTGATCGTACGTCTTTGACAATCATTCTTCCTTTTGTGGAATTTTTTTAATTTTTAAAAAAGACTGATGGTTTTATCCACTATAAAAATTCGGCTGTTATTATTTTTCAAAAGCTTTCTGTATTTTAAGATGGATACACACAAGGTTGTCATGATCTCACATGCGCAGAACTTTGTATGTGTGTGTGTGTGTGTTTTCGTAGATTTTCACGGGTACAGGTATGCAGGTTTTGGCATGTTCCCTTACACGGGAAAGGACCTGAACATGCCAAAACCTGCATATGTGTGTGTGTGTGTGGTATTTAGGTTTCTTCAGGTATTTTCCCACGTCTTAATATTTGTACTTTTATTATAGCAACGTTTCAGCAGAATCTCATCTGCCATCCTCAGGCTTGTGTTTTATTAAAAAGAACCCAATACACAAGCCTGTGGATGGCAGATGAGATTCTGCCGAAACGTCGCTATAATAAAAGCACAAATATATGTAGGAAAATACACGAAGAAACCTAAATACCATATATATAAATACCCGCGAAAACATAAGAAACCAAATATATATATATATATATCATACATACATACATACATACATACATACATACATACTTGTATATATATGCTTTGTGCTTTACCTACTATAATTCATTTGCTATTTTTATTTCCTAAGATGGGATTCAAGTGCCGTTTACACATGGAAACTGAGTGCGTAGGTTGCATCCGTAATGGGGGACCGCTCCTGATTCCCAAGGAACAATCCTCCCTCTTCTGAAAGGGGAAGAATCTTTTACGTGATCTATTTGGATGCCAAAATAATAATAATAAGCATGCTTGAAATTGAAAAAAAAACCCACAGCCCCCAAGTTAGAGGAAGAGGAATTATTTGAAACTATAGCAAAGCTTCACTATCTAGCATAGAAGAATCTCACTGTTTTCCTGGCAGCCCGGAGAGTGTGTTGGACTACAACACCTATCTTCCCCAGCTCTGGTGAATGGAAACAGTTAGTTGTAAACTGCATGTTTGGGGGCCCAAAATTGCCCTGAGTTTAAACTTCTGAGCAATTTTCCTTGCCTCTTAAATCTGCCTTTTTTTTTAAAGATAGCGAAACTATCAAACTCTTATAGAAAACATAGAATAACAAAGTTGGAAGGGACCTTGAAAATCAATGAATCAGAATAGAGGTGGAAGGGATCTTGGAGGTCTTCTAGTCCAACCCCCTGTTCAAGCAGGAAACCAGATATCATTTCAGACAAGTGGCTCTCTGGTCCCTCTTTGAAACCTCTAATGACACACAACTTCTGAAGGCAAGTTGTTCCACTGATTGATTGTTTTCATAGGAAGTTTCTATTCAATCCCAGGTTGCTTCTGTCGATTAGTTTCCATCCATTGTTTCTTGCCCTGCCGTCTGGTGTTTTGGAAAATAAGTTGATCCCCTCTTCTTCATGGCAGGGCCACAAAGTAGAAGACTAGGTGTCAGGGATCCTGCGATTGCCCTAATTAAATCATTGGCCTCGAGCCAAGCTTCAAAAGAATCCAAAAGATTTATTGGGAGCAACCCATAATGCCCACTCTGCCACACGTAATTTATGGTCACCTGTGGCCCCATTTCCCCCCTTCCCATTTGGGTGTGTCATAAATCAGATTGTCCAACAAGAAGCACTTTCACGGGCTAGGTGTCATCAATCACATTCTCCAATGAAGGATTTTCCTAGGCTACAATCTTTCTAAAATAAGTGTGGAATTATGGCAACTCGGAAACAGGCAAAGGAATGGTTTACGAGTTGACACTAGGTCCTTTAGTCTAGTGGCCCCCAACCTTTTTTGTGCTGCGGCCTGCTACCGGCATCACAAAATGATCCGCGGCCCAGTACCGGCATCAGCACGCATGACAAGGCAAGGTGAGCCGAGCGACCGGCCAGCCAGCCGTCCCCCACTTCTCCCCGCCACCTTCAACTCCTCCTTTGTACCTTTGTCGATGGGCTTCGCTTCGGGACGGCTTCGGGACGGTCACTCGGCTCGCCTTGCCTTGGGTGCTGAAAGAATCCTCGCGCCTTAGTTTCATTCGAAGCCCCCCTCCCCTTCGATGAAACTAAGGCGCGAGGATTCTTTCAGGACCCAAACGCCACTTTCCAACCGGAAAAGCTGACCCGGAAGCACTTTCTCGTCAAACAAGATGGGGGCTCCCAGCAAACCGGCGGCCCGGTAGGAAATGTTCCACGGACCGGTACCGGTCCGCGGCCCGGTGGTTGGGGACCCCTGCTCTAGTCCCAACCCCCTGCTCAAGTACAGGGGACCCTATCCCAGTTCAGATAAGTGGCTGTCCAGTCTCTTCTTAAACGCCTCCAGTGATGGAGCACCCACAACTTCTGAAGTCAAGTCATTTCCACTGATTAATTGTTAAGACTGTTAGGAAGTTTCTCCTTAGTTCTAGGGCTGTGATGGCAAACCTACGGCATGGGTGCCACAGGTGGCATGCGAAGCCATTTGTGCGGGTACACGAGCCCCAGCCAAACTTACCTACATTGCGCATGCGCGCACCTCCCAGCTGATTTTCAGCCCGTTTGAGGCCTTTTTCGGCCTCCCTGAGGCTCGAGGGAAGTCTCTGCAGCCTTTGGAGGCTGAAAAACCGGGCCCGTTTTGTCACTTCTGGTATTTCCGGAAATACTAGAAGTGATGAAACGGACTCGTTTTTCAGCCTCCAGAGCCTGCAGAGACTTCCCTCGAGCCTCAGGGAGGCCGAAAAAGGCCTTCCCCGTGCTCCGGAGGCTGAAAACGGGCACTTCCAGTATTTCCGGAAGGCTCATTTTTTTGCCTCCTGAGGCTGCAGAGGCTTCACTCGAGCCTCAGGGAGGCCGAAAAAGGCCTCAAATGGGCCAAAAACCACCTGGGAGGCGCACACATGTGCAGTGCAGGTAAGGGGGTGGGGTTTTTGCACATGCATGCACTGGGGGGGGGCAGAGCACATTGCATTGTGGGTGCTGGCACGCGTATAGTTTTCGGCACGGGAGACCAAAAAGGTTCACCACCATTGTTCTAGGTTGCTTCTCTCCTTGATTAGTTTCCATCCATTGTTTCTTGTCTTCAAGAGCTTTGGAAAATAGGTTGACTCCTTCTTCTTTGTGGTAGCCCCTCAAATATTGGAAGACCGCTATCATGTCCCCCTTAGGCCTTCTATTTACTAGACTAGACATACCCAATTCCTGTGGCCTTCCTTCATAACTTTTAGCCTCCAGCCCGCTCGCCATCCTTGTTGCTCTTCTCTGCACTCTTCTCCAATGCATTATAACCTCACAAAGAATCTTCCTGCTTATTTAAAATGGAATTGAGAAAAGGCCTTAATTTCCTATGGATATAGTTTGCACCTTCCTTTCGGCATGAGGTTCTATTCATCCCCTGTAAACAAAGCAGTTGCCAAGCAAAAATTACTCCCCGCGTTCATTCATAAAAGCTTCTCGAATGGGTAATTCATAAAAAATATCTCTGCCAAGGGTGTCGAGGAGAGAGGGGGGGGGGGATAAAATAAAACAAAACACTGCCGGTTTTCGGTCGCGCATGTATGACAAATATAGATAGCTGGTGAGTTGGCGTATTTTTGTGGGATAATTGTTTTTATGGTCTTTTATTTGCAAAGCTGCTTTTGCTAACAGGAAGAATGACTCGTAATGAGAGGCTCCCAGATGGTCTCTGGGTAAATGCAGGGCAATTAATGCTGGTAGCAAAAACAAGCCAATTTGTTTAAAAAAAAGAAAAAAAGGATTGCAAAGAAATGTTTCTCGGCTCTTGAGAATATAATAGGCACATCGGTGGAACATCGGTTGGATGAGCAGGAGTTACTTCCCTGCTATATATGCACCTTGTTTCTTAGGAACTAGGTTAGCACGTCCTAATTAAAAGGTGGTTTGTTTTAACCTTTTTTCGATTGGGATAGATTCACACAGCTTGCTAAAGTAAAAACTATCGCTAGTCCTCAACTTACAACTTCAGTTGGGAACCAGAATTTCCATTTGCTAATCAGGGTGCTTGTTAAGCGAGTCGGGCCCAATTGTACGGCCTTTTTTTTTTTTTGGCCATGAGTATGAATCACGAGGTCGTTAAAGTGAATCTGTCGTTGCACATGGACTTCACTTGTTGGAAGCCGGCTGGGGAAAATCACAAATGGTGGGTCACGTGAGCCAGGATTCGGCGACTGTCAGAAATGCATGCTGGGCTTCCAAAGCGCCTGAATTTTGATCATGGGAATGTGAGGAACGCTGCAAGGGTTGCAAGTGTGAGGACTGGTCATAAATCAGTTGAGGATTCCATCTTATATCTTGATATAGTGCAACAGTATTTTATGTAGACTCTCCTTTGGAATAACAGAATAGCAGATGGAATAACGAATAAAACAGAGTTGGAAGAGACCTTAATCTTCTAGTCCAACCCTCCCTTCCCCCCGCAAGCTGGAAATCCTATACCATTTCAGACAGAGGGTTGTCCAATCTCTTAAAATCCTCTGGTATAGGAGCAACCCCAACTTCTAGAGCAAGGCTCTTCAAATTTGGCAAGTTTGAGACTTGTGGTCTTCAACTCCCAGAATTCCTGAGCTAAAATGGCTGGAGGAGGAATTCTGGGAGCTGAAGTCGACAAGTCTTAAAGCTGTCAAGTTTGAAGACCCCTGTTCTAGAGGCAAGTCATTCCACCAATAGATTGTTCTAACTGGCAGAAAATTTCTTCTTAATTCCATGTTGCTTCTCTCCTTGATTAGTTTCCATCCATGGCTTTTTCTGCCTTCAGGTGCTTTGGAAAATAGGTTGAAACCTCCCCCCTCTTCTTTGTAGCAGCCCCTTAAAATAGTGGCACACTGCTATTATGTCATCCCTAGTCCTTCTTTTCATCAGATAACAGGTAATCAGAGTTGGAAGGGACCTTGTAGGTCATCTAGTCCAACCCCCCGCCCCAGTCCAAGCAGCATTTCTGACAAATGGCAATCCAATCTCTTCTTGAAAATCTCAAGTGTTGAAGCTCCCACAACTTCCGAGGGCAACTTCTGTTCCATTGGTTGATTGTTTTCACTGTCAATAAGTTTCTCCTTATTTCCAGGTTAAATCTCTCCTTGATCAGTTTCCATCCATTATTCCTTGTCTGGCCTACAGGCACTTTAGAAAATAACTTGACCCCTTCCTCCTCTCTGTGGCAGCCCCTCAAATATTGGAAGACCGCTATTATGTCTCCCCTGGTCCTTCTCTTTACTAGACTAACCAAGCCCAGTTCCTGCAACCGTTCATTGTATGTTTTAGCCTCCAGTCCCCTAATCATGCTAGTCATCAGACTAGACATACCAATTCCTGCAACAGTTCTTTACATATTTTAGCCTCCAGTCTCCTAATCATCTTGGTTGCTGTTCTCTGCACTCTTTCTAGAGTCTCGATATCTTTTTTTATATCATAGTGATGAAAACATTTAATTACTGCTTTCTCCCACTCCCTTTCTGCTGGCATCTAAAAAGACCAAAGAAGTATCTAATTTAGTTGACACCTATGTCCTGTTGTTTATTAGCTCATCTGATTCACACGGCAGAGTGGATTGCTGCGCCTCAGCTGAGGTAAAAAAAAACAGCAGAGCTCACCGGCATTGATACAGAGGTGGTCTCTGCGCTCTGCACATGCATGTGTGAAGTGTGCATTAGGTGTGCCTGCGCAGTTCACCAGTGTTGATACAGAGGGTGGTGTTTGAGCCCCACGCACGCACATGTGAAGCGTGCAATCGGTGTGCATGAAGCGCACAATTGGCACGTGTGCGGCAAAGCCCACCACTGTGCAGAATGCTGATGGATATTTATTGTCCACTAAAAGCTCACAGGATCCCTTTCAACTCTTCCCGAGGCAATGCAAATGCTGCAAGCATTGGGCATCTGACAGTTGATCCTGACAGATGGATTTGGGAGTCCAGAGATGCCCCCATCGAAAGGAGAAGGAAGCAGTCAAGAAGGACAGGAAGGGTCTTTCCATTGGGGCCCCAAATGAGCAAAAACCCTGATTAAAAGACTTTAAGGCTGGAGAAAACAAGCAGGATACAACGAGGTTATTATTCATGAGAAGCTGCCAGAGGGGAGGCCAAAATGAAACAGCTGCTTTTACAGCTTGGTTTGGCAAACTTGTGATTTAATAAATTGCATGTTTCGAGAAATAAAATGACAGCCTTCCTGTCTGGTTCTCCAGAGACGCTTGCCTCTGAGTGGGAAGGCTCTAAAAGAGTTTTGTGTCTCTAAAACTAAGGAAGTAGTCCTCATGAAGCCTTCCTGATCACCTGAACTATCCCAGCCCCCTTCTCTTTTGCAAAGGTTGCCCTATCCCCCTTGCAAAACACAACCACACTACCACAGTGTTCCTCAACGTTTGGAACTTGAAGAAGGGCAGACGGCAACAAGGCCAACAACTTGAGCCCCTACAATACAAGTTTCTCTCAAACAAATGCCCAGAACGTAGCAGAGAATGGAACGGTAGAAAATAGGTGCAGCAATCTTTTTTTGACTCTTGAGAGTTGAAGTCCACCCGTCTTAAAAGTTGCAACCATTGAGAAACGCAGCACTAGCTGATAGGGTGACAAGGAAGAGGATGTGAGAGGCCCCGTCTTATGCAAAATTGGTTTATTTGCAGTGCATCATCTCCTTGGCTGCGTCAAATTGATTTCTGAGGAAAGCAAAGAGGAACTTTAAAAGGCTGGAGCACGGCTCCTCCCCCCCCCTTTAATAAAATGCTAATATGGGTTGAATAAATTTTATGGAAACGACACAAAAGCAGGCTTTTACCATTCCTGCTTCCAAAATACTGTGAAGGCTGGGTGAAGTTTGTTGAGGCAGGTAGTCCTGGACTTAACCACCGTTCGTTGAAGGACCCTTTGAAGTTAAGAGTGACGGGTTCCTGCATGAGCAAGGGGTTGGACTAGAACTGTGATGGCGAACCTATGACATGCGTGCCACAGGTGGCACGCAGAGCCATTTGTGCGGCTCTGTGCTAGCCAAACTTACCTGCACTGCACATGGGTATTTCCGGAAGGCCCATTTTTCAGCCTCCTGAGGCTGCGGAGGCTTCCCTCAAGCCTCCGGGAGGGCGAAAACTGCCTCAAACCGGCTGAAAATCAGCTGGAAGGCACGCGCATGCCCAGTGCAGGTAAGGGGGTGGGGGTGTTGCACGCAGATGCGCAAGGGGGAGCAGGGCCCATTGCATTGTGGGTGCCAGCACGCACGCGTGCTGTTGTATGCGCTGCTGTCAGCACACACCCCACAAAAAGGTTCGCCATCATTGGACTAGAGAACTGCCAAGGTCCCTTCTGACTCTTCTGGGGGGAAAAAAGTGATGTATGCCCATTTTTCGCACTTATGACCATTCCAGTATCCCATGGCCATGTGATCGAAGTTACGACACTTGCCAACTGACTCACTTACGACGGTTGTAGGGTTCCAGGGTCACGCGATCCCTTTTTTTGCGACCTTCTGACAAACAAAGTCAGTAGGGGAAGCCAGGTTCGCTTAACAACCGTGTGACTAATTTAACAACGTACTTAACAATTGTGACTGGAAAGGTTGTAAAATGGGGGTGAAAAAAAAACAACCCACGTAACATACGTGTCTCACTTAGCAGCGGAAATTTTGGGCTCCACTGTGGTCGTAAGTTGAGGACTGACTCTCTTTAAGGTCACGAAAGGGGGAGCCAAACTCACGGCTGTCACTGGATTGTATGTGAATATAGTTTAAAATGCACAGAATGATAAATGTGATAGCGTATTATGGTACAGATAAGAAAACAATAGTTCTAATCAGGATGTACAACAGTGTGTAGTCAAAAGAGATTATATTGTATATGACCAGGAGAATAATATATAACCAGGAGAATAATATATAACCAGAATGTATACTATGATGTAAAAAAAAAAAAAAGGACTTGATTTAACCAGTACACTGAGGTTATAAAATTGGAAGTGGGATGAATAATAATGAAAAATGTTCAAATAAAAATATTTTTTTAAAAAGAACGAAAGAAAGGCCCAGCAGTAGGACGGGAACTTGAGGAAGGAAGTTTAGATATCTCCACCACCTTCCAGCCAACGAAAAAAGGGCCGTAGGGTTTAGCAGGAAGAGAAACGCCATTACATTCTCGTAGGATGGTAGATCCCCTATGCCTCTTGACCACCTGTCAATGGGATGGGATGGGTTAGAATAGAATAAACATAGAATAAACACAGAATAGAATAAGAATAGAGTAAGAATAAGAATAAGAATTAGAATAGAGTAGAATAGAGTAGAATAGAATAGAATAGAATAGAATAGAATAGAGATCTGGAAGGGACCTTGGAGGTCTTCTAGTCCAGCCCCCTGCTCAGGCAGGAGAATCTATACTGTCTCAGACAAGTGACTGTCTAGTCCAGGAGTGTCAAACTGGATTTGTTAAAGGGCCCGATTATGTTGTTCTCTGCGGGCCGGCAGGGTGGGGTGGGGGGGAGATGGGACTAACACCTCCTGCAACACTGCTGGCCGAAACAGGGTGTGGTGGTGGGGGGCCTGCACGAGCCCCCCGTGCCCCGTTTTGGCTGCCAGAGTGCTGCAGGAGGCCGTCCATGCCCAAAATGGGCTGTGGGGGAGGGCTACATGAGCCCCCCCCCCAACGGCACCCTGTTTTGGCTGCCAGAGGCACCGCGGGCCAGAACCTAACTACCCCACAGGACTGGATCCGGCCTGCGGGCCTTGATTTTGACAACCCCCTGGCACGGGAGCTGAAAAAGGTTAGCCACCACTGGTGTGGTCTCTTCTTCTGTCCTTTTGAGTGTCCATAAATTGCCCATTGGATCGTCCCCCCCCCCTCCAGAAAGCTTCGTGCATCTTGAGTTTCAACATGTCGGCCAAATGTCTGTTGCAGTCTTTTTAACAATAGGATGGGAAGACGGGGACTCTCTCTCGGTCCCCACCCTTCTCTCTTCTGCACACTGCCACACTTCTCAACCACTTCCTCAGTGCGGTGACTGCCTTCCTTATGTCTAGGAACCCCTTCTTGAGAGCTCTCTCCGCCGGCGGCTGCAGCTTTCCCCAAAAAGGCCTTGGGTCTTGCATTTGGTTACGCCATTTCCGCCGTCACTCCCTTTCCTGTTAAGTAAGTTCTTGCTTGCTTGCTTCCCTCTCCTTCTCTTGTGTTCTACCGCATTTGGCCGCCTCTCCTCCTCCTCCTCCTCTTCTTCTTCTTTTCTTCCAAACGTATTATGACCAGCTTGAGAAGAGAGCTACAGAGGTCTCAGAGAAGCTTCCAGGATGGCTAGATGGGATGGTCTCGGCCATGGATCAGGTATGGCGGCGGGGGGCGGGGGAGGTCTTCCAACTCGTAATTCTTCCCCTTGGATTTTTGGGAAGGTGCAAGGTCTACATTGGGTTCCCTGCCAAGATGGGGTGAGGGTTTGGAGAAGGGGTGGAATTGAAAGACACCGAGAAAATCAGCCTATATCCAACTGGAATGACCTGCGTTGTGGATGGTGGCTTGCGTTGTGAAGTTGTGAGTGCTTCAATCTCTGGAGGTTTTGCCCAGAATGGTACATATAGGGTCTCCTGCTTGGGCAGGGTGGGTTGGACTAGAAGACCTTCCAAGCCCCTTCCAGTCCTATGATTGTATGTTCCAGTCGGGTGGAGATCGTTCAAGAGAGATCCAACCTAGAATTAAGGAGGAATTTATAGAACACACTATAATGGCTTGCCTCCAGAAGTTGTGGGGGCTCCATCACTGGAGGTTTTCAAGAAAAAGATTGGGCAGCCATTTGTCCAGAATAGTATAGGGTCTCCGGCTTGGGCAGGGGGTTGGACTAGAAGACCTCCAGGGTCCCTTTCAACTCTCAGATTCTGCATTTCATCCTCTCAGTGTTAATATCTCTCTAATCACTGTTGAAGAACAGGTTGGGTGAAATGGACTGTAGCTTTGCAGAATGGACTACTTGTTCCTTTTCATGGGTATACTTACTTATATTTATGATTTTATGCCAGAGGGCGAGTGAAAATTAATACCGCTTTGCGCATAAACCAAATGTTAATAGTGCACCAACAGGCCGCGTGTATTGACTCTTGTTCATATTTCCATGTCTTTCTTGGTGGCTCAACACAGGTTGAAAAAGGAAAAGAACAAATGTGTGATAAAAGGGAGTTTTTAGGAGGTCACAAACTCTTGTTTTGTTTTGCTATTTTTCTGAACTTGTTTGAAAAAGGTTTCCCGCATATATTGCAATTAGATTTCATTTTTGTTGTGCAAATTCAGGCACTTAATTTGTCAGCTTAGCTGAGCCTTGTTTGACAATATCTCTGTATGCATATTGGATTTTTTTTTTATACCGGTAGTCCTCGAGTTACGACAGTTCATTTAGTGACCGCTCAAAGTTCCAAAGGCTATTGCACAAAGTGACTTAATGACTGTTTAACTTACACGTTTAACAACTGCAGGGATTCACATAGCAACTGTGGCAAGAAAGTTCATAAGAGGGGGCAAAAATTCACTTAACAACTGTCTCGCTTAGGGACAGAAACTTCGCCCTCAATTGTGGTCGTAAGTTGAGGACCCTGTGTTTGGGATTTGGATATCAGCAGGTCTTCAAGGCTGCAGTGTATATAATATTATTGTATATTACAATTCAGTAGTCATGTGTCATAATCTTAATTGCAACTGACACCCTGAATTTGGTTCCTCTTCTTCCCCACCCTTGTCCTTGGGGTCGCCGTCATGATTGAGATGCCTTATCTCGGATTTGTCCAGGAGATAAAAATCAGATTTTAAAGTTGTTGCACGCGTGACCGGATTGCAGAACAGAGAATGGGGAAATTGCTTTAAAGTGCAATGTACGTCAGCCATCAAGATATCAGCAAATCTCTTTTTTTATATATATATTCTGGGGAACTTGAAAGGCATGGCTGAGAAACTCATTTTAAACTATAATCTCCATATTAGATATCCTGGCTTGTGATGCTTTCGCTAACTGAGACGGTCTTTGCAGATTTGAATCCTCTCATGCCTTATAGCTAAGCAGCACCTAAAGGCTTGAGATTATGAAACACCCATTTCTTTGAAGTTTTTTTATCTTTTGAACCCGGGTTCAATTATTGCTTTTTCAGCAAAGATTTTTTTCCCCACTGCCGGAAGCTTTTCGATAATGCTAATCAACTCAGTCCTGTTCTATGCAACCGGGAGAGTAGAATAGGGCAAGATTTTTTTTTTTTAAAAAAGCCATTAAATTTTTTAAAAAGCCATTAAATTTTTCAAAAAGTCATTAAAATCAGTTTCTGTATTCCCTCCCGGTAAAAGAAGTATCCAGATGCTTTGATTTGAGATGTTTCTTGCACTTCTCTTGTCTCTTGCAAAGTAGGAGCATCTATTTTGATTTCTTTTGCTTTTTTTTAAGCAAAATTCCCTGGCCAACTTGGGCTTTGGTGAGCTAAGAAGCCCTCCATGCGTTTAGATTAGAAGATCTCAAATGGAATAAAGTTGTCTATTCAGTAAGGAATTGGAGCCTGCTCTTCCTCTTCCTTGAGTGTGTTCACACAATGCCTTTAACAGGACCAATTTAAAACCCTGATTCACAAACCTGCATTGACCTTGGTTTGTTTTTTTGGGATGTGTATGAATTGGAGCCCTTCTGGCGCCTTGGCGTTGGAAGTCCTGTGCAAAGGCAAAAGAGAGTTTTAATTCTGGTTAAGTTAGCCTGCTGCGTGAATGTAATTTAGGTGAAGAGTGCATATTGTGTGCATTCAGTCCTTGGGGTGCACTAGAAAGAAGGATGCACAGCTGTCTTCCTTCTTGGCAATTGTGAGATTGGGGGGGGAGGGTTGAGGGTTTCCCCCTTTTTAGCCAGCAGCCTGCTCTCCAAGATTTGAGGAAGACATCCATGGTTATGTTCCTCACCCAGCTTGGAGCCAGCAGAGGCGCATTTTCAACCGTGGCTGTTTTGCATCACAACTTTGTAGTGTTGCACACAGGTTTTCCTGCACCCTCTGAGATCAAGCCCAACACATCATCATCATTTAACAACCCCATAATCCCTTGCGGAGTGGAGGCTGAATGGAGGTAGCAGAGTGTTTACTGGCCGGATGCCCTTCCTGTCGCCAAGGCAGAGTTTTGTTCAGCAGATATATTCTCAATTATACCCAGAGAAAGAAATATCTGCCTCTACCTAGGATCGAACTCACAGCCTCCTGAGCTCCGCCTCTAGGCCACTGCACCACTCTTATCAAACCCAACATATCTCCGTGGGGAAAGTCCATTTGGTTCCCCCTGCAAATCTCCAGCTTTCAGATGTGAATCCATTTTTCCATAAGTTGGAAAAATTAGATCTTCCCTTCTGCAGGAAGCAAGTTAGTCCCAAAGGTGCTTTTTTCAAAAGTCAGCTGGACTTTGGTTTTCCTTGAAGATTTTTCCTTGAAAATTTGTTTTTCTTTGAGGAATTGAAGAAGCTTCTTGGATGAGAGTCTTCAAGGAAAAACAAAAAGTCCATTTGCCTTTTGAAAAAAACATCTTTGGGACAACTGTTGCCTGGATCAGGGATCGCCAAACTTTTGGACCTCAGGGACCACCAAACTCATAATTTTAAATCCCGCGGACCAGAGACCCTGGGAAAATCCCCCAAAAAGTCTGCAGGAAAATTCCCCACCCCGTTTTCCTACCGATCGATCATTCTTTATTTGGGATCGCAGGATACCGTCTCCAGCTCCGTTCTCAGGGGAAGAGAGAGAGAGAGAGAGAGACTTTTGGCTTCATGCAAGGAAAGCAGCAGAAGCAGTAGAAGTCTTTCTTTCTCTCCCCCAAACTCCGCCAGAAATGAGTCTTTGTGAGACTTGTTGCGCTGGTGCAGCCTCTTGGAGCAGGAGGCCTTGCAGGGTCCCAAAGACTCATTTCTGGCAGAGTTTGGGGGAGAGAAAGAAAGACTTTTGCTGCTTTCCTTGCGTGCAGCCAAAAGCAGAAGAAGAAAGAAGCGGAAAGAAGCAGCCCGGTGGCCAAGCGAGACACGTGGGGCGAGTGGGGCAAGTTTCCCCCTCCACCCTTTCTCCCCTCCCCTCACTACCTCGTGCTGTTCGCAATGCAAGCGACGCAAGCCTTGTATTCCCGCGGGCCATGTGGGCGGCACAGGCTTGTGTTCCTGTGCAGCCTGGATTAATTGCTTTGGGGGTGACGTTTCTCTGCGGACCACCAAAATTTTCTTGCAAGACCACCAGTGGTCCCCGGCCCACTGGTTGGCGACCACTGGCCTGGATGACTGAGAACCTCCATAGACATCTGAGAAAGTTGTGTCTTTCAAGATACATTAAGGCATTTTCCCCAAAACGCTTGGAGATAAGCTGCATTTTAGCTCTGATCGTTATCAACCAGCCTTGTCTTCAATCTCCATGACCTAAAACATCTGGCATCCAGTTGTGGAAGGCTGGGCTAACTGCTTTGCTCACAGGGATATCTAGAGGCTGCTCAGTCCTCAAATCCTTGCATTTTGTGTGGTTCCCACATACACAAATCCACCTAAGCAGCGGACTTGTCGAGCACCTGGGAAAATAGCAAGGTAGACTTTCAAGCCAATTCGAATTGAGTCCAACCTTTCTCGTGTTAAGGGAGACATTCCTTGTGTGTCCAATCACACTTGGCCAATAAAGAATTCTATTCGTTTGCTAAGTGAGTTTTGCTCCATTTTATGACCTTCCTGGTCACAGTTGTGAAGTGAATTGCTGCAGTCGTTCAAGTTCGTGACACGGTCGTTAAGTGAATCTGGCTTTCCCCACTGGCTTCGCTTGTCAGAAGGTCGCAAAGGGGATCATGTGACCCTGGGATGCTGCAACGGTCATAAATACGAACCAATTGCAAAACATCTGAATTTTGATCGCGTGACCACAGGGGACATGCTGAAGCGGTCGTAAGTGTGAAACATGGTCATGAAGTCACTTTTTTCAGTGCTGTTGTAACTTTGAACGGTCTCTAAATGAACTGTTGTAAGTGGAGGACATCCTGTATACTTTTCTTGCCCTCCCCCCTCCAGATTAGACTGTGTGACTGTTTCTTGAGTAATGTTCCTAAGATAGTCCTTGATTTACAACCACAATTCAGCCCAAAATCTTCAGGCAGTTGTGAAGTGAGTTTCGCCCCATTTTATGGCCTTTTCCCTCCCCACCATTGTTAGCAAATAAATGCAGTCGTTAAGCGAATCTGGCTTCTTTCCCCCATTGACTTTGCTTGTCGGGAGCTGGCTGGGAAGGTTTACAGGTGGTGGTCACATGACCACAGGACAATGCAGCCGTCATAAATGTGAAGCACCTGAATTCTGATCACCTGACCATGGAGATGCTGCAATGATCGCGTCAGTTTTGTTTCAGTGTCCTTGTAACTCCAAACGGCCAGTAAATGAATGCTTGTAAGTTGAGGACTTTTCCTGTATTTGGGTTTATGTCCTTGGTTTACAGTCTAAAACTGATTCCCAACCCCTGGGCTGTGCATCCACATCGGGCTACGGCATGCCAGAAACAGGGCCATGCAAATAACAGAACAGAGTAACAGAGTTGGAAGGGACCTTGTAGGTCATCTAGTCCAACCCCCCCATCCAAGCAGGAGACCCTACACCATTTCTGACAGATGGCAGTCCAGTCTCGAAAGCCTCCAGTGATGAAGCTCCCACAACTTCTGAATAACAGAATAATAACAGAATAACGGAAGGGACCTTGTAGGTCATCTAGTCCAACCCCACCCACCCAAGCAGGAAACCCTACGCCATTTCTGACAGATGGCAGTCCAGTCTCTTCTTGAAGGCCTCCAGTGATGACGCTCCCACAACTTCCGAAGGCAACTTCTGTTCCATGGGTTGAATGTTCTCGCTGTCAGAAAGCTTCTCCTTATTTCCAGGTTGAATCTCTCTTTGTTCAGTTTCCATCCATTATTCCTTGTCTGCCCTACAGGTGCTTTGGAAAGTAGCTTGCCCCCCTTCGTCTCTGTGGCAGCCCCTCAAATATTGGAGCACTGCTATCCTGTCTCCCCTGGTCCTTCTCTTCCCTAGACTAGCCAGGCCCAGTTCCTGCAACCGTCCATCGTATGTTTTATCCTCCAATCCCCTAATAATCTTTGATGCTCTTCTCTGCGCTCTTTCTACAGTCTCAACATCTTTTTTATAGTCCCATCCGCGGGATGCAGGCAGCACGTGAAACTGTACTCCGCTCCAGTCCATGGAAAACCTCTCCCCAAACGATAGGGGACCACTGATCTAAAAAAATCAAGATGGTGGCTAGATTGATGGATCTGAGATACTCTCTGTTTTAAGTAGAAATCTGATCCCCTGTTGTGACCGCCATTTTCATGTTTTTTTGGATACCCCTTGGGTTCATACTACGCATGTTTTCCATGACGAGAGCCAGAGGTACAGATGGCTTTAAAACTCATCTTGCTTTGAGTGCCTGGGGTCCAGAAAGCAGATGTGATCGAGGCCTACAGCTCAATTAACCCTTTCCAAATGCCGTCTCATTTCATTCACTTCAGATATGGCTAGGATAATTCCAGATAGGGTTGGGGCAATCTACACACAACTCCTCCATTCAGTCTTTTCCGTGTTCAAAGTTAATTTTGGGATCTCCGCAGAGCATATTCTGAGCATGGCTAACAGATAACAGATAATCAAGAGTTGGAAGAGATCTTGTAGGTCATCTAGTCCAATCCCCCGCCCAAGCAGGAGACCCTACACCATTTCTGACAAATGGCAGTCCAATCTCTTCTTGAAAGTCTCAAGTGATGACGCTCCCACAACTTCCGAGGGCAAAGCTGTTCCATGGGTTGATTGTTCTCACTGTCAGAAGGTTTCTCCTTGTTTCCAGGTTAAATCTCTCCTTGTTCAGTTTCCATCCATTGTTCCTTGTCTGGCCTTCAGGTGCTTTGGAGAATAGCTTGACTCCCTCATCCTCTCTGTGGCAGCCCCTCAGATATTGGAAGACTGCTATCCTGTCTCCCCTGGTCCTTCTCTTCATTAGACTAGCCAGGCCCAGTTCCTGTAACCGTTCTTCATATGTTTTAGCCTCCAGTCCCCTAATCATCCTGGTTGCTCTTCTCTGTACTTTTTCTAGAGTCTCAACATCTTTTTTATAATGTGGTGAACAAAACTGGATGCAGTACTCTAGGTGTGGCCTTACTAAGGCTTTATAGAGTGGTATTAGTACTTCCCTTGATCTTGGCTGTATCCCTCTGTTAATACAATTTAGGATTGCATTAGCTTTTTTGGCGGCTGCTGCACACTGCTGGCTCATATTTAGCTGGTTGTCCACTAAGACTCCAAGATCCCTCTCACAGTTCCTGCTGTTGAGCCTGGTTTCACCCAGTCTATCTATATGTGTACTTTTGGTTTTTCTTGCCTAAGTGTAGGACTTTACTTTTCTCTATATTGAATTTCATTTTATTAGATATGGCCCAGTGTAGGAGGTGGAGTGATTCTCATTGTCCTCTCTTGAATCCTGTTGTGACCCCCATTAGATTTGTGGGGGCTGCGCAGGGGTGGGATTCAGCCGGTTCAGGCCAGTTTGAGGAACCGGAAGTTAAATTTACATTTGGTTCGCTGAATCGGTAGTTGAATAGACCGGCTGGCCCCTCCTAACCCTCCCAGGAGTCTCCATGTGGCCCATTTTGGGTGCAGGTAAGTGCAGGGACCCCCCCGGAGGCTCTGGGAGGGTGAAAAATGGCCCTTCCTGAAGTTTGGAAATGGGCCTGTTTCTGGCTTCCAGAGGGTCTCTGTAGCCCAAGGGAGGTTGTTTTTGCCCTCCCAGAAGCCTGAGGGGAGCCTCCGGACTCTGGGGAAGGCGAAAAACGGCCCTCCTAGAAGTGTTGGTAGGCCACGCCCACTATGGCCACACCCACCCAGCAACCAGGCAGAGAACCGGTTGCTGGGATTTTTGAATCCCACCCCTGGGGCTGCGTTTCAAACAAGATCACCGGCTTTAAATCAAGGCTTAGTGGCTGCAGTTGTAAAAATGCTGTGGCTGCAAAACTCCTACTAACCACAAGAGGACAAGAAAGAGAAACAGACTTGTAACCAGTTGCTGCCCCCTTGTGTTCCTCTGAAAATTTGCAATCCGGGTGTAGAAACTCTTTGACTAAATTTGATTCATCTGCATTTTAGTTTTCTGGAACTGAGCCTGTCGCACAAGCAAAGTTGACTGCTTTAGTTATCTAAGGGTTCAGTATCAAATGCAAACATAGAACATGGGTTAATTCAGTAACCAGGTTAAGTGCCATCTTGGAATTTGGGAAAGGGTGACAATCTGTGGGCGATTATTCAAAACTCATTGGTTTTATTCAAACGCTGCCATTAGGAATGTAGGCAGAGTGATTTTCAAAATTTAAACGATTTTAAGATATAATTTGTTGTGTGTTTTAAGCACTATTTCTATAGCAGACTGCTTCAGTATATTTTTTGGCACAGTATTTCTGGACCTTGGCATCTTTACGATGGCTGCTAATGTTGAGAAACACAAGAATATGAATATATTGGATCCACTGAGATAGGAGAGAAAACAATTTAATATTTTAGTGCTATTCTGTCAAATTTAGGTTTTTCAGACCTTCCAAGCTGTCTTTTAGCTCTACTTTGACCTATGGATTTCATTGTTTCCTGAGACTTTGTAGGTACAAATACACACACACACACACACACACACACACACACACACAGAGGGTCCTCAACTTACAACAGTTTAATGCCTGTTCAAAGTTACAAGGGCGTTGAAAAAACTTATGACCAGTTTTCACTCTTACAGCTGTTCTTAGTCACATAATCAAAATTCATGTTTATGACGGTGGCCGTGTCTCAGAGTAACGTGATCCTCTTTTGTGACCTTCTGACAAAGCCAATTTGGAAGCCAGATTCGCTTAATGACTGTGTTACTAACTTAACACCTGCAGTGATCCATTTAACAGTTGTGGCAAGAAAGGTCGTAAAATGGGGCAAACAACCTCACTTAACAAATATCTCGTTTAGCAATAAATTTTGGGCTCAGCAGTGGTCGTAAGTCAAGGACTACCTATAGGAGAGGAAAGACTCTTAAGTGCATTTGGTAATGGAAAATTCCCTGCCAAACTATCCTACGTCGGGAAAAGTTATAATGAACGATAAATTCGATGAAAAGCTTGAAGGAAAAAAATGGAGGAAGGGAAGCTACCTAAAAATACATGCACATCCTTAAATTCTGAAAATGACTTGCAAAGTGGCAAGACAGACATGGAGTTTCCAATGGCAAATAGAAATAAAGAGAATTTCTCTGCCGGTCAGTGACAGATAGAGAGCATGGGATGTAACAGTGAAGATATTAGACTGGAAATGTGGAGACTGGGAATTCTAGTCCCGCCTTAGGCATGAAAGCCAGCTGGGTGACTTGGGGTCAGTCAATAGGACATGGTGAGTTATAGGTTGGCCTTGGGCATGAAAACCAAATGGGTGAAATTGGGCCAGTCACAAGGAGATTCTGACTTCTAGTCCCACCTTAGGCGTGAAAACTAGCCGGGTGTCTTTTGAGCAATCACTGGGAGACAGTGAGTTCTAGTCCCGCCTTAGGCCTAAAAGCCAGTTGGGTGACTGGGCCAATAAAGACTCATTTCTACACCTGCCTTAGGCATGAAAGCTGTCTGGGTGACATTGGGCCATTCACCCAGAAACTGAGTTCTAATCTCATCTCAGCCATGAAGCCAGCCACCTTTTCTCAGCCCTTGGAAAGTGCGAATGTTTCAGTTTTGGTCACCAAACTATAAAAAAAAGATGTTGAGACTGTAGTCTAGAAAGAGCGCAGAGAAGGGCAACAAAGGTAATGAGGGGACTGGAGGCTAAACAGTTGCAGGCATTTTTGGGTATGTTTGGTCTACAGAAAAGAAAGGTCTGCTTGGGCAGGGGGTTGGACTAGATGACCTACAAGGTCCCTTCCAACTCTGATTATCTGTTATCTGAAAGATCAGGGGTGACATGATAGCAGCCTTCGAATATTTGAGGGGCTGCCCCAAAGAAGAGGGAGTCAAGCTATTCTCCAAAGCACCTTAAGGCAAGACAAGAAGCAACAGGTGGGAACTAATCAAGGAGAGAAGCAACCTAGAACTAAGGAGGAATTTTCTGACAGTGAGAACAATAAATCAGTGAACCAACTTGCCTCCAGAAGTTGTGAATGCTCAACACTGGAAGTTTTTTTTTTAATCTCTGAAGTGGAGTAGGGTTTCCTGCCCAGGGGGTTGGACTAGAAGACCTCCAAGGTCCCTTCCAGCTCTGTTATTTTGTTGGAAGCCTCCTCTCAGTGGAAGATAAATCACGAACAACCTAGCTACTCCTACCAAGAAAGTAGTTGGAGACTTTGGAAGGATAAATTAATGGAGACAGCCCAACAGCCTATCGAGTTGTGGTGTGTTAAATGATATCCGGCACATGAAGACATGGCCAGATATGCAGTTATTCTCTTTTCAGTGATGTTGTAGAAATCCAGATCCAGTTTAGAGATTTTGGAGCGAACAAACAGCCATCAAAAACGAATCATTGGCAGCTTATTTTAAAGTCCTTCTGCTTTGGCGATTTGCATCACCTCTCACAACTGTGATTTTGTTCTGTTGAATAGGCCTAACGTGACTTTTGCAACCAGGCCAACAAAAACCAACTAAATGAGGAAGCAGCCATTCGGGTTTGATAGTCTCCCCAGATAATGAAATCGACAGCCCAGTGCCCCATTCAAAACAGGAGACTGTTCAAAGGAATGGTGGGTAAGCGAGCTCAGGATTATGGGTCCTGAGGATTTTCCAAAGTCCGTTTGGGCCACAGAGAGAATCACTCTCCAGCAAAAGCTTCCCGCAAAAAGAAAAAGAAAACGGAAGTTCATTTTGGGTAGCGACATGCCATCTGAAACCCCCTCATAAAAGAGGAAGAAGAAAGAATGTGCTAACCCGAAGAGGAACAAAAACGATGAAGAGGCGGATATTTCCCAAGAAGAGAAAATAGGATCTTGCTTTTAAAAAAGGGTTTAAAGTGTTTTGTTCTGGGAAGTTAGCAGTTGCATGCAGCAGGAGACTAGCCCTCAGCGGTATTACCAAATAGATCAGGGTTTCTCAACTTTGGCTGCCTGAAGGTGGGTGGACTTCAACTCCCAGAATTCGACAGCCAGCCATGCTGGCTCTGGAATTCTGGGAGTTGAAGTCCATGCGTCTCCAAGCGGCCATTCCACAGCCAGCCACGCTGGCTTTGGAATTCTGGGAACTAAAGTCCACGTGTCTCCAAGGAGCCATTCCACAGCCAGCCATGATGGCTCTGGACTTCTGGGAGTTGAAGTCTTCAAGCGGCCATTCCATAGTCAGCCACGCTGGCTCTGGAATTCTGGGAGCTGAAGTCCATGTGTCTTCAAGCGGCCATTCCATAGTCAGCCACGCTGGCTCTGGAATTCTGGGAGTTGAAGTCTGTATGTCTCCAAGCAGCCACGGGTGAGAAACACAAAATAGAAAGTTGGGGCTTGAACAGTGAGATAGCTTGTTGTAGATGAGGAAAGAGTAAGCAGTAGTTCAGTCTGGATTTGCTTGCCCCGAAGAAAGAACCGGATGAGTCCAAAGCAACCTTAACTCGTCAAAAGAAGCTAAGTAGGAATGACTCTAGTTAATCCTTGGATAACGTGAGATCTCTTGCTTTAAGCCAGGGGTTGGACTAGAAGACCTCCTAGATCCCTTCCAGCTCTGTTATTCTGTTATTATTCTGTTAGGTTTTAAGCATGATATCCCAAGCCTTAGGGCAAATTGAAAAGTCTAAATCCTGGAAGAATAAGAACTGAACAGCATTAGAGCTGGTCTGACACTCCTCAACAACAGCTGAGACCAAAATTTATATTGCTAAGCAAGGCAGTTGTTAAGTTGAGTTTTGCCTCATTTTACGACCTTTCTTGCCACAGTTGTTAAGTGAATCCCTGCCGTTGTTAAATTAGTAACAGGGATTGTTAAGTGAATCTGGCTTCCCCATTGAGTTTCTTCCTCCCCACAAACTGTACTCCCTTCTAGCAGTGATGATGTTACCTAGTTGGGTAATAAAATGTCTGCAGGAAAAAAAAAAATCAACCTCAGTGTCCTGGATTCTACCAAGTGTCCCACAGTCCTCCCCTGCCTCCCCATAAACCCCACTCTCTTGAAGCACTGATGACATTACCTGGTTGGGTAATGAATTATCTGCAAGAAGACAACCCAGCCCAGAGAGCACCAAGGACCCCACAGTTCAACCCTGAGTAGAAATAATTCTCTTCTATCAAATCCATGTTGTTGTGAAGAAAAGGTGTTGGTAAACACTTTGGGGCTGGAAGTAAAAGCCAATTCTGATCATCTTCAGTGTGAAATCAATACACACACACACGCACACTGCAATGGAGTGATGCATTTAATGGCTAGCTGGGGATTGCAGAAGGTAAAAATCAGCATTAGCTGGCTGGAAAATTAAAGGAGGAAGGAGGGGACGAAAGAGGGGAGAGGTTATTAGTATTTTAGGGGTTTAAATAAGGTCAGGACAACACACCCATTTGTTTTTGTTTTTCTTTTCCCCAAGAGGGAGATAAGAAGAGATGGTCGTGACTTAGCGGGATTAGGTGTGACGGGCAATGTTGTATTACTCAAAAAGAGTTTTTCCTTTCATTTTGCCTGCCTTGCATAACAAACCTTATTTTTTCTAAAGCCGTCTGCATGGGTGGAAACGAAGAGCTCAGAAAGTTGGACAGCAAACCAGCCGCGGAGCATCTTCACGCTATGGTCAATAGTAACGGCAATAGCAGTTGGACTTAAATGTAGGTCAGCCTTGACTTGTGACCACAATTGAGCCCCCAAATTTTTGTTGCTAAGTGAGACACTTGTTCGGTGAATTTTGCCCCATTTTTATGACCTTTCTGGTCACAAATTGTTAAAGTGAATCACCGCAGTTGTTAAAAAGTAGTGACATGGTTGTTAAATGAATCTGGCTTCCACTATTATTGACCTTGCTTGTCAGAAGCTGGCTGGGGAATTCTGGGAGTTGAAGTCCGCCAGGCTTAAAGTTGCCAAGGTTGGAGACGCCTGCTCTAAGTGGTTTACGGTGTCAGCGTGTTGGCCCCCGACCATCTGGATCCTCATTTTACCCACCTCAGAAGGACGGAAGGCTGAGTCAACCTTGTCAGAAGTTGACAAGTCCTGGTCAACAGGTCAGAAGATGTAAAGCATGGTCATCTGAAGAGACAGAGGTCAAGGGACTTGACCCAAGCCAGGACATCATTATGCAAAGAATATATAACATACATACATCCTTGACCCAAAGGTGTTTTTTTTTTCCAAGAGGCAATTGGACTTTCTTGTTTGTCTTTAAAGACATTTCGCTTCTCATCCAAGAAGCTTCTTCAGCTCTGACTGGATGGTGGGGAATGGAAGAATTTATATTCCTTGCAGACAGCTGGTCATTTGCATCCTTTTAGAAAGTTGTTGAGGCCACCTGGAGGTTTAACTGTGTCCCCAGGGTTACCTGAGTAGTTAACAAAACCATCAGGACAAGATTCAGCAGTCCATCTGCATTTAAAAGACAAAGGCCATTCTTTTGGAGACAGCAAAATTCACATTTTGCAAGGGAAGGATTGTTGGTTTGAAAGAGGGATCAAAGAGGCTGTCTATGTCAAAATTTAACAGCCCTCTGTCAACAGAGGGGGAGGGATACGATACCATCTATCTCCTGTCTACAACACAATCCTTTCAGCAGTTCCAAGAAGGCTGCACATCCATTTGCACCACTCAGGTGTCTCTGAGGACACAGATACCCCTCCAAGTGGCCTCAACGACCCCCTAAAAGGATGCAAATGACCAGCTGTCTTCAAGGAGTATAAATCCTTCCATTCCTCTCCATCCAGTCAGAGCTGAAGAAGCTTCTTGGATGAGAAGCGAAACGTCTTCGAAGAAGAAGGCAGCTTTTCTTGCCACATTTGTTAAGTGAATCACTGCAAGTGGTTAAGTTGCCATAGTAGCACAGTTGTTAAGGCGGCCATCTTTGAAAGTTGACAAGATGTTACCCAGGGTATTTGATGCAGAATGGAGGTCATCTGCTCTGCGTTTTTCCGATTGTTTTAGGGATTATGAGCTGTGGTGGTGCAGTGGTTAAAGTGCAGTACTGCAGGCTATACTTCTACGGACTGCCGGCTGCCTGCAGTTTGGCAGTTCGAATCTCACCAGGCTCAAGATCAACTCAGCCTTTCGTCCTTCCGAGGTCGGTAAAAGGAGGAGCCAGATTGTTGGGGACCATAGGCTGACTCTGTAAACCACTTAGAGAAGACTGTGAAACACTGTGAAGCTGTATATCAGTCTAAATCAGGGGCCTCCAATCTTGGCAACTTTAAGATTCGTGGACTTCAGCTCCCAGAATTCCTCAGCCAGCTCTGCTGAAGTCCACAAGTCTTAAAAGTTGCCAAAGTTGGAGACCCCTGGTCTAAATGCTATTGCTATTTTCTGCCATTATCGTTGCAGATTTTCATCACAGACTGTTCCATGCAGTTTCTTCATTGCTGTCATCTGCTTCTTCCTGGATGGGCTCTGAGATTTTTCCCACTTCACACATTGTTGACCTCTGTCTGTGGAGGGTCCACTCTGTGAAATCATCATCTGATCGAAACAAGGATCTGGCTGTAATATTAAGACCAGCCCTTGGAGGAAATCAGCAGGGCCTTGGCAGACCCTAGCTGGTTTTGGGGAAAAAAGGGTTCCAAGCAATTTTTATTTAATTTATTTTTTTATTCTAAAGTTAAAATACAAGCGAAGGGTTTTTTTTTCGCCCAACCATCTGGAGAATGGAAGATTAATTTTCCCTATTGCAAATTTTTCCATCCTGCCACTTCTCCAAAATATTGTAGATACCAGCACAGGGTGCAAATACAGGTAGTCCTCTATGTACGACTATAGTGGAATCCAAAATTTCTGTTGTTAAGCAAGACATTAATTTGTTAAGTGAGTTATGCCCGATTTTACGACCTGCCTCAACACCGTTGTTGATAAATGAGTAACGCAGTTAAATGAATCTGTCTTCTCCCCATTGACTTTGCCTGTGTCTGAAGGTCTTTAAAAGGGGATCACATGTAACCTTGGGACACAGCAACGGTCGTAAGAATGAGCCAGTTGCCAAGCAGCTGCATTTGGGTCCCGTGATCAGGGAGATGCTACAAAGGTCGTAACTCTGAAAAATGGTCATAAGTCACTTTTTTCATTGCTGTTGTAACTTTGAACACTAAATGCATTGTTGTACATCAAGGACTATCTGTAGAGCTTTCCCACAAGTCAAGTTTTTAACCTTGACTATAGGTCAGTGGTGGCTAACCTTTTTGGGCTCCTGTGCCAAAAATTGAGCTCACGCTTGCACGCTCGCACTCGCGTGCCAGCACCCAGAAGGCAATGCACGCCCCCCCCCCACATCCCCTACTCATGCGCATGCAATCCCACCGCACCCCCCGCCGCCCCCTTACCTGCACTGCACCTCACAGCTGATTTTCAGCAGGTTTGAGGCCTTTTTCAGCCTCCCAAAGGCTTGAGGAAGGCGTCTGCAGGCTTCTACAAGCTTTGTAGGCCGAAATCTAGCCCCGTTTCATCACTTCCTGTTTTTCCGAAAATACTGGAAGTGACGAAACGGGGCTAGATTTTGGCCTACAAAGCTTGTTGAAGCCTGCAGAAGCCTTCCTCAAGCCTTTGGAAGGCTGAAAAAGGCCTCAAACCTGCTGAAAATCAGCTCTGAGGCACGCACATGCACAGTGAGGTAAGTTTGCATGCAGCTCGCGTGGCATCACGCATATAGGTAGTCCTTGATTTTATGACCATAATGGAGCCAATCCGTTACCGTTATAAGTCAGGATGATTGACCTGATTTTACAACCTTTTTTATAGGAGTCATTAATAGACCCATTGCTTGCTATTGTTATTGATTAATTTGAATCCCACCTTTACTGTTCCTAAAAATAACTCAAGGCGGTGAACATGCCTAATATTTTTTCCTCCACTAATTTTCTCCACAACAATCCAAAATCCAAGTTTCATTTTTTTCCCCCCGCCTCAAACACAAAGTTCAGAAGCGGTTTCCATGTGGCAACAAAAGATCTTAATTCTTTTCTTTAATCAGAATGGTCAATTTGGCCATTTCTGCCAACTCCATCAACTTCATCAGCCATTCGTCCATGGTGGGAATCGAAACATCCTTGCATTTTTGTGCTGCCATCAACATATAAAGTTCAAAGTTCCAATTTTTTTTCCTCCCAAGTCTTTTTCCATTAAAACCCAAAAGAAAACTTTCTGGTTTCATCTTCATTTTAAGCATTTTCTGTATTAAAATATGAATCTCACTCCAAAATTTCTTCGCTTTAACTTCGTACTTTCAGACTGGCAAGATTTTATTATTGACAATAAAGTAGAATTTGCTCATCTGGCCGTGTTTCCTGTCTGGAGCACCTGGTTAGACTGACAGCTGTTGGAGCTTGAAAGTCTCAACAGAAATAGACGTGATTATATTTGCATGAGAGACAATTAGGAAATCTCAAGAGAGTGGGAATCTGCTCTGGGATGTTAAAGAAACTTTCCTATTGCTAAAAGTCGGTAGATTCTCAGTCATCCATGTCATGGTTGTCCCAAAGGTGCTTTTTTCAGGAGGCCACTGGACTTCCCTGTTTCTTCTTTTGAAGAAGTTTCGCTTCTCATCCAAGAAGCTTCTTCAGCTCTGAAAGGATAGTGGGGAATGGAAGGATTTATTTTCCTTGCAGGCAGCTGGTCATTTGCATCCTTTTTAGAGAGCTGTTGAGGCCACTTGGAGGTTGATCTGTGTCCTCAGGGTCACCTGAGTGGTGTAAATGGTTCCTGTAGTCTGCAATTTTTTCACTGGAAATCCATTCCTACTCCCACACTATTCCAAGGGGGTTCATCCCAAATTGTATAGCTAAAGTTTGTAGAGATTCTCAGTCATCCAGTTCATGTTTGTCCCAAAGGTGCTTTTTCAGGAGGCAACTGGACTTTCACATTATAAAAACTTGTTGAGACTGTAGAAAAAGTACAGAGAAGAGCAACCAGGATGATTAGGGGACTGGAGGCTAAAACACATGAAGAACGGTTACAGGAACTGGGCCTGGCTAGTCTAGGGAAGAGAAGGACCAGGGGAGACATGATAGCAGTCTTCCAATATCCGAGGGGCTGCCCCAGAGAGGAGGAAGGGGTCAAGCTGTTTTCTAAAGCACCCGAAGGCCAGACAAGGAATAATGGATAGAAACTGATTAAGGAGAGATTCAACCTGGAAATAAGGAGAAACTTTCTGACAGTGAGAACAATCAACCGATGGAACAGAAGTTGCCCTCGGAAGTGGTGCGAGCTTCATCACTTGAGACTTTCAAGAAGAGATTGGACTGCCATTTGTCAGAAATGGTGTAGGG
>NW_020717060.1:184-11527 GCF_900518725.1 Notechis scutatus | reverse complement strand
AGGGCCTTGATCCTCTTCATGGGCTGTAGCTGTGACAACTGGATAAGAGGATGGGCATGCATACGGACTAGTGCTGGAAACAAAGCGTGGAAATATCTCTAGTTTATGGTTCCTCTCTGAGTTTGGCGACCTTCCCAGTGTGTGTTCTGATATCTGTGGACATCTTCAAGCCCTTATCTTGCCTGGTTTGTGTTGTTTTTTTACTCTATAATTTAAACGACATTTCCTCCTTCTTGTAGTGGGGGAGTTTTTTTTATCTCCAGTTAAGGATATTTGGAGCTTGGAAGCAAAGTGAAAGAATAAAAGGGGCTTTACCTGTTTTTTGTGACTGTGTTTATTTTGTACCCCGCCCTGGGTCATCACACAATGCAGAAAAGAGCAACAAAGATGATTAGGGGACTGGAGGATAAAACATATAAAATAGAATTATTTATTGGCCAAGTATGATTGGACACACAAGGACTTGGTCTTCGGTGTCCATAAAAGATGTAAGTGAAAAATCATGACCATAACCATCATAAAAATGCATTCATCATAAATCATAAGATACCATATTTAGTGATAGTCATAGGCTACTAAAGATGCAATCAAATCATACTAGGAAACTAAATAAAACAATATAAATTGTAAAGATACAAGCAACAAGGTTATAGTCATAAGTACAAAAGGAGAGAGGTAATAGGAAGGAATGAGAAGAAGAATAGAAATACAGTCTTAGTAAATAGTTTGACAGTGTTGTGGGAATTAGTTGCTTAGCAGAGGGATGGCATGTAGGAATATAAAGAATGGTTGCTGGAATTAGGTATATCTTCTAGTTTAATGAAAAGAAGACTAGGAGTGATACGATAGCAGTCTTGCAGTATTTGAGGGCTGGCCACAAAGGAGGGAGTCAAGCTATTCTCCAAAGCACCTGAGGGCAGGACCAGAAGCAATGAGTGGAAACTAATCAAGGAGAAGAACAACCTAGAACTAAGGAGAAATTCCCTGACAGTGAGAACAATTAATCAGTGCAACAACTTGCCTCCAGAAGTTGTGAATGCTCCAATACTGGAAGTTTTAAAGAAGAGGATGGATAAACATTTGTCTGAAATGGTACATGGTTCCCTGCCTTAGCAGCGGGCTGGACTAGAAGACCTTCAAGGTCCCTTCCAACTCTGTTATTTTAATTTTCTAATGCTAGACTTCTTTTAGATGTGGAGGCTTGGGAGATCAGCACAGTCCATGTAACCACCGCAAAAAAATTTTTTGGCTTTTGGCAGGGGCTGTTTCCTAAACTGCAGTTCCCCTAGGCCAGGAAGGGGCCACGGGGACATCTGGCTGGCCCTTGGGCTCAGAATAAGTACCCAGAGTGGGCCCGAAGGGCTGAAGAGGGCTGCCCATGCCGACCGTTTGCGAAGTGGGGAAGCAGGTAAGTTGTCGATCCTAACTCCGGCCATTCACAAGACCAGGTTAGAATTTCAAACTGCCCTTTGTAGGGCATTGGTCCCCAACTTTTCTGGGCCCATGAGCCAGCTTTCATGGCTAAGCAGGACTAGAACTCACCACCTCCTGGTGATTGGCCCAAAGTCACCCAATTGGCTTTCATGCCTTAAATGACAGTAGAACTCACAGTCTCCTGGTGATTGGGCCAAAGTCACCCAATTGGCTTTCATGCCTAAGGCGGGATTAGAACTCACAGTCTCCTGGTGATTGGCCCAAAGTCATCCAATTGGCTTTCATGCCTAAGGCGGGATTAGAACTCATAGTCTCCTGGTGATTGGCCCAAAGTCATCCAATTGGCTTTCATGCCTAAGGCGGGATTAGAACTCGCAGTCTCCTGGTGATTGGCCCAAAGTCACCCAATTGGCTTTCATGTCTAAGGCAGGACTAGAACTCACAGTCTCCTGGTTTATTTGTGTTAAATGAAGCTTCACTTGCCCGTTACATGACCCATTTCCAACAGGCCACGGCCTGGGACCGGTTCATGGACCTGAGGGGGGGTTGGAGATCCATGTTATGGGACATCAACTCACATTGACCCAAGAAAGGATTCTAGTTATATTAGTCCTTATATTTAGTCCTCGACTTAACGACTACAATTTGAAACCAATATTTGCATTTGCTAAGCAAGGCAGTTGTTAAGTAAGTTTCATCTCGCTTACTGACGGTGGGCAGAGTCTGCTTGCAGTACTGCATTCTAACCACTGCGCACCACAGCTCGACACCTATTGATGGGTTGCATGAATGAATGAATGAATGAAGTGATGAAGGGATTGGATGCTCTCTGCCTTCTCTCGTTCCTCACCTTCTCTGTTTGGCTCCTCCCCTTTGCAGTACCCAGAGCCGCCGTACCCGGACAGACCAATGTCCCAGCATGAGACTTCTCCGGCTGCACTGCGGAGGGCCAGCAACCACCGACGGGGCAACCCCTGCTGCTTGTGCTGGTGCTGCTGTTGCAGCTGCTCCTGGTAGGTGCCTCCTGCAGGAGGGGGTTGGCGGGAGGGGTTCATGGCACCTGGGCGGCTCCTCTATACACACCTGCACACCTGCACGGCTTCATAACTCCACCTGGGCTCTGGGTGCCTTGCAAGTAGTCCTCGACTTACGATGGGCCCTTAGTGAATGTTTAAAGTGATGCTGGGCCTCTCTGGGGGTACTTAGGATGCGATTCTGATGGCCGGAATCTGTCTGTCTGTCTGTCTGTCTTTGTCTGTCTCTATCTCTCTCCATTCCCCAAATCGTTATCCATTTCTATCTATAGAGATTGTCTGGATGGATAATCTATCCATCCTATCTTTATCCTTCCTTCTTCCCTCTTTCCCTTCTCTCCTTGCCCTCCCTCCCTTCTCTTCTTCCTTCCTTCTCGCCCTCCCTCCCTTTTCTTCTTCCATCTTTCTCCCCTTCCTTCCTTTCTTCTTCCATTCCCCCCTCCTCTTCTTCCTTCTCCCCTTCCCTCCCTCTCTTCTCTCCTTGCTTCCTTCCTTTCTTCTTCCCTTCCTCCCTTCTCTTTTTCCGTCCTTCTCCCCTTCCGTTCATCTTTCTCGCCCTCCCTCCCTCTCTCCTCTCCTTGCTTCCTTTCTTCCGTTCTCTCCTTCTTCCCTTCCCTCCCCACTCCTCTCTCACATACACACACACGAAATTGCATGACACACATGTCAGGCACCAGTCATCCAAACCATGTTTATGTCCTTGCAGTCCTGTTGCAACATTTTCTAATCATTTTGCCGAAAACCAGCATTTAGTTCCGATTTTCTGCCTAACTGGCTCATGGCAAGCCATGAGGTTGCTTTAACAGCTGCAGTGTTTGTGTAATAATCGTTGCAAAAAGAAGTGGTTAAAATCCAGTCGGTCAAGTGGGTGACCTGTTTTATGACCGTCATAACTGATGACCCTGAAATTCAAGTTCCACGACTGTCATATGTCAAGGGCTACCTGTACTAATGATCCAGAAATAACCCGTCGTCTCTGATCCTGTTAAACGCAGCTGGATCTTTTGCAGGTGCACAGTTGAGGTTGAGAAGAAAAAAAAAAGAGGATGCTGTAATCCTCACTTAATGACCGGTCGCTTAGCAACTGCTTGGTTATTACAGAACACTCCCCCTCCACAAAAAAAAAAAAAAAAACTACTTATGACCAGGTTCTGGAGTTCCAAAGGCTACACACACACACACACACACACACACACACATAATGTCATGCCCCTGTCGGAATCTGATTCCGAGGGGGAGGCCGAGCAGCTGACAGCGAGTGGGCATGTGGCTTTGTTGGCTGTGAAGGAAACTGGGGAAGGGCACAGTCTGGCTGGGCAGAGCAGGAGAGAGGTAGAACAAGGCAGAGGGAATTTGGAGGAAGACCCAGGCCCACCCCCTCTTCATCCTAGGGCACGCAGAGAGGAACAGAGAAGGGAGCAACATGAGTTGCATGGCTTACAGGGGAGGAAAGGGCCCTGATTCCCTTCATTAGCTGCAGCTGGGAACACAGTGTTTAAAAAAAGAAAATTGCGCACAGCAACTTGTTGGAACCAAATCATGAGTTATCTTTGTCGAGGTTTATCTGGGTTCCTGGCGTCTTCCCAACTGTGTGTGTTTTGTTGGCCTTTGAAGTCTGCAATTCCTTCTCCTGCCCTGTCCAATTAATTGCTGCAGGGCGGCTTGTGTAGATTTTTATTTACAGTTTATATGTACTTTGTTTTCGGACTGAATTTCCTCCACTTAAAGACTGTTTTTGGGAGAGTTTTTTCTCCAGCCGAAGGTAACCTGGACATTGGGGGCCAAGTTGGAGGTATTAAAGGGACTTTCCTTACTTACGCGACTGTGTTGCCTTTGTGCCATGCCTTGGATCATCACACATATAGTGATATGAACATATTTTGGACGCTTGTCAACTACCTCATTTTTAGGGCCAGTTGCAGTGTTTCACAGTCGTGTGACTGCAATTTACAAAGTGTTTTGCCCGTTTCTGGGGGGTGGGGAAACCCACATAGGAATAATTTGACTCACTTAATGATCATGGCATCCACTTAACAACCACTGCAAAAAAAAAGTCATAAAAATCAGGTCCAATCACATGGGTGCCTTAACGGATGACCATAACTTACAATAGAAATTCTAGGCTCCACTACGGTCATAATTCGAGGTCTGACCTGTATATTTTTCTGAACTCTCCCCAGCTCCTAAGCAAGGAGAAGGGGTCAGGAAGTGCCCAAAAGTACAGACAGTGCCCCCCACCCCAGATGATTTGTTAGAAATAGTGTTAAGGACATGATGGCGAATCTATGGCACGTGTGCCACAGGTGGCACGCAGAACCATTTGTGCCGGCACACGAACCCCAGCCAAACTTACCTCACTGCGTATTTGCATGCCTCCCAGCTGATTTTTGGCCAGTTTGAGGCCCTTTTTGGCCTCCCAGAGGCTCGAGGGAAGCCTCTGCGACCTTTGTGGGCCGAAAACCAGGCCCGTTTCATCACTTCCTGTATTTCTGGAAATACCGGAAATGACGAAACGGGCCCAATTTTCGGCCTACAAAGGCTGCAGAGGCTTCTCTCGAGCCTCTGGGAGGCCGAAAAAGGCCTCAAATGGGCCGAAAATAAGTTGGGAGTCTCAGTGCAGGTAAGGGGATGGCGGGGGGAAAATTGCGGGCATGGGGGTGCCACGCACATTGCCTTCTGGGTGCTGGCACGCGAGCGTGCACGCAATTTTTGGTACAGGAGCCCCAAAAGGTTAGCCACCACTGGTGTAGGGTCTCCTGCTTGGGCGGGGGGATTGGACTAGATGACCAACAAGGTCCCTTCCAACTCTGATTATCTGTTAAAAAAACAAAACGATCCAAAACGTTCACTGCTTTCATTAGCAAATCAGAAGACCACAATTGCTGGGTGAGACCCAGAAGTGTGGTATTCAGCTGGTTCGGACCAGTTCTGACATTGTAGAAATTCTGAGTAGTTCGGAGAACCAGCAAATACCACCTCTGGCTGCCCCCCCCCCCCCCCCCCGCCCTTACCTCTCCTATATTCCTTTTTTTTTTTAGCTCAGCTGAGTCGCACGGCAGAGTGGATTGCCGCACCTCAGCTGAGGTAAAAAAAACAACAGCTCAACTCACCAGCGTCAACACAGAGGGCAGTCTTTGAGCCCTCCTCGCGCACGCTAAGCATGCTCTCAGAACCGGTAGGAAATTTTTTTTTGAAATCCACCACTGGTGAGACCACAACGGTCATTTTGCACGGCGCAAAACACGAGCTGCGAGGAATGGCTCTTAGTTTAGCCTCTGCCCAGGGCTGGCCATAAATAGAAACTCAGCTCTGTTCTTTTATTATAACCACTCCCTTTATCCTCCTGTGCCACCTGCCCTGGCGGTGGTGGGATTCAGACATTTTTATTACCGGTTCTGTGGGCGTGGATGGATGGGCATGGTGTGGCAGGAGAAGGATACTGCAAAATCCCCATTCCCTCTCCACCCCACTGACCTGCTTTCCAGCTCCGTTCTCCTGTGCAGGGCAACCAAAGGAGACCCAGCCGATCAGCTGGGACTCGGGAGGCAGAGAATAGATGCAGGTGGAGCCAGTCAGGGGTGGTATTTGCCAGTTCTCCGAACTACTCAAAATTTCCGCTACCAGTTCTCCAGAACTGGTCTGAACCTGCTGAATACCCCCTCTGTACCCTGGGCTTAAGCGGTGTTTATTCATGGAGGCTGCCTGGAGCATTTCACAAAGTGACTCTGAACATTGTCATTCGAACAGATGGTGTGTGTCTCCTATTTGCACTTTGCAAAATGCATCCTGTTCTCTGCGTGTGCCTGAGTCGAAGTGCTTTCAATTTAGAGTTATTCCCTATTGATTTAATTTGTTCCTGGGCTTTTCTAAGAAATGCCCTCATTTCCTAGCTCAATGTGCATTTAATCCCGTCACCCGTCCCTGGCTTTTTATGTCTCGATATTCATAAATAGCGAGGATTTTTCCGTAGCACAGGAATGCTAGGATGGAGTCCTCAGCAACCAGGAATGCTAGGAGCTCTGAAGTGGCCAAAATAGACAGGGCCAGAGAAGGTCTTACTCTGGTATAAATGAAACACATCCAACCTAAGGGGTCCTTGGTGCTCTCTGAGCTTCCTTGTTTTCTTGCAGACGTTTCATTACCCAACTAGGTAGCATCATCAAGGTTGTCAGAACAACAGTCAAGTAAACCATACCCCAATCTAGAAACTGCCAAAGAGCCATCCGCAAATAGCAGAAATTCTAAAATCGCTCCCACCCACACCGACAGGCAAGCCACCAAAATATAAACTGACAGCAAACAACACTCCTTACTAGCACTGATGATGTTACCTAGTTGGGTCATGAAACATCTGCAAGAAAACAACCAAGCTCAGAGAGCACCAAGGACCCCTCATGTCAACCCTGAGCTACAGATGTTCTCCTTTATTGGTGTTTAACCTGCTTACAGGAATCATCCAGCTCAGGCATTGCAGTGTCTCTTTAAATCTATAGTAGTCAGGGTAAATAGTCCAGTCCAGTTTCTTCTTAAAAGCCTCCACTTACGACTACAATTGAGCACCAAAATTGTCCCTAAGCAAGACAGTTTTTAAGTAAATTTTGCCCCATTTTATGGCCTTTGAATTTTGATCATGTGACTCTGGAGATGCTGCAATGGTCATAAGTGGAAAACGGTTACAAGTCAATTTTTTCAGCATAATAAGAGTTGGAAGGGACCTTGGAGGTCTTCTAGTCCAACCTTCTGCTCAAGCTGGAAACCCTATACCATTGCAAACTATCCAGACTCTTCTTAAAAGCCTCCAGTGATAGAGCACTCTGGAGGCAAACAGTTCCACAGATTAATTGTTCTAATTGTCAGGAAGTTTCTCCTTAGTCCTAAGTTGCTTCTCTCCTTGATTAGTTTCCATCCATTATTTCTTGTCCTGCCTTCAGGTGCTTTAGAGTAGCGGTCCAAAGTGGGCCGCAGAGAAATGTCACCCCAGAGGACTCCCCCCCAAAGCAATTAATCCAGGCTGTGCAGAAACACAAGGCTGCGCAGCCCATATGGCCCGCGGGAACCCTCCCCACCCACTCACTCCTTACCCGGCAAACTTGCCTGACAAAATTGCTATTTTTCCTTTTTCCGACCATCAGCTGTTCTGCTGTGCCGGGAGATTTAGATTAGCAAGGAAACAGGAAATGGTTGGATTTCTTGCTTTCTAGCTAGTCTTTAGATCTTTGGCTCTGCTTTTAAGCACAGCCGAACCTCCCGTAGGATTGAAGTTTCTATTATTCAGTGCAGACTCACAGCAAGCATATTTTATATGACAGACTGAGCTAGCCGATGGCAGATAGATAGATCACTGAATGATTCTGTGAGCAACTCAATCTGCCTGCCTGCTTTGCCTAATTTGGGGTAAAAGTTGCTCTTTTTTTTAATAAAAAATTCAATATTTACATACATGGCATGTTGTGAGTTAATTTTGTGAGTTTGCTTGCTAGCAAATTTTATGAATTTGCTTGCAAGCAAATTTTATGTGACAGACTGAGCTAGCCAATGGCAGATAGATAGATCTCTGAATGAATCTGTGATTCTGTGAGCAACTCAATCTGCCTGCCTGCTTTGCCTGATTTTGAGTAAAAGTTGCTTTTTTATATTAAAAAAAAAATCAATATTTATATAAATATTTATAATATTTACATACAAGCCATGCCCAGCCAGTCACATGACCACCAAGCCACACCCATAAATTAGACCACACCCACAGAACTGGTTAGTGGTCCCTGGGATTTAAAATTATGAGTTTGGTGGTCCCTGAGGACCAAAAGGTTGGCGACCCTTGCTTTGGAGAATAGCTTGACTCCCTCTTCTTTGTGGCAGCCCCTCAAACATTGGAAGACTGCTATCGTGTCTCCCCTAGTCCTTCTCTTGATTAAATTGACATGACCAATTCCTGCAACTGTTCTTCATATGTTTTTTTCCTCCAGTCCCTTGATCATCTTTGTTGTTCTTCTCTGCACTCTTTCTACTGTGTTTCCCCGAAAATAAGACCCTGTCTTTATTTATTTTTTTGGCCACCCAAAAAAGGCACCAGGTCTTATTTTCAGGGAATGTCCTCCACTGACCAACCTCACTTGTGCGTATTGCCCCCAGCCTCCTTTTCGCTGTCAGAGGCCTTCAGGAACTTCTGTGGCCGGCAAGGCTTTCCTGAAGGCCTCTGCAGCCAATAACAGAGCTCTGGATCGATCCAGAGCTTTGTTACCAGCTACAGAGGCCTTCAGGAAAGCCTTGCCGGCTGCAGAAGAAATGGGCCGACAAGGCAGGTGTCAGGGTGTGCGAGGCCTGGTTAAAACTGTCCAAAGGTAAGTAGTAGGGCAGCTACACACACACACACGGTTAATTTTTACCCGTCCACTCTGGAGTGGCGGGAACTTAATCAGGGCTTATTTGGGGGTTAGGGCTTATATTGGGCGCACGTGTAAAAACCAAGCTAGGACTTACTTTCAGGGTAGGTCGTATTTTCGGGGAAACGGTGGAGCCTCAACATCTTTTCTATAGCGTGGTGACTAAAACTGGATGCAGTATTCCAGGAAAGGTCTCACTAAGGCTTTATAAAGCGGTACTAGTAACTAGCAACAGTTGCTAAACAATTATTGTAAATTGAGGACCACCTATACTTGACAACACAAGTAGAAATGTTCTCCTGTCTCTATAGACTTCCAACTTCTGCTTCCTCTTCCCGGTTGATTAAATATTTGAGGGTACCCTGACATCTACTGGCAAAATCAACGCAGACAAGACTCAAAATTGAGGCAGGAAAAAAAAAACCTGGAAGCCACATCATCGCCCTATTAATTCAGATTCCGTTCGCAGACAATTAATTATTCTCAGTTCTTTTTCACCAGTGCAATTAGCAGTCTGGGGATTTGGTTATAATCAGTGCAATGACTGCACGTTTGATTTTTCTTGCCTAATTCAGCCACCTCCTCTGTTCTCCGTTGAATTTGATGCTCTCATTTCCTACTATTTTTTGTTTGCAACTTCCCTGGATTGCTTTGTGGTTCTCAACTATTAAGTGTGTGTCCACCAGCGGCCAGAAAAGCCAATGCAATCCTAAATTGCATTTGCAGAGGAATACAATTGAGATTGAGTGAGGTGCTAATGCCACTTAATAAAGCCTTAGTAAGACCACACCTAGAGTACTGGATCCAGTTTTGGTCACCACACTATAAAAAAAAAAGATGTTGAGACTCTGGAAAGAGTGCAGAGAAGAGCAACCAGGATGATTAGGGGACTGGAGACTAAAACATATGAAGAACGGTTGCAGGAACTGGGCCTGGCTAGACTAGGGAAGAGAAGGACCAGGGGAGACATGATAGCGGTCTTCCAATATTTGAGAGGCTGCCACAGAGAGGAGGAAGGGGTCAAGCTATTATCCAAAGCACCCAAAGGCCAGACAAGGAATAATAGATGGAAACCGATCAAGGAGAGAGATTCAACTTAGAAATAAGAAGAGATTTTCTGACAGTGAGAGCAATCAACCAATGGAACAGAAGTTGCCTTTGGAAGTTGTGGGAGCTTCATCACTGGAGTCTTTCAAGAAGAGACTGGACTGCCATCTGTCAGAAATGGTGTAGGGTCTCCTGCTTGGGCAGAAGGTTGGACTAGATGACCTACAAGGTCCCTTCCAGATTAACAATCCGTAAATCTCTAATCAACCCAAGAGAATTTGAAGTGCCAGTGACAACATTGTCTTCTCTTTCTTGAGGTCTGCAATTGCTTGAGAAATCCTTCGCTTAGGCCAGTGTTTTTCAAACTTGGCAACTTTTAAGATGTTTGGGACTTCAACTCCCAGAATTTCCCAGCCAGTGACCAGCCTAAAAACTCATAGTCTCCTGGTTCCCAGCTTGGAGGCTTAATCACTACACCAAACTGCCTCGCTTGAATGTTTTAAAATACAGCCATACAGTTAGTCCTCAACTTAAACGACCACAATGGAGCCCAAAGCTTCAGTTGCTAAGCAAGACGGTCGTTCAGTGAGTTTCGTCCGATTTTACAATCTGCCTTGCCAAAGTTGATAAGTGAATCGCTATGGTTATAAAGTTAGTTAACATGGTTGTTAAGTGAATCCGGCCTCCCCCTTGACGTGGCTTGTCACGAAGGTCACAAAAGGGGGTCATGTGACTCAGGGACTGTCAACTCATAAAATATTTCTATGGTCTTTTTAGAGCTGCCAACAGAAAGGGAGGGGGGAGCAGTGCGGCAGCTTGGAAACCAAAAGTGCATTCCGTAAATAGTTTTTCAAAGATAGTAACTAGGTGACCGAAGTTTCTGCAGCGCAAATATCTAACTGGAGAGCATGATTGATGACTCTTGGCTATGGAGGTGTCCCATTGGAGAATATACATCCAGGGGGTGGGGGAAGACCAGGGTCAAGGGTGACAATGAATGAGGTGTCTCAAAGTCAGCTACACCCAGGCAGTGCTGGACAGTTTAACTCCCAATAAATCCTTTTGAACTTTCGTAAGTTTGACTCAAGACTCATGATTTAATTGGGGGAACTGCCGGAATCCTGACAGGGACAATGCAACCGTCATAAATACGAATCATTGGCCAAGTGTCTTGGGATTTTGATCACCTGACCCTGAGGATGCTGTGCAGTGATTTTCAAGCGGGCAAATCAACGCGGAGTCGCTTGTTCAGTGCTGTCGTAACTTTGAACGATCACGAAGCGAAAGGTTGTAAGTTAAGGACTATCTGTAATTGATAAAGCCACGGTGTTGGAGTCAGATCTTCAGAGAATTCTTATTCTTTCTTTCTTTCTTTCTTTCTTTCTTTCTTTCTTTCTTTCTCTCTCTCTCTCTCTCTCTCTCTCTCTCTCTCTCTCTCTCTCTCT
>NW_020717059.1:256119-277973 GCF_900518725.1 Notechis scutatus | reverse complement strand
TCTATATCTATATCTATATCTATATCTATATCTATATCTATATCTATCTATCTATCTATCTATCTATCTATCTATCTATCTATCATCTATCTATCTATCTATTTTCTTAAGTTTTCGCGTGTATTTATATGTATGGTACTCAGGTTTGTTCGGGTATTTTCCCACGTCATTATAGTTGTGCTTTTAAAGTTGTAGCGACGCTTCAGCAGAATCTCATCTGCCATCGTCAGGCTTGTGTATTAGGTACGAACCCATCTTACACTTATACTCTCAATCTTACACGGGAAAAGACCTGAACACGCCAAGACCTGCATACCTGTACCCATGAAAATCTACGAAAATAAATATATATATATACATCTACACACACACACACACACATATATCGAGTGAAATTCAAAAGTTTTCCCTACAGGCTCTGTGGGCGTGGCTTGGTATACTTGGTATAATAGCAACCAGGGGCGATTTTTTTACCGATTCAATTCGTCTCTACCACCCCTCCTGAGGTGGGCCGAGGTGGTTTGAATTTCACCCCTGATTTACATACCGTGGAGGTCCTGAATCCTCCCTCGGCTTCTCGCCAGCCCCTCACCCGCTTCCTCCGTCCTCTCAAACCCACTTTTCTCTCTGCCTCCTTGCAGGAAGCCGCGTGGCGAAGCCAAGAAATGCCGCAAAGTCTACGGGATGGAGAACCGCAGCATGTGGTGTACGGCCTGTCGCTGGAAGAAAGCCTGCCAGCGGTTCGTCGATTGAGCTCGCGGGGTGGGTGGGGAAATCTTCGGCCACGCCCTCCGCCTGCCTAGCATGATTTGCACTTTTTGGTGCCTTTCCAGCCTGATCTCCTTGCACCGTCTGCTGCCCCCCCCCCCACAACCCCTTGCCCTGACCCACACATCCACTCGCCCCCTTCTCCAAGATGGATAGGAGGGGGCCTCTTCCCCAATTGTGCCTTGGCTCAGGAAACTGGAGTTTCTGGGATGAACGTGCGGGGGGGACGACGACGACCCCTTGCAAAAGGAAGGCGAGAGCGCCTTGGCCACTCCGGCCGGCTGAAGCATCATCCGGCGGGAGGGGCAGTGGCTTTTGGATCCTCCTGGACGGCCTCTCTCTTCATCCAGGGATACCTGCCAATCCAAGCCTTTGTTGGATTTACCCGCCTCCATCCACACATGTGAAAATTGAAGCCATTGCTTGTCTTTTTTTGGATGGTTGTTTTTTTTTTTTTTTGTTTTTTTCTTAACTTCTGAAATAAGCTATGTCTCTCCTCGCCCTCTTTTCCTCCTTTTACCTGCCACTATGGACCTCCCAACCTTGTCGAGGTTTGAGAAAGCGCAAGTTGCAGAAAGCTCTTCGGAACTGTGATGTGAAGTTATGGATCATTTTTCGTTCTCTGGGATGGAAAGCCAAGCCAAACCAGGTTGTGGGGGGTGGTTTTTTTTTTTTTTTGATATCTGTCTTGCAATATTTTTTTTCCCCCTTTCTCGGTAAGCTTTGGCGTTAAGGACTTCAGAGCGGAAGACAAAAACGGGCGTTGAAAAGAAAAGAAAAGGTCTTTGCTTCCTCTCGCCCTTTTCATTTGCTGGTTGCAAGCAAGTTTCTGTAAAACATCTTTTTTCCACCCCCCACTTGATTTAAATTTCAATTTGGAAGCTGAACGTCCGGCCTAAGAGACGGATAGAACTGAAGACGAGAAAATAACAAACCTGTCGGAACCGTCTGCAGAAAGTCAAAAATTCTTTTTTGCTTTCGGATCTCGGGGAGTTTTTTTCGGGTTTTTAATTTTTTTAAATTCCCTCCCCCCCCGCCCCAAAATACTCCCTTCCCAATGGTGCCTGCCAAAGAAAAGCTCACTGATGGGAAAATGTTTTTCCCCACTGCAAACCGTCTCGTGAATGAAAAGTATTAAGCGTCTCGCAAAGAATAAGCTATGCGCTGAAAATGTAGCCTGACCAATATTGCAACCGGGACTGAATTTGCATCCAAGCCGACTCTTGACAGCGGGGAGAAAAAAAATGGTTGATTTTCCCTTATGTGCAATCCCAGGGGTTTGGTGTTTTGTTTTTGTTTTTAAAAAAATTACGCAATGGGGTGGTGGGAATGTGATGTTTCTCTCCACTTGTCCTCCCTTTTTCCCCGTCTTAGCAGCAAAGCTGGAATATCAGTAAGATTTTCTCACTCTGCTCTTCAATTCCCCTTAAAACAGTGATCCCCAACCTTTTTTACGCCGCGGCCCGGTACCGGCATCAGCTGGGCGCCGCCATCTTTTTTTGATGAAAAAGTGCTTCCGGTGACCTCACCGGAAGCACTTTTTCATCAAAAAAAGATGGCGGCGCCCAGCAAGCCAGCGGCCCGGTAGGACCTGTTCCGCGGACCGGTACCGGTCCGCGGACCGGTGGTTGGGGACCCCTGCCTTAAAAGAAAGAGAAAAAAAAGAAAGCCCAACTTAAAAGCCAATTTTGGAATTAGGATTATTTTTATAAAAAGAAAATCAATCATTGATCTGGGTTGAACTTTGGAAGTGGGGTTAAACTTCATTTAAAGCCATTTATTTCTATGGGTTTGCGGCTCCTTGGAGTGGGATTGGTTGGGTTCTGTCTTGCTGGCAATTTTCGGGGTTCCAGAGTGGCGAGGTTCAGGAGCCAGCATTAAGTTTCTGGGTTTTGCTTTTAAAAAGTCACCAGATGGTGGCACTGTGAGATCTATTGAAGTCTCTTTAGTAACGTATTTGTCAGCTTTGCAAACCTTTAAGATGGGTGGACTTCAACCCCCAGAATTCCACAGCCAGCACATCTTAAAAAGTCACAAAAGGCTGAAAAACACGGCTCTAACCCAAAGTATTTGGCTTTAAACAGGATATCTCCATGCGTCTTTCAATCCTTGCACAAAATGAATTCTATATAAGCCACCCAGCCTCATATTTTTGAGGATAGAGGCTCATAATAGAACGATTGCCAATTTCTTGCACACCTAAAAAAACAAAACCATCTCTTCTAACTCCAATTCCCTCCCGTCTCCATCCCTGTTTAGCGAGCTTCTCTCTAAAAAGGGAAACCTGAGCCGCCGTGCCCGTTCTGCTCTGCCACCAAATTCCTTTACCACTTAACCTCACCGTCATATTTCCGTGCACCTGTCCCCCTGCTTGTTCTTTACGGCACTTTGTGGCACCTGGAGATGCTTTAAAAAAAAAGAAAAGAAAGAAAATTCTCTGCAAACAACAACACCTCTTGCTTGTGTCTTGGGTGAATATTGGTGAAAATACCCAAGGCGGAAGGCCTACAAGCGGAAGACCAAAGAGCCGCAGGTGGTTTGTCCGGCTGCAACCATCCTTGAGCGTTGGCGCAAGCGTCGGATGGTGTTTGGCAGCGTGGACCCGTCAGAAATGAGAGTGCGAAGACCTCCCCCGATTTCTACTCGTTGCACTATTGCAAACTGCACAGGGGTTTTTAAAACTTTTCCCGCCTCCCCATTTTCTATTCTGTCCCACTCAAGCCAATGTTAGCCGGATTGGTATTTTAACCATCATGTTTTTCAGAGATTGATTTGTACGTCTGTTGGGTGTGTGGGGGGTGGGGGGAGGGAGGGAGGGAGGGACTGCCCTTTCTGTTCCCAACACACAACCCTGATGTGTCTTCGGAGGACAGGTTTCCACGAAAGCATTAAAACTTTTTAAAAACCTCCCCTTTTAAAGGTGTTTTTTTTTTTTCCTTGGAGGGGTCCTTGGTGCTCTCTGAGTTTGGTTGTTTTCTTGCAGACGTTTCATCACCCAAACTTGGTACATCATCAGTGCTACCGTGTTTCCCCGAAAATAAGACCCTGTCTTATACTTTTTTTCCACCAAAAAAACAAAGGCACCAGGTCTTATTTTCGGGGATGCCATCCACTGACTAACCTCACTTGCACGTGTCGCCCCCCGGCCTCCTTTTCGCTGTCAGAGGCCTTCAGAAACTCCTTCTGCGGCCGGTAAGGCTTTCCTGAAGTCCTCTGCAGCCGATAACAGAGCTCAGGATCAATCCAGAGCTTTCTTATCAGCTCCAGAGGCCTTCAGGAAAGCCTTGCCGGCTGCAGAAGAAATGGGCTAGCAAGGCAGGTGTGGGGGGTTGCGAGGCCTGGCTACAACTGTCCAAAGATAAGTAGGGTAACTCCACACACACCCCATCTCCACCCTAGTTTAATTTTTACCCGTCCACTCTGGAGTGGGTGGAATCTTAATTAGGGCCTATTTTGGGGATAGGGATTATATTGGGCGCACATGTAAAAATCAAGCTAGGACCTAACTTTCAGGGTATGTCGTATTTTGGAGGAAACAGGGTAGTTCTAGATGATGTTACCTATTTTGGGTCATGAAACGTCTGCAAGAAAACAACCAAGCTCAGAGAGCACCAAGGACCCCTCATGTCAACCCTGAGCTTCAAATATTCTCCTTTATTGGTATTCCCCCCCCCCCCCCCGACTGGGTGTTCTCTGGAGGAATTGGGATGTTCCCAACCCATCTGGACACCACCAAGTTGGGAATGGCTGTGCCAAGCAAACTGGCGCTTCCCTTCTCTTTCCACCCCATCCCACCCATTTTTAAAGCTTTGTAGCCTAGTGGCTGCACCCAAATCGACCATGATTGTTAATTTTGGAGGTAATTCTTGCTGTCTTGACTGCATCCCAAGTGGCTTTTTTTTTTTTTTTTTTGATCCTATTGCAAACCTATTTCGCAGTGTGTCCTATCATGGCAGGGGAAATGTTCTGGGAGAGAGTTGGCCTTGCTATGCTTTGCAAGGATTTTGTAACGAGTGAACGAGTTGTTTCGTTTCTGTTAATTCAGGAAGCTTTCTATGTACACTTATCCCAGATGTGCACGCACACCTACTTTTTGAATTGGTAAAAAAAAAAAAAAATACAGATTATTATTTTTAACTGTATGAGTCTTGTAGGCTTTCCTGTTTGATCGTTGGCCCAGTTGGGCTTAAAATTGGGGATCGAGCCTCACTGTTGCCAGGAGTGTCCCAATCGGCGAGTAAATTCCACAGGGGGGGGGGGGAGACCAGATTCATTCAACAACCGTGTCACTAACTTAACTGCCGCGAGTCGTTTAATAACTGGCAAGAAAGGTGGTAAAATGGAGTCAAAACTCATAGCTGTCTGGCTTAGCAGCGGAAAATTTTGGCCTCAATTGTGATTGTAAATTGAGGACTACCTGTATGGTCAGATCCAGTGGCCAGTGTGCAATAGGACAATAGAAAACCCCATAATTTCCAGCCACAATTGGGAGCAGAATTTCCATTGCTCAGCAGTTTGTTAAGTGAGCTATGCATGGTTTTACGACTTGCCATGGTACAGTGAATGACTGTGGTTGTTAAGTGGACCACACGGTCGTTAAGTGAATCCAGCTTCCCTTGTTGACTTTGCTTGTTGAAGGCCACCTGGGACATAAAGATACTGACATGACCCCGGGATGCTACAACTGTTATACATACATACATATATACATGCTGGTTGCATGGCCATAAGATATTGAAAACAGTCATAAATGCTAGCAATTTACTAAGCTCATGAGCGTGGGGGGAGAGGCGGCAATTTCCAATCCAGATTGGACCATTTTGGGGGGTCTGTTGTAAACTTCAGTTGCTAAGCAACCAGTCATTAAGCAAGGACTACCTGAACGTTTTTTAAAAAAAGAGTTGAGCTGCTGATATTTTAATAGTGCAGTTCTATTCCTAATATGATATGAAATGAGCCCTATTGAATTTGGTAGGGTATACTCCCAGCGAAGTACAGCTAACTCTCAGCTTATGACCACAACGGAGCCCCAAATTTATGTTGCCAAGTAAGACATTGGTTAAGTCAGCTTTGTCCCGTTTTACGACCTTTCCTTGCCACCCTTAAGTGAATCGCTGCAGTTGTTAAGTCAGTTAACCCCGGTTGTTAAGTGAATCTGGCTTCCCCGTGGACTTTGCTCAGAAGGTTGCAAACGGCGATCGTCATAAATATGAGTTAGTTGGGCAGTGTCTGAATTTGGATCACAGGGATGCTGCACAGTTGGTTATAAGAACGAAAAATGGTCAGAAGTCCCTTTTTCCCCCAGTGTCATGGCAACTTTGAACAGTCACTAAATGAACTGTTGTTGCCGCAGCCTGTGCAGATGGCAGCTGAATCGGACAGTGGGGAAGAACGGGGACCAGTCCAGGAGTCTGGAGAGGACTAGGACGAGGGTCCTGCATCCAATGCAGAGATGGGGCCAGGGCCATCTGAGAGTGGGGTGCTGCCTTTGGAATCTGGCAGCAGCAAGGCAGAGGAGCAAGGGGAGCCTGTTCCCAGTGCGCATATGCACAGAGCTGCCAGAAGGCAACAGCAGCTAAGACAAAAGGGGTGACTCAGGAGTAAGGTTGGGAGGTGATTACCCCTCCCATATGGTATAAAGGAAGTGCAAAGGTAGGAAAACCTTTGCAGGAAGCAACGCCACTCTGTTTGGATTCAACCTTGAAGCTCTGTCGACTTTGTATTTCGGTTGTTTTTTTACAGTTCATTTGGCACTTTAGTTCTTGGCAGCAATTCAAAGGAGAGAAAGGTGGGTGCTTATCTCGAGGGACTGTTTGGGACTCATTACGGGCTGGGAATGCACACAATTCCCAGCGTTGGAATAAAATGAGTAGTTTGGACTAGGTGTGTGCTTAATTAATTATGGTCTCGGGAAGCCTTGGTCAGAACAGTTGTAAGTCGAGGACTACCTGTGCAGCATACATTGTACCTTGTATTAAGTTCTTGAATCGGGTTTCAATAATGCGAAGTAGGGAAGACAGTTGACATTTTTGAACTGATGGTTTCTCAGAGTACATTTATTGTAGGAAGAGATGCCACAGGAAACCAATTTAGGTGGTATTAAAAATTAAAAATGGTTCTTCCTCCTTGTGCCATAGCCATCATCGGACGTTGGTGATCACGTTGGCGATAAAAATGGTTAAGAGAGCTAATTCCAGCTCCTGGAGAGTAATTTCCTTCACTCTTTGAGACACTTCCAGAGGCGTAGATTTAAGCTCCCAGAATTCTCAGAGATAATCATGCTGGCTAGGAAATTCTGGGAGTTGAAGTCTGTAGCACAGGTGGCACTTGCCAAGTGCCACCTGTGTTACAGACTTCAACTCCCAGAATTTCCTAGCCAGTTCATTTAGTGACTGTTCAAAGTTATCAGTGGCACTGGAAAAAAATGGATGTAAAATGTCCATTTTTCACTTATGATCTTTGTAGCAGCCCAGTGCTTGGGGAACTGGTTCTTATTTAATGACCATTGCTGTGTTCTAAGGTCATGTGATCCTCTTCTGTGACCTTTTGACAAGTAAAAGGGGAAGCCAGATTCACGTAACAACCTTGTTACTAACTTATCAACTGTGGCAAGAAAGGTCGTAAAATGGGGTAAAACCTCACTCAATATCTTGCCTTAAAACAACATACATTATGGGCTCAATTATGGTCACAAGTTGAGGACTGCCTATTTAGCAATATCCCTTAGACTTACATACTGCTTCACAGTGCTTTACAACCCTCTCTAAGTGGTTTACAGAGTCAGCCTATTGCCCCCGACAATCTGGGTCCTCATTTTACCAACCTCGGAAGGACGGAAGGCTGAGTCAACCTTGAGCCTGGTGGATTCGAACTGCTGGCAGTATTAGCGTGCAATAATGCATTCTAACCAGTACGCCATGGTATTAAGAAGTTGTTCCAAGTTTTATCTAGGCCAGGGATGCCCAACCTTGGCAAGTTTAAGACTTGTGGACTTCAACTCCCAGAATTTGGGGAGTTGAAATCCTCAGGTCTTAAAGTGACCAAGTTGGACACCCCTGATGTTGGCCAACCCCTTACTTGGTCCAAGGACTAAATATAATTATCTCTGATAGTTGCCCATCCAACCTTAGTTTGGAGGATAACTTGTCCCCTGGATTCATACTACTTTGGCTTCCCCCCCAAAATCAACTCAAATTATATACTTTCTCAATTTTTTGAAAGGAGCTACCAAGGGGAAAACAACACACACACAACGCTGGCAGGGTAAGCTACTGTATATATAAACAGAGCAAACCCCACTCCCTTCTAGCATTGATGACGTTACCTAGTTGGGTTATGAAACATCTGCAAGAAAGCAACCCAGCTCAGAGGGCACCAAGGATCCCGCAATCCTCCTTTCCACATACCCCATTCTAGCACTGATGATGTTACCTAGTGGGATCATGAAAGGTCTGCAAGAAAACCACCAAGCTCAGATAGCACCAAGGACTCCATATTAAATGGCAAAGCTCAGGAAATTATTAAAAGAAATACAGTGAAATTGTAAACACTGATACATTTTAACAGCAATGTTCTGATTTATTGAAAGTGACTGATTATTATTTTTTTGTATGCATTGAAGTTAATCCCATGACAAAATATAATCAGACAGGCAGGTGGTGGGCTGCCTAGGCCAGTGTTTGTCATCCTTGACAAATTTTAAGAGAGATGGATTTCAATTCAACTGGCTGTCTGGGGAATTCTGGGAGTTGGAAATCTATATGTCTCAAAAGTTGTCAAAGTTGAGAAACCCTGATCTAAGACAGACAAAGTCTGAAATGGTTTCGAAAACAAACCCAATTACCTCAACTATGGAGAAAAAAGTACAAACCATGTATCCCCAAGACAGGGGCACTAAAATATTTCGTCCCCTCATCTCCCCAATATTAAACATTGCCGATACAAACACAAGTTTATAATAATATATAAAGTCAGTTATAATATAGAATATTCTCAAAGGGAAAAAAAATAGTGCTTAAACGCTGTCCTCCGTTCACTTCAGTAGACAGTAAAAAGCACACTGAAAAATAAATATATATATATATATATATTTATGAAAGCGCACACAAAGAGTACCCCTTATTCTGAAGGAATCCTTTAAAAAAGGCAGAAATTCAAATCATACATTAAGAGAACCACAAAAAAGAATTTAAAAAATACCATTCAGTATGGCTTTTTTTTTTTTCATCAACAGTTGCGTGGGTCACAGAATGAAATAAACTCTTACTATTGCATTTTTCTCCCAGTTTTTGCATTTTAAAAGAGCTGAGTTTTTAGTCTGCATTTTAACAGAGGAAGTAGTTGTGGAAATGTGGAAGCACGGAAATTAGAGTGGGCCAGCCTCGTTTTATCAGAAGGCTGCTTTGACTGAGCCGAAGAAGCACTAACTTCAGAGGCAAAAAGCCAAATTATACTCGTGTTAGACATTCCGACGACTTTTTCTTTTTCCTGTGCTCTGTCCCTGAATGAGTCTAAGGTGAATCAAACATCTTTGAGCCAGCATCTCTAGAAGTTCTCTGCAATGGCTGATAATGCTGTTCCGAGATTTCTGGCTGCTATTTTTTCCATTTTTTCCCCGCAATAGCAGCGATTTGTATGGGGCTGTTTTACAAACAAGGTTCAGTCAAATCTATCTACTGATTTTTGTAGCAATCGCTTCAAAGCCCCTGGTACAAATGCATGTACAAAATGTTTCTTGCAATCTGTCGACAGAGGGGCACAAGACATGAGTGGCAGGATCCATCACCTGAAAAAGAAGATCCCTTTTGACCATTCTGCGCAGCATGGGTCAGGCTTCATTGTAAAAGGGGGTTTTAAATCCTGCAGGAGAGCGTGCTCATTCTCTCTGCCTTGGGACGAGGTGAGGAAGAAAATCAAAGATAAAAGTATTTGAAATTGGAAGGAAATGCATCCCGGGAAGACATGCAAACATGGTTATCTCAGGATGGTTTTCGATCCTGGCATCTTTAAAAAGCTGGCTAGTTCTAAAACCTTGGAAGGATTTGAGCAGATATTTTAAAAACATAACATTGGATTCCTGTTGACCTCCAGGAAAACGTTTTCTTAATCTGGCAATTGCCAAAATAGAATCAGATTTTTTTTTTTACACAGATTTTAAACCCCTGATTTAATCCCTGATTGTGTCAACTTTTTCTTTCTTGCAAATCCAACTTGCCATCCCTTAGAAGAGGGTTGAGATCATGGATACAGAAAACACTTTTTAGGCAGAGGTTCAGCCCGTAGTTACTGTGAGTACCAAAATAAAGCTATTGCCAGTTTGGAAAGTTTGATTATATATTCTGGCTAATTCAGTATGATAGCTTTGTGTGTTCAAAAGCTGCATAGAGTCAAAACTGGCACCTCTTGCCCCAATAAAAGGTGTTCACCATGAACCAAAGAGGAACTGCCGTAATTAATTGGTTACTTCTTTTCATCCTTCAGATCATGGATTGCCAAATACTGCCCCCCCTCCCCCCCCCGGTGCTTATTGCGTTGAAATACACAGGAAATGTTTTCAATTCATGAAATTGTATTTTAATGCAGGGGACAAAGAGAACCTGAAATGCTGGGTGGATCTGCATGATGGCTGGTAGGGTTTTCACAAAGATGCAGCTGGCGTGTTGTGAGCCCTACCGAAGATGGGGGGAAAGTCACATCATAGCCTCTTGGGACAAAGGAAGCCAAGACATCCAGACGAACAATCATAATGCCCTTTTTCTGAAATGATGATTAGATGATTGGATTGGCAGTGAAAGAGTTTCCCTTAGCACAGTTTGAGGTAGCAGTCCGAGGATTTCAGAAAGAGTTGTGTACAATAGCCAAAATAGCCAGCAGACTATAGCGCTCGTCCCTCCAATCTCTCTCCTTCCCCCGAAAGGGATGGTGGCCCAATGATAGGACCAGCCCTGTGGGTCACATCTTTGGGAAAAGTTCAGAGAAGAGCAACTAAGATGATTAAAGTCCTGGAGACCAAAACATAGGAAGGACGGCTGCAGGATTTGGGTTTAGCTAGTCTAGAGAAAAGAAGGAATTAGGGGTGACGACATAGCAGTGTTCCAGGATTGGAGGAGCTGCCACAAAGAAGAGGGAGTCATATCTATTCTCCAAAGCAGTGGTCCCCAACCTTTTTTGTACCACGGACCGGTACAATCCACGGACCGATCCACGGACCGGTACCGGCATCAGCACGCACGACCAAGGCAAGGCGAGCCGAGCGACCGGCCAGCCAGCCGTCCCCCGCTTCTCCCCGCCACCTTCAACTCCTCCTTTGTACCTTCTCGCGGTCGATGGGCTTTTCAGGCTCTTTCTTAATCTCCTCCTGAGTAACGCGAGACTCCACCGCCATCGGGACGGCTCTTCGTTCGAAGCCCCCCCCCCTTTGACGAAACTAAGGCGCGAAGATTCCTTCAGCACCCAAACGCCACTTTCCAACCGACGACCGACGAGCTCACCCGGAAGCACTTTCTCAAGCGCCGTCGAAACAAGATGGTGGCGCCCAAGCAAAATAGGCGGCCCGGTACAAAATGATCCACGGACCGGTACCGGTCCGGGGCCCATTGGTTGGGGACCACTGCTCCAAAGCACCTGATGGCAGGGCAAGAAACAATGGATGGAAACTAATGAAAGAGAGAAGCAACCTGGAATTTAGGAGAAACTTCCGAACAGTGAGGACAATTAAGCAGTGGAACAGCTTGCCACCAGACATTATGGGCACTCCATCACGGGAGGGTTTTAAGAAGAGACCGGACAGTCACTTATCTGAAATGATATAGGGTCTCCTGCTTGAGCAAGGGGCTGGACTAGAAGACCTGCCAAAGTATCCTCCAGCTCTATGCATCTACCCTTCCTCTAATACAGGACTTACCCATGTTGGCAGCTTTAAGACATTAGACTACAACTCCCAGGATTCCCCAGCCAGCCATGCTGGCTGGGGAAACCTGGGGGTTGAAGTTCAGACATCTTTAAATTGCCAAACCCTGTTCTAATGCTTGGTAGGCAGTCAGAAGTACTGTAGCACCTATCAATGTCTCTCGCCAACTCTTGAAGTCACCCAGACCGGATATATATATATATATATTCCCATGCCATGGTTTATTATTGAATAATCCAGGGGTTCTCAACTCCTGGGATGCGCAGCCCACTATCAGGCCTTGAACCATTCAGAACTGGGCCATGGAAGTGGCGGGCAAATGCGTGAGCGCCTGCCGCTTACACGGAATCACCCCCTCGCACCCAATTCTGTCAGTCCGCAAAGCCGGAAAGGTTGGGGAACTCTGGAATAATCTGTAATTGGCCATAAAATAGGCTGCATACAGCACCCAAGCCCCTTTTCTATCCGAACGTGGCTATTCAGTGCAGAAAATTCGGTGGCAAGGTTTCCTGGCATTTCAAGGCACGGAACACCCAAAACATGAAGCACAAGACCTAAAACATTAAAAAGGAAGGAAGGAAGGAAGGAAGGAAGGAAGGACTTCCCAATCCACACCTAATCATTCCTCATCCAAAATCAAAAGCCATAAATCCATGTTTACGAATTCCCAGGGCTGGATTTACACAAAATGTTAAGTCAGTCCGGCCTTTTGAGTTCCTCTGGCATCCGTGCCCTTTTTTTGTACAGATCACTGCAACTGCTAGAACAGCAAACATCCCTGGCATGTTTGCAGAACAAAGCAAGCATCACATTCGAGTCGGCAATGGGCCCGTTGAACATTAGGGTTGCGCAAGATTGATAGAACTCTATTCTAGCAGCTCACAAAGCAACTGTAGATAGAACGACCCACAACAATGCCTCCTAGGTAGAATCCCATCGTCACTATCATTTTAACATAATCCCTTGCGGGGTGGGGTCTGGGCAACTGAATGGAACTGTTTACTGGCCGGATGCCCTTCCTATCGCCAATGTGGAGTTTTGTTCAGCAGATACGTTCTCATTGTGCTGAAAGAGAGAAATATCCGCCTCTACCTAGGATCGAACTCACAGTCTCCTGATTGTGAGGTGAGAACGCCACCTCTAGGTCACCGTACCACTCTCCTAGATAGAATCCCACGAGGTGGACAAAATAGCAATAGCGCTTAGACTTATAGACCACTTCACAGTGCTTTTACAGCCCTCTCTAAGCGGTTTACAAAGTCAGCCTCTTGCCCCCCAACAATCTGGGTCCTCATTTTACCCACCTCAGATGGATGGAAGGCTGAGTCAACCTGGAGCCGGTCAGGATTGAACTCCTGGCAATGGGCAGAATTAGCCTGCAATGCTGCATTCTAACCACTCTTATGTCATCATGACTCTCAAAAGCTGTGCAACACGGCTTGTTATGCCCCACCACAGTTAGGTTTCCTTCTTCAGAAACTCCCAACACTTTTCCAATAGCTCCCTATTTTTGGACTATAAAACACTTGGCTCAACACCAGGCATCACGTTTTCCCCAGAATTTAGTGCCTAAAAATCTGAAATTTTGTCCCCTGTGGGCAAGCAAAGACAAGAGCACTGCAACTGACATCAGCAATAACTTTAATGTGATCGCTTCTCCTCTGGGTTGTTGATAAACAGCTGCAAAAGCAAAGAGTCCCCTATTTTAAGCAGAAAGGAGAGAGAGAAAAAGAGAGAGAAAGCAAAAAAAAAAAGTCTCTTCAAAATATAATAAATAAAATCTAACCAGCCATGAACAGGGAAGGAAAGGGGAATTAGACAATGTCTTAGAGAGACCAGAGTTAGGTGGATTGTATTCAAGCCTTTTGCCTCAGTTATATGCTAACAGTACAGACTGGACTAACTTGGAACCAACTTTGACCACACTTACAAGGGCAGAGGGAGGAGAAGGCACAAGAAAAGATCCAGGAGAAATTAGAAGTCCTCCCCTCATCCCTCTTTTTGTATAGGACTGCACTTCATATATGTAATTGGAAGTAAAACCCAGCTTGCCAGGGACCTACTTGAATAAGGCAGCAGAATGGGAAATCCAATTCTCAGGTCTGGGTAGGAGGGAAATGGAATGTCTCCAACACCTGAAAATCGTCCCCACTTCAATATCTGAATTTGAACCCAGCTGTTGAGATAGAACCAAGAGGGAACTGAATCTCAGGAATGCTTTTGGAACCATCATCAATAAATGAGACAAGTTGCTAAGGCAGACAGTCAAGAAACTGAAGAAAAGGTTTGTATCCTGCACCCAGTGAGGTGGGTGTAATTGCTGACAACTTTTCCAAGCCCTTTAAAAACGTATACAAAAGCCTAATCTTAAAATATCGCCCTCCGGTTAAAATACAATACAAAATGCAAGAAGTTGCAAAGATCTGTTAAAAACTACGCCTTTTCCCTCCCGTTCGCCCTTCTTTCATTTGTAAATGATAATAAAGTATTTGGTTGGAATGTTTTTTCAATGGTTAAATTAACATACTGTTTTATATCTTCATATAAGTCCATGATCTGTTCCAGTCACTGAGTATCCCACATTCCTGCAAGAGCTGTATTTTTCCAACCAAGCAGAGTCAGACTTAACATCTCCATTTATACATTTATTTATTTATCTTAATTTATCTTTTTCAAAAGGCTACTGGCGAACCGATGAAGCTTCGTGGTTGAGAAGTAAAACCTCTTCCTCAAGGAAAAAAAACAGGCCAGCCGCCTTTTGAAAAAGCACTTTTGAGACAACTATGACCTGAATTGACTGAGAATCTCCACAGATATTTATTTATCCAATTTATATGCTGCTCATCTCGTGCTCCGATGCTAAACCTGGTTACTTTTAACCTTGGTTTTGGCATCTTAGCAGGTGGGTTGAACTCTTATTAGGTTAGTTTATGGTTCAATTATTCTGTAAACTCAGAAAACAAGTTGCTGCAGTAACTATGTGAAGCACGTTGGGTCCATACAGGCAATAAATGCATTCTTGACTTCAGAAAAACTGTAGCTTAAACCGCCATCCTCCAATGAATGGGGAGTGTGGGAAAAATGAAAACTGTGATGGGGAAAAGGCAAGGATTGATACATAGGAAAAAGACATGAGCAGAACAGCATGTTTCTTAAATTCCTCTTGGTTCCCTTTGCTGCACAAGATCTACCGCAGTAACGGAGGAAACAGCGGAGCTGTGAAATGTAATGAAACAAAGATAGGTAAAATACACAGCTTGGAAGAAGCTGTTTCTTAATGCAACCTATCTTAGTGCAAACTGGAGTGTAATTTCTGCTCAGACCTCTCCAGTGAGGAATGCAACATTTAAATGGGGAGCATTTTAAGCACCCGGATTGTCTTTCTTTGGATTGGAAGCCCTTTTGGGAGAGACGCAAACAATCCTCCTCACAAACTAAGTTGCAGGATGCCTGGCTTGGAGCCCATTCAGTCTTTGTGGCAGCCTTCTAGAATCTATAGAAGCGTAAGCAGACAATTTTATTGCTCTTAACAATCCATTATTTTCTGTCTTTCCACGATCTCCAGTTAGACTAGATATAAGTACTGCAAGTATAGGCAGCGTTTGAAGCATGATGCAGTAAAGTCTGGAGGTGTTTTCTTATCACGATCACCTGATGGATAATGCTACCTTAACGCCTGAAAATCTGGCTCTGCCAACTGACTTACGGCCCCCCCGCTGCGGGCATCCGATTTTGGAAGTGGCTACTAGACAGACTAGTACAAGATCTCGCCTCCGTCCCATCTCTGCATTGGTTCTTTTTATCTAAGGTTACTTTTAATGTTTCAGCGTTTTAACGGTTGATGTTTTAATGTTCTAATCCTGTAATTGTTTTATTCAGTTATTTGTAACGTCGTAAGCTGCCCAGAGTCAGTTGTAGGGAGATGAGCAACATACAAATTTAATAAATAAATTAAAAATAATCGTAAGTACAACCCCCTGCAATTTGACACCGCTTCTGCACTCATTTGCTACGTTAAACCAAGGGCCCACTCTTCTACAAACCTGCATAGGAAGTTTTTTTAAACTAGGAAATTATGCTTTTCTTTCACTTTCTCTCTTTTAGAAACATCAAGGGGACTCTTTATGGAGGATTAACAATGCCAAGTGTCTTTCATTCTTGTACGCTTCTCCCTTCTCCATTGATTTATGAAGTAAGTAACTACAATTGAAAATAGAGGAAATGAAACGAAGCTCTGAAACTAGGATGTTCCCAACTCCTTAAGTTACATTAAATATTAGTTAAATATTCCAAGATTCCAAAAGTTAGAAAAAGTGCCAAAGAAGGAAAGGATAATATTACTCTTTAGAAATTATGATATGTTACCTTTGTTATCAGATCTGACAATACACAGACCCTATGTTACACACACACACACACAGAGAGAGAGAGAGAGAGAGAGAGAGAGAGAGAGAGAGAATCAGCACTTTTTAACTGTTCGACCTCTCTGACTCTCAGACTTGTTGTTTTTTTTAAGGTCAGTTTTAAGATAATTGTTTTGAGCCTCACAGTATTCGGAATAAAACTACAGGTTCTGCAGCTAAGAACAAGAAGTTTCAGATGTACTTTTTCTGCTCAATGCAGGAGGCAAAGATAAAAGAACGGATTGGCAAAATGATCCTTTTAAAGATGTCCCAGAAAAGTAGCAGTAACCACCCAGAATTCCTATTGAATCATTACAGAGAAAAAGGTCATGAAACATCTTGTTTAAATACAGAAGGTTGTTTCCCCAAATGTGCAGATCCTAAAACTCCAGATAAAAGAGGTGCTAACTAAGGCCTTTGGAGGAATAGGTGAGATTTTCTTAAGGCGGTCAAAGACAAATCTCCTGACCAGGCTGGCAAACCAAGGGAAATTTTCCTGCTCCTGCTCAAAACACTTGCTATATCGATGTGGTCTTGTGGACTTGATTAGCCCTCATTCCTTGAGAGGGACTGTGCCACAGATGATCTCTGCAGGTTCCCCATTCAACACAACGGCAAAGATCGGCCCAGCCGATGGTAGTTACTGGATGCGTGGTTTAGCTAACAACCCAACACAGCTATTTATTTCTTAATGGAGCTTGGCTAAGAAAAACCCTTTGGTTCCTCACACCGCCACAATGCTCGGTACAAAAAACCGCTTCTTCTGTCCCTGAGACACATCCGAAGACAGAAAAGTGAATTTTTGAGACTTCGCCACAAGGGGGCATGTTTGTGGCGTGTGGGGGGGGGTCTCACTCTTCCCTCATTAGCAAGCAAGTTATAAATGGAGGCAACCTGAGGTGATTCAAATGCCAGTGGGCTAAATTAATCCTTTGATCAACCCACTTCAGGGAAAGAGGACAATAGTCTAGGGAAGGCTGCGAGAGACGGCGAAACCTATTGTTCTCTCCGGCTAGGGCTCTCAAAATGCTCCCAACTGTTTTGTTTACTATTGGTAACCTTGATACCACGTTCCCTGGCTGCTGGGGGGGGGAGGGGGGGAGTTATTTTAAAACATTTTTGATCATTATCATTGGAGAAGAACATGTTTTCTCTATGTTAAGTTTATATATATATATATATATATGAGAGAGGTAACACTCCATGCTGCCTGCATGTAACTTGGTCGCTTCCGACAGAAAAAATTGAGGGTTAAGGTTTCTTCTTTGCCAATTTTTAAAACAGTTGGAAGGATTTAAAAGAAGGGAAGTGACAGCATCGCGGGAAATGCTTATTGATGCAAAAAAAATCCGACAGAGAACTTTTGAGGTTCTTTGAAAAGAAAAAAAGAGTCTTCACATAATAATGTGTTTCTACACACGGGGACAATGGCCAGGATACTGGAGTTTTCCTGATACAGCTCTCCTCACCTTGCAATCCCCAAACTGGCAGAAAAAACCCCCAAATCCCTAAGAAATCCAAGTGAAATCCTTGTCAGCCTCCCCGGGATTCTCTGGGGCAGAGTCAGCACCATCTTTGCCATTTTCCAAGATGGCCTCGTCTTGTGAAACCTCCGTCTCCTCTTTCCATTTCAGATCCTCTTCCTCCTCTTCGTCTCCTTCCGCCTTGAGGTCGTCGGGGTCTTCAGCGTAAGGGCCCTCGGCGCCGTACAATCCATCTGAGGACCCGTCCCGGACACCGGCCTCTAAGTGGCCAACCATGCCATGGCCAGAACAGTCCGTGCACACGCCGTGGCGACGGGAACCGTGCTTGATGCCCACGCTGGCGGCCGACATGAACACACGGCTGCACACTTTGCAGACGTATTTTTTGTCTTTGCTGTGAACCTGGAGGGAGGAAGACAAAAATTAAAGCAGGTAAATTAGCGGAGGAAAAATGCCAGGGTCTAATGTAGGTTATACAGGCGGTCCTCATCTTATGACAGTTTGTTTGTTGTACACTCTGTTATTCTGTTACTTAGTGACCGTTCGAAGTTACAGCATCACTGAAAAAAGTGACTTACGACCATCATGAGCCACGGTGGCGCAGTGATTAGAGTGCAGTACCGCTGCTGACTGCCGACTGCCTGCAATTTGGCAGTTCGAATCTCACCAGGCTCAAGTCTTGACTCAATCTTCCATCCTTCTAAGGTCGAGGAGCCAGATTGTTGGGGGCAACAGGCTGACTCTATAAACCGCTTAGAGAGGGCTGTAAAAGCACTGTGAAGTGGTATATAAGTCTAAGGGCTATTGCTATTTTCCACATTTACAACCGTTGCAGCATCCCCATGGTCATGTGGTTTACATCTGGATGCTTGACAACTGGTTGCAGTGTCCCAGGGTCACACGATCCTCCTTTGCGACTTTCTGACAAGCAAAGTCAATGAGAAAGATTCACTTAACAACGGTGTTACTAATTGAACAACTGCAGTGATTTGCTTAACGAATGTGGCAAGAAAAGTCATAAAATGGGGCAAAAGTCACGTAAATTGAGGGCTGTATCAAACCCTGGCTAGGTTCTTTTAAGTACTACAGAGATTAAATTGTGTTGGTTGGACTGTTCAAGTCTCCACACAATCACAAATCTCGCTAGGCAGACACTGTGCCAATCGTTCTCTCCCTGCCCAGAGCTTTTGTTGCGAGATATAACCGAAGGGGAGGGAAACTTTTATGTATATTGTTTTACGTGACCACAGATAAACACATGTTTATTTTGATTTAATTGCATTTTATTCTGCCTCCAAAGGCCCTGGTTATTATCTGCCCTATGCCATAAAAGCATAGCAAAGTACAAATTAAATAAAATATCTGTTATGTAATAACGGTGTTTTATCCCAACTTTCTTACTTTATAAGTAAGTCAAGGTGGTGAACATACAAAATACTCCTTGAGGGATCATGGTCCTGTCCAAGCTTGCTTGTTTTCTTGAAGACGTTTCATTACCCAAACTAGATAACATTATCAGTGCTAATAACAATATCACTAACACTGATGATGTTACCTAGTTTGGGTCATGAAACGTCTGCAAGAAAACAAGCAAACTCTGAGAGCACCAAGGACCCCACAGTTCTCCCCCCCCTTCCTCCTCCTTTCCCCACTCCCTTCTAGCACTGATGATGTTACCTATTTTGGGTAATGAGATGTCTGCAAGAAAACAAGCGAGCTCAGAGAGCACCAAGGGCCCCTAATGCCAACCCTGAGCTACAAATATTTTCCTTTATTAATAATACTCCTTCCTGCTCCTATTTTCCCCACACAAACAACCCCTATATATTTGAAAGGACATAAGCATACAAGCCTTTTCTCTTTTTTTGCATCTGTATGCAGATAGTTTTTATTTTTCATTATCAACTGATGATAACTTGTCCCTTGCCTTGCAAATTTTCCATCTTTTTAAACAAAACGTACCTGAAATTCAACCACTGAGGCGAGTTTAGTTTCAAGAAACAACAAAGAAGAGATTGGAGGCATATGTGTCTGTAGCTGAATTAATATCTCAGGCTACCAAAGCCCAACCCAATGGAGCTAATCAAGGGGCATCTTGGGAGCAATTGGTCCCATGTCCAGATGGCCGAAGCAGTCATCCGAATGGACAAGGATTCGTGGAGAAAAGGAAGGTGGCAGCAGGTTTTGGGTACTATGGCAACAGAGTGCAGTGGCCCTTAAACATTGCTGTTGAAGCAAGGCAAGCTAGCTGCCCATCTTTATCTGCAAAATGCCACCATTTGGCAAGACAAGATGCAACCTTGCACCTGTGGTAAGCAGACAGTAGCATACCAGCTGAGCATTGAATGTTTTCCCCATGGAAAGGAAGGCAGCCATTTCCAAAAGGCAACTGGGTGCAAGGCAGCCTGTCTGCAAAATATCCTGCCCCGATAGCCAGAGAACAGCTGGGAGGAAACAGGATTTCTTTCATGGATGCACTTCCTATGTTTGAATCTTGCTACAAAAGTCTTCGGAATGGTTTAAAAACCGATTCCATGTTACCTTAGACTGTCTACTATTGACTTCACCCCTTTCCTAAGAGGTCTGCAGGGGCGTGCATAAGCGCACCAACGTGCCTACCGTCCCTGTCCTATTGTTTCTTTTTATTTTTCTTATATGTATCCATTTCATGTATTCATAACTATGCTTATACTTATACCTGTTATCTTAAAATCGCTTGACAAATAAATAAATAAATATTTACTTCAATTCAATATTCAAACACATTTTTTTTTCTTTTCTCTTTTAAAAATCTGAAGTATTTGAAATATTCTGATGTCAGGAGGTCTAAGATTTCTTCAAATCATACTGGAGGAGTGTGTGGTGATGGATTAGGAAAGCACTGGTCAATTCATAAAGCACATTTAACTGGTTAATGATTTAACCTGGTTTTAAATCCAAACTGAATACACTGAATCATAAAGTAATCCAATGGATCGAATGGGCACAGTACACTATGCTACCAAAAACTATAACCAAGATTTAACACAAGGCTCCCCAAACTTGGCAACTTTTAAGACTTTTGGACTTCAGCTCCCAGAATTCTGGGAATTGAAGTCCACAAGTCTTAAAGTTGGCAAGTTTGGAGACTTCTGATTTAACATTAAACCTGCTAGGGCTTTCACTGGCTTGCTTCAATGTGTTGTGTGAATTGGACCAGAAGAGTTGGATCTAGAAGAATGCTACTGTTAAAATAGTACAAGAACTGACTTACAACTCTTCATTTAGTGATCGTTCAAAGTTACAGTGGCTCTGAAAAAAGTGACTTAGAACTGTTATTCCCATTTATGTGACCATGGCAGCATACCCATAGACACAGAATCAAAATTTGGGTCCTTGGATCAGGTGATCATCAACTACAACCTTCCTATCTGGCTTCCAAGAAGCAAAGTCAATGGGGGAAGCCAGATTCGCTTCACATCTGCAGTGATTCGCCTAACAACTGTGGCAAAAAAAGTCGTAAAATGGAGCAAAAACTCACTTAACAACTACCTGGCTTAGCAAAAATATATTTTGAGCTTAATTGTGGCCATAAGTCAAAGACTACCTGTAGTACAGTATCTTATCACCAGAGAACAGGCTGGTCGCTTCATTAGTCTTCCTGCCATAAGTTTCCCGTTTATTTATTTCCATTTATGGTTCATTTCTGAAAGTGACCGGAGGTATGTAGTTTTAGCTCACTCAAGAAAAAGAACTTGGAAAAAGTCACGCGTAATGCTATGAAAAGTAAATGCCATTATGATTACCATTAAAATAGAAAAGTGCTCTTGTAATATAAAGTAACATTTACATGCTAAGTGGCATTTAGCTACTTAAGTAATCTTTGGGGCATTACTTATCCCCAAAGCAATATTCTCTACCAACACATATATTTTACTGAATGCTGATCACATAATCTGGCAAAAAATACTGCTCTACTTTATAAACATTTTGATTTCCAACAACAAAACCAACTATTTGTCAGTTTGATAGGCTACGTGGCAAATAAGAAAGAACGCTGTTCACACATACCAGCAATGGATTTTAAAAACCTGCTTCTCAAAGTCAATATGTAGATTCTGTTCATATCAGACATGCATTGTTAATTTTATTTTACTCTTTAATTTGGCCTACAGCAGGCAAGAAGCCAGGAGACGGAGAGTTCTAGTCCCACTTTAGGCACAAAAGCCAGTTGGGTGACTTTGGGCCAATCACCAGGAGACGCTGAATTCTAGTCCTACCTTAGGCCTGAAAGCTGACTGGGTGACTTTG
>NW_020717059.1:180404-239993 GCF_900518725.1 Notechis scutatus | reverse complement strand
ACGTTTCAGCAGAATCTCATCTGCCATCATCAGGCTTGTGTATTGGGTTCGTCTGTGTGTCAGGCTTTCACAGCCGTTTCTGTTTTAAATTTGGTGCTAGCCTCGTGCTTTGTTAGAATGGTTTTTTTCTTCAGCCTGACACACAGATGAACCCAATACACAAGCCTAATGATGGCAGATGAAATTCTGCCGAAACATTGCTACAACTTTAAAAGCACAACTATAATGACGTGGGAAAATACCTGAACAATGCTGAATACCATACATATAAATACCAGTGAAAACTTAAGAAAACAAATATTCAGGGAGTGGGCTTCCACTCTGTGTTGATTCTTGGTAACATCATGGATACATCCATGTAATTATCTTGCCTTTTAGGGTTTTTTAAAATTTGTTTTCCTACCTCTAGCATATTCTAGTGGTCTCCCTTTCAAGGGATAACCAGGTCTGACCTTGTTTAGCCTTTTATGTTTTCAGCCAATGATGGCTAGATGCAGATTGTCCTGCTTCTACAGGTCCAAAACAGTTCCTGTCCAAGCACGCTGAAGCACAGCAAGACTAGCTTATCATACTTGAACGGATATGATATGAGATACCATCTCAAGTGGATGGATATATAAAACCAAAAAGTCTAGAGTAAAGCATTCTCTCATTGTATTAACTGCACAGGTTCACTTCTTTACGCTTTATAGAATTACTTGTATTTACTAATTATCTCAAGATGAAACAATTGAGCCCTGACAAAAGCATACTACGAAGAGAGAGAAATTACTTCAAGTGACACCCATTCTTGCACAAAAATCCTTTCCCAAACAAACTTGCACATAGATAAGGAGAAAAAGAAAAGACCACCAGCAGTTTGTGTGACATAGACAACACAATTTTCTCACTAGTAAATTTACTACCAGAGAAAGCACCCAGTCTACCATGATAATCCACTATCCAAATGTCTTCCCTGTGAATGAATTCGTGTTTTAAAAAGCTGTTTAGAATTATCCAAGCACCTCTTTAGTGACCCTTGGCCAGAACAAAGCCTCCTTTCACAATGTGCTTTTCATTTTCTTTTCAGCTGGGAGCTTAACTCTGTGACTTAAGAATTAAAGTATTGATCTTGCCTTGAAGCAGTTGATATTCAATTTGACCTGGAAGCCAGGCCTTCAATTCTGCAAAACATACTTACAGATAACTTGTTTTGCAGATGGGCCTGCAAGCATATTGACTTGGGAGTTTTGAAGGGGGTTGTATTTCATAATGTAGGTGAGGACCTGAGGTACCAAAATATTCTTCAGAAATCAGTGTTTTTCTCACAATAGTATCCAGCTATCTTACTATGTATCTGTTTGCCTTACGTATACAAGTTTTTCACCTTTTTGCAAAAAGAATAAAGGGCAGTACACTTCAGGGCTTGCCTTTGTGTACTTGTATACATCGAATAACTTAATGCAATATTGCTGATTTTTAGTATGAGAATGAGAGTTTGTAATAGAATCAATGTGTGGAATGATAAATATGAAAAAACGTAATAAATATGTTGACGACCATCAACTTAAAAAATTATGGTAAAGAATTTTTGATAGCACTTCTTCTGATTAAGGATTAGGATGAACAATAATAATTTATACCGTACATATTGACCTGCCCAACATTTTGCAACAGTTTCAAAATCACCAATATTAATAAAATTGTCAAAGGGCAAAGAAGCTGGATTTCAGAAAAGTAGATCTGGGCATAAGATTAGGAAACCAAACTTTTAATGCTAAATATTGCCATCAGTTCAGCTCCTTTCAGGACTTACTGGATTCCTACTCTCACACCTGACATTTCATTGGAATGTTGCCAGAAATACAACTGTCACTAATGAGAAAAATGCTTACGGTTCATCTTCTTAAACACTGAGAATACCCCCTTTAGAAAGAAAGAGCGTCGGTACTCACCTGACACGCCTGTTCTCTTTGAGCTGTGAAGAGCATCCAGTAGTGGGAGGTGCTTCAGTCTCTGCATGTCTAGGCTGGGCTTAATTTGTGGAACGCTCCTCCTCCTCCACGGGACTCCTCCCCAGCGTTCCCCAGTTTTGGCGAAGACGAGAGACATAACCGTCCTCGTCCTCAATGCCCTAACAAATTCGTTGGCCGAAACAGGACCCCACCAGACGGAAAAAGGGTGGGGCTGGATGCTCTTCACAGCTCAAAGAGAACGGGTGTGTCAGGTAGGTACCAACGCCCTTTCTTCCATGAGCTGTTCAGAGCATCCAGTAGTGGGACATACCAAAGCTTGGCCTGTCCTACGGGAGGGACTCCGTCTGGCCTGGAAACCCCTCCTGGTCCCTCTGGACCCGTTGCAGAACTCTTCTGCCAAAGGAGGCCTCAGCGGATGCAAACACATCTATTTTATAATGCCTAATGAATGGCGATGGAGAGGCCCAGGTTGCGGCTCGACAAATTTCAGTTATTGGTGCCTGTGTGGCCCACGCTGCTGATGTTGCAGCGCACTCCTTGTTGAATGAGCTGTTATGCCCCTGGGCACCTGCAGGGATTGAGTCTGATACGTTTTCGCTATCGTGGCCCGTAGCCAATGGCCTATTGTAGAAGATGAGACCTTGCATCCCTGAGTGTTGGGCTGAAATGACACAAATAAGGCTTCCGTTTTTCTGAAAGTTGCTGTGCAGTTAATATATATTCGCAATGCTTGCCTCACATCAAGCCTATGCCATTGTAGTTCCAACCCTTGGGATGGTCTGGGACAAAAATTAGGAAGTATCAGCTCTTGTGCCCTATGAAAAACCGAGTTAATTTTGGGAATAAATGTAGGATCAGGACGAGGGGACCACCCGGTCAGAATGGAAAACACAAATATCTTGTCTGATAGACAAAGCTGCAAGTTCCGAAATACGACGAGCAGAAGCGATCGCTACAAGGAAAACTACTTTATACGTCAGAAATTGGAGACTTGATGATTTCAAGGGTTCAAAAGGGCCCTTAGTGAATGCGACGAGGACCCTGTTAAGGTCCCAGGTGGGATAACGGTGTACCACTGGAGGGCGTAAATTTGTGGCTCCTTGAAGGAAACTCCATATGCGTGGATGATGGGAAAGAGATAGTAGACCTTCACAAGTGAGAACTGACGCCAAGGTCGCCACCTGTCTTTTCAACGTATTAGGTGATAATCCCTTGTCAAGTCCCTCTTGCAAGAACTCTAGGATTTGAGCCACAGATGGAGAGATGGGATCAATTCGAGACTTGGTACACCATTTGCAGAAAGTGGGCCATGTGGCATTGTAAATGCGAGTTGCTGAGGGGCGTCTGGCGGCTTGGACAGTGGCGATAACTCTGTTGGAAAACTTTTCACTCTTCAGACGACTCCACTCAACCTCCAGACGGTCAGGTGCAACCATTGAGGGTCCGGATGTTGAAGGGGTCCCTGGGTTAGCAAGACCCTGTCTGTCGGAATTCTCCATGGTGTTGATATGGATAGACTGCGGAGGTCTGCAAACCACGGCCGTCTGGGCCAGTAAGGAGCTACTAGAAGCAGCTCCGCCCTCTCGTCTAGCAGTTTCTGGATGACCTTGGGAAGCAGTGGAAATGGCGGGAATGCATACAGAAGTCCCGGGGGCCAACGACAGCTGAGTGAATTGAATTTCTCCGCTCCTTGAGAGGGGTACCTGGAAAAAAATCTCAGGAGCGGAGCGTTGAGTGGGGAAGCAAACAGGTCCACCGCTGGCTGTCCAAATGTCCTGACCGCCTCTTGAAACAGGGTCGGATGGAGGCGCCACTCCGATTGATCGACCGTGGCCCTGCTTAGCCAGTCTGCCTGTGTATTCGACAGGCCTGAAATGTGCTCTGCTCTGATGGAAAGTAGGTTGCTCTCCGCCCAACGACACAAGCGCTCCGCTTCTCGCGTGAGATGTTTCGACTGTGTGCCCCCGTTTGTTTATGTGAGCTTTGGCTGTTACATTGTTGGTCAATATTAGTATATGCTGATTGCGTACCTGTGGAAGGAAACTGCGGAGAGCCAGGTGTACTGCTCAAAGCTCCAGCCAGTTTATGCTGCACGACTGTTCTATGGTGGACCAGCGGCCTTGAGTTGTGAGCGATTGAACGTGCGCTCCCCATCCAAACAGGCTGGCATCGGTGGTGATGGTAAGTCTGTGTGGCTCTTTGAAGAGGCAGCCTCTGTTGATGACTGGTCTGGTCCACCAGAGGAGAGATATGAGGACCTTTGATGGTACCCTGACCTTGTATTTGGAGTTGCTTTGGCCGGAGCGCTGGTACGGGAGCAGGAACCACTGGAGGGATCAAGTGTGGAGCCGGGCCCAAGGGATGATAGATATACATGAGATCATCTTGCCTAACAATTTTGATAGTTCCGCTAGGGACACCCTCTTAAGAACCCTGATCTCCTTAACTAATTGCTGAATGCTATTTAGTCTATCTGCTGACAGGTAAACTTTGCCTTCCACCATATCTATGACTGCCCCCAGATGGGTTAACCGAGTCGATGGTGTTAAATGATTCTTTTTCCAATTTATTGAGAACCCGTGTTGTTGTAGGGATTGTAATGTGTTCTGAGTATCTCTGACTGCTTGATGATAGGAAGATGACAAAATCAAAATGTCATCAAGATAACACTGGAGTCGTATGGGGATATCATGGAGATGAGCAGCTAGCGCTGCGAGAACCTTCGTGAAGGTTCTGGGGGCAGAAGCTAGTCCAAAAGGAAGGGCCACATATTCGAAATGGTGGTTATTATAACAGAATCTCAGAAATTTATAGTGGGAAGGCCGAATAGCAATATATACGTATGCCTCCGTCAGATCTATGGACATAAGTACGTCATTCTTTCTGATGCAAAGTAAGATAGATTGCAGGGTGTGCTTTTTAAACTTGCAATATACTAAGAAACGGTTGAGACCTTTCAGATCCAATATTGCTCTCCACCACCCCGAACTTTTGGGAACAACAAAAAGATGTGAATAGAAACCTCGCCCTCGTTGATTGGTAGCTACTGGTTGGATGGCTCGTATGTCCAGTAGATGATGGATAACTGTTTCCATAAGATTACGTTTAACCGGATCTCTGGAAACAGGGCATGACATGAAAGTCTGGGGGAGAGGATTGAAACTCCGGTGCAAGACCAAATCTGATTGTGTCTGTGACCCAGGAATCAGACGTTGAGGAGTCCCATTGGTCCGCGAATAATTTAAGGCGTCCGCCAATGGGAGCTGGGTCCGGGAAGTTATCTTGGACGCTGGAAAGACCTATTTCCTGCTCCTCAAAAGGATCTCTTGGATTGACCACCCCTTCTGTTCCTATCCCCGAAGTCGGATCTCTCTGGCTGCTGCCCTGGTCTGAAAGATGGGGGTCTCTGGTATCTGGGTGAGAAGAATCCCTGATAAAAGGGCCTAAAGGATCCCCTCCAAAAGGACTGAGGGTTTTTAGAATCTGACTTCTGAAAAAGGAAAGGTAGAATTTTCTTTTTGTTTCGGGTTTCAATTAGCAGCGGGTCGAGGGCAGGGCCAAAGAGTCTGTCTCCCACAATAGGAGATGAAGCCAGCTTGCATTTGTGCTTAATGTCCGCTTGCCAACGTTTTAACCATAGTAAGCGTTGCGCTGTGACATGTGAGGTAATGGCCCTGGCTGAAAACTTGACCGCATGATAAGTTGCGTCAGCTGAGAATTCAGCGGCTCCTATAAGTTTTGCAATATCTTGGTGCGCTCTAATGTTGGAATTAGGGACATGCTCCCGTAAGAGATGGAGCCACCTGAGAGAAGCACGGGTAAAGAAGGAAGTGGCCATGGCCGCTCTGATGGCCCACATATCAGACTGATGGGCCCTGCGTAGGGCAAGCTCAGCTCGTTTTTCCTCCGGCTTTAATGCCTCCAGCGCTTCACTGGGAATGGAGGACGAGGACGGTAATCCCACTATAGATTCGTCTACCTCGGGAGTATTCAACAATTTTGAGAAATCAGGGGCCAAATTAAAATATTTCCTGTCATATCCCATGGGGGCAGGGTACACCACTGCAGACGCCCACTGTTTCTGTACCAGGTCTGAAAACATGTGAGGAACTGGAATCACATCTGCCTCGACTACCGGTTGTTTGAAAATTAGATCTTCTGGTCCCTACTTTGGAAGGAGTTGAAGGGGCCGACTTGTTCAGGCGTGCAATGTTTTTTGCCTTAAACAAAAGTGATCTGAATAGTTGTGGGCGGAATAAGCCCGAAAATACCGGTTGATCAAGAATAAGGGCCTCATCCTCAGACATCCCACTTTCTAGGGGGTCTGCTTCTGACAGGGCCGGGTCACTGTCATGTATTGATCCTGACCCAATCTGTTCCATTTGATCAATGTGATCCACTTCTTCTGCCTCCTCCTCCTCCTGCGGCCCCTGGAGGGGCATGTCCCCCTGAAACTGTTCCTAGGTATAGTGTTGCTCCGATCTGATCAATGACTGAGAATCATAGTCAGTGGTTACCGGGTGTTCCCTGGTCAGAACTACGTGTTGAAGACCTGCTGCAATTCCCTGGCGGATTGCCAGCTCCATCCACGCCTTCATTCTCTCTGGAACTTCCTCTGGAAGAATGCCGTCCTGTCGAAGACCAGCAGCCGTCGGAGTGAATGTAGCTTCAGGAGCCCTTCGCGTGGTCTGCGTTCCAGGTAACTGGGCCTGTTGACTCTGGGAAACCAAGCTGTGTCTGGATGAGAGGGAGAGATCTAGGGGAGGAGGAGGATGGGAGGAGATAGACGGTACTGGACTGGGGGGCAGAAGGTCCTGTGAGGAGCAGCCCTTGCACACCTATCTATTTGCTTTTCTAATGCTTTATGGCGCCTGTTGGCATCCTTTTCTGAAGCGTAGAATGACCTTTTGTCTGCTTGGATTTGTGCTGAGATTTAGCTTTGACCCTTGATGTTGAGGGTTGAGAGCTACTACCGCCTGCCATTTTGAATTGAAAGAGATGCAGTATGCTCGTTATTCAAAGCAATACTGTTGAGGCGGTTGGCACGCCCAGGGGCCTGATCCACGAAGGGACCGGTTGCCCTGATAATATCTTATCCCCTTGTTTTGTTTTGTTTTTTTCAATTAAGATATATGTATATATAATATGAGTCGTATCACAGTAATAATATCTTTCCTTATTAAGATATTAATACTGAATATTTTTTATTATTATTATTATTATTATTATTATTATTATTATTATTATTATTAGAGCGAATGAAAGTCATATATATATATATATATAAATTAATAGAGAAACAGCTTGATGGAGTAAATATCCAAACAGCCAAATTAAGAATGCCTGAAAGGCCAAGATAATAAAGAGAGGCCTTCAACAGCTTCCCTGCACAGGCAGACACGGGCCTGGGTGCTCACTGTTGTGCCGCTGGGTAAGGCTGTGAGGGTTAAGCCAACAATAATACACGGATGGCCTCGAATCGAAAAAGAAAACGAGGTGTAATAATTCCTTAGGTTATCAGAAGGAAAAACCTCTGATTGGGAAGGAAAACTACCTCACACAGCTCAAATTACAAATAGCGCGGCCACGCAGTTTTTTTTTTTAAAGGCAAAAACAATGGCCATTATTTTTGGCGCACGCGCACTTCCCAGCAACAAACTCCCACCGCCTGGGGAAATACCTCCAACGGCTTCTCCTTGTGGCTAAAAGGAACGGCAGGGGAAGGGGTGGAAAGAATTCTTACTGCTTCCCACATCAAGACAGCGTTCTGAGGGGAAAACTCAACGATATGACTCGGATGAGAGCGAAAATGCCCATGCCGCTATTGCTGATATAGAGAAAGGCAATGCGGAATCACTATGGCAGGGGGTAGAACAAGCAGATGGGGGGGCTCGGAGCAATGCCGAAGTTGCCCACCGCTTCGGGCGTGAAACAGCGCTGCCCAAAAATGCAAATGATCTCCGATGACCAGATGGAGAAAGCTAACGTCAGGAGATCGTAAAGTGATTTGGAGGCTAAAAGCCTGAAAAAACGAACTGGACTATATCCAAACCTTCTGAGTAATACTCCTGTTTCGGCCAAGGAAGAACAAAAAGCACTGCCTATCCACAACGAGGCTGAGCAAAAACTGGGGAATGCTGGGGAGAAGTCCCATGGAGGAGGAGGAGCGTTCCACAAATTAAGCCCAGCCTAGACATGCAGAGACTGAAGCACCTCCCACTACTGGATGCTCTGAACAGCTCATGGGAGAATGATTTGATCACTATAGCTGTTTTGCTGCATCTATAGAGCTAGTCTGGTGTAATGGTTAAGGTGCTGGCCTAGAAACCGGGTGACTGTAAGCTGTAGTCCCACTTTAGGCATGGAAGCCATCTGGGTGACCTTGGGCCAGTCACTTTCTCTCAGCTCAACCCACTTCATGGGGTGCTGGTGGTTGTGGGTAAAATAAGAGGAAAGAGTATCATGTATGTTCGTCACCTAGAGTTCTTTATAAAGTAATAAAGGTGGGATAAAAAAAATATGTAGGAGATGGGCAAAACTAAACTCTTAGCGCTTTGAACTCAACTTCTGTTCCTGGTTAAGAGCTGTGGTGGTGCAGTGGTTAGAATGCAGTATTGCAGGCTAACTCTGCTCATGCAGGCCAGGAGTTTGATTCCTTCGATCCTGACTGGCTCAAGGTTGACTCAATCTTCCATCCTTCCAAGGTCAGTAAAATGAGGACCCAGATTTTTTTTGGGGGGGAGGGGGGAGGAGAGGCTGACTCTGTAAACTGCTTAGAGCAAGCTTGTCAAACTGATGGCCCACACAGGCCATGCCCACCCCGGCTCCACAAAGGCAAAAAACATCACGATACATCACGATCTGCCTGCGACACAATTGAATTTGACACACCTAGCTTAGAGAATGCTGTAAAGCACTGTGAAGAGGTATATAACTCTAAGTGCTATTGCTGTTATTTGTGCCTGACAAAATCTAATCTAATAACAATATATTCTTCTAACTTCTTCCACTGTTCACACGATACAGAATGATGGTTATGGGTAGCTTTTCTAGCCTCAAAGAACAAGTACTGTAGTTCTTTTAAGTATAAACAAATAAGTTGTGTGGGTTATTATCTCTTATTTAATAGTACATCCTGTAGATGCTTCAAATTAGGCTTGTGTTATGCAGTCACCCTACCACATTCACAGAAAATCTATTACAAATGAAGAATCTACAAAACTACACGATGTCTTTTTTTAAAATTGTCAAACAAGGAGCCCTTTACTGGATACCGTCATGTAGGTGGATGGACTGCTTCCTTTCTAACTTATTTTAAAAGGCCAGCAGAGTTTTGTAGGCCTACATCAACAGACACAGAATGCACACACATAACCATGAGGTCTGGGGGAGAAAAATATTTTTTACAATAAATGTAGCAAGATATAATGTTCCAATGAAAATATAATATAATGTACTCTGTTGAAGAATCAATGTAGATGTATTTCTAACTAGTATACTGCTACTAAAGCAGAATTACACTAGGTTTGCGGTGCTGATATCATACAGTGTTAAAATGTAGTATAGATAATTTAAACCAACTGTAAAAATATAGTACAAAAATCTTTTAAATGTTTTCTCTAAAAATTATGCATACCAAACCTTAAAAAAATTAAAACTTTAATATTTATCCATTTTGGTCATAGAATTTAGAAATGGTAAGAGTATACAATCCCTTTCTGTACCTGATGTTAATCAGGATTTACTTTATATTAAAAAGATTTATACCACAAAACTGTAAACAGAGGTAGCCCTCAACTTATGACCACAATTGCAACCAGAATTTCCTTTGTTAAGCAAGGCAGTTGTGAACTGAGGCGCACCCCATGTTATGATCTTTTTTTATCCCGGTTGTTAAGCGAATCACACAGCAGTGAATCCTGCAGTTTGTTAAGCGAATCTGGCTTTCCCCACGGACTTTGCTAGTCAGAAACTAGATGGGAAGGCCACAAATGGTGATCACATGACCCCTGAATAAAATACATGTTAGTTGCCAAGCGCCCAAAGTTTGATCATTGGACAGCGGGGTTCCTGCAACGGTTGTGTATGCGAGTTACGAGTCACTTTTTTCAGTGCCTTTGTAATGGTAGTAAATGAACGGTTGTTAAAAGGAGAACTACCTGTATACTACCCAGTTGAGGTGTTAGGTATTTCAAGGTCTGAAGAGCTGAATTCCATGCCACCCCTGGTTTTCTTACTTAAGATCGTATTCCTGATTTTGATCAATATTCTGTAGATGTTCTTCAGATGGCTGTGTGAAAATTAGATAGCAACCTTTCTTATGAGTAGTTAGGTTTTTCCAAGTACCAAAGAAAGCCCTTCCCACAAAAAAAGACATTAGCTGGAGTGAACAGATATAAGATGCCGATTTAAGTCTGTTTTCTCTTGAAATAATTTGAGGCAGTGAAGGCACTGCATGAAATGGATTGTTTTTTTTCATGCCGATCCAGTTTTGACTTTGGTATGAGGCTTGAAGAACAGAACCAGCCAGTTTTGGCCTATGATAGTCAGTCATATCAAGAGAGATAATCATAGGGAATGTATGTCCTTGGAAATGTTCCTTTAGTCAAACACTGAAAAATTTTCCTACAGAAAGTACAGCACAGTGTCCTGGCTCCTGGAAAATCCAGAAACAAACCTTCATGGTCCAAGCCCAGGTCTTCAGATTGTGCAGTATTCGTATCTAAAATAGGAATGAATAATTAATTTTTAGTTTTTATACTTAGAATCATAAATGACTGAGCACTGTTCTTTTCATTTACCTGTGTGAAAGCCCTCTAAAGGCCACAATGCTAGAAATCTATCATAAGTGAACTGAAATAGAAAAGCACAATGAAATTCAGAAATTACTTGTATTTGGTTTGATTCTTTCACATCCTGTAACACTAAAGATACAAATAATATCTCTTTCACAAATAATTTGGTACTGAATCTGGCTGTAATTTCATAAATATTAATAAACTTTTTCCACAATATTATTTTTTATCTCCAAAAGCTAACTATCCTTTTCCTGGACATCCAAATTCCAAGAATGAGTCATTAACATCTATAATTTTATTATAGCACCCCCTCTGCTGTATTTCCAACAGAGATTGGGAAAACCATTTCTTGGCAATTTTCCAGGCGTCAACAAGTTCGACCGTGCTTGGGCCACAGCTGCCTCCTGCAGTTCCTGACTGGCAACCTGTGACTCATGCTGAGATTACCGAGCTTATCTCCGAACTCAAGTCAGGCAAAGCCCCTGGCCCTGATGCTATACCCCAATTTGCTAAAATCCAATCCCGAGTGGTGGATTCCTCTCTTAGCAAGACTCTTTACACATATCAATACCTCTGGCAGGATCCCTACCTCCTGGAGCTTAGCAATTATTGTTCCAGTTTTTAAATGAGGAAATAGGAACAACCCAGCCAACTATCGCCCCATAAGCCTGCTTCCCATCATTGGAAAACTGTATGCTAAATATCTCCAATGTAGACTCCTCACTTGGGTTGAGGAGTCTAAAATTATTGGTGCTGAACAGATTGGGTTTAAAGCGGGTTGTGCCACACTGGACCACTGCTTTGTCTTAGCGCACCTGGTTGATAAATATACTACCATACCAGGTGGCAAACTTTTTACTGCTTTTATCGACCTAAAGTCAGCGTTTGACTCAGTCCCTAGGGGACTGCTGTGGTGAAAACTGCTCAAAAGTTCTATCGATAGACGTCTTCTGTTCCTAATTAGATCCTTGTACAACCAGACCTCTAGTCAGGTTAGGTATGGTTTGCAGGGAGAACTTTCAAATCCTATCCCGATTAAGAACGGAGTAAGGCAGGGTTGTGTTCTGGTTCCTCTTTTGTTTTAATTTATTCTTATCTGACTTGGCCTTTCACATTGGACGTATTGAGTCCCATGCCCCAAAGCTGTCAACTACAAAGATCCCGCTTCTCCTTTATGCTGACGATGCGGCCCTCCTTTCATTGTCAAGGCCAGGTCTGAAAAGATTACTTTCTGCATTTGGGTCTTACTATGCTGAGAACCACTTGTCTATTAATTATGACAAATCCAAAGTATTGGTGTTCTCTAGAGCCCGGAAATTATATAACTGGGCTATCAATGGTAATGCTGTTAAGCAGGTTTTCATTTTAAGTATTTAGGTATTCAACTTCAGAACACCAGTGCTTGGACTAGACATCGAACCCAGGTGCTGAATTTGGCCTCCTGTAGTCACCAGCAGATTTTAAGATTTTTTTATACCCAAGGAGGCCAGTTTATTCCTTCTGCTCTGCATATTTACAAAGCCAAAACTTTGGCTCAGACTCTACGGAATTCCCATATGGATACGGGGCTTCAAGGATTGTATTGAAAGAACCCAGACTGTCTTTCTTAGAAAACTTCTGGGTCTTCCTCCTTGTGTTGGTTTTGCTCTGATGTACCTGGAACTGGCACTCAATCAGTTGAATGTCTGGCGTGGATTAACACCTTTAAATGGTGGTTTCGGGTGCTCTTTCTGGCAGTCTCTGGTAGCTACCTCTCCCTGGCATTGGCTGACTCTCATATTTCTCATTGGGAGAGGGAGCTGATGAAGAAAGTATACCTGCTAGGTTTTACGGGGGATGCCCTGGGAGATTATGGCCTTAAGGACGCCCAATTTAGGGTAGTCCAACGGCTTGTGGACATTGACTTGCAATATCTATGAGCCAGAGTTAACAAAACTTGCTCCCCTCTGATCTTCAGCCAATTTAATAATTACAGACTGAGGATGGCTTCCTATTTTTACACTCTAACCATTCCCAAGTATAGAAGAGCTTTCTCCCTAGCTCGCTTTAATGTTTTGCCCTCAGCACTACTGGATGGGCGATTTAAGAGGCTCCCGATTAACGAGTGGCTATGCCCCTGTGACAGAGCTGAGGTTGAAACTGTGCAGCATGTCCTTTTATATTACCCTATGTATAACGCAGGCAGATCTAAGTTACTGTCTCTCCTTGAAACAGACCCTTCTAGACCCAATGTTAGTAATTTGTTCTTATATTGTTCTTATATTGTCTAGGGGATGGCTCCTCATACATCACTTCTCAGGTTTCCAATTTTTTTTAAAGAGCTGTAACCATCAGAAGAGAACACTGTAATTCCCCTTAGTCAAGTTTTTGGTGACCAATTGTTCATGACTAATTTTCCCATGTTCTTCTTTTGTTGTACTTGTGTTTTGGTCTGTGACCGCAAATAAAGTATTATCATAGCAATTTTATTGTTCTTAAAATCATCTTTGTTTCTAGTGAATAGTACAGAAACCAGACCTTTAGATATTATATTTAATATTTGGATAGAGAGCTGACTGTAGTTTCATATCAATACACCTTTTTAGGCTATGAGTAAAACAACCTTAAAATTTCCCTATTAAAAAGTAGTAGTATGGCAACACTTGTCTTAATTATTTCATTATAAATTTTTATTAATTGAAACATTTATATACATTTGCATTATATATATTTGTCAAAGGGGTTCAAAGTGCTGCTTTCGTTCTCTAGCCACATGTTTTTATGGGTTAATTATGTGAACTAGCTTAGTTTAAGACATAACGGGTGATATTTAGCCCATAGATTTTTGGTCATGCAATGTAATTTTCTCTTCCCTCCTATAATCCCACCATGTCCTCAAAAATCTGCTCTGGAGGAATGGAGTTGGCCACCTACAGAGCGTCTTCTGAAGATGACTAATTGATTGCCATAGAAGGAAAAATCTTAGACATCCCAGTTCTGCATTGACACAAATATTTTCAGTTTCAAACAACCGACAGGACTCCATGCAATAAAGTGCTCAAGAGCTCTCAGGATGCGTCCTAGCTGAGAAGAGATTTGGAACACTTTATCCAATGTATTGGTTCTATTTATAGAAGACTCACATGGTCAGAGGGGAAAGTGAAACTCTCTCATGCCTTCTCACTTGCTGCTTTTAGAGAATGTCAGTGAATTTCTTACAAAACTGCTTTATTCAACCTAATACAAAAATATTACTAAACTGTTCCTGGACAGAAAAAATTTCCCCAAATTTGAATAATTAATTTTGAAATTTCCAAACAAAAGCTATGCCTGTTTTATCCATTTTAGGGGCAACTCTAACTAACAATAATCTCATTTAAAAGAATAGTTTATATTTACAAATTATTCACACTGTATATCTCACGTGAAAGATCATTCTTCTCTACAGGAATAACAGATAATTAAAGAACATCAGGACAGTGAACACTAAGAACACTATGAAACTTTTAGCTAAAAATTAAATGTGAGTCTTTTAACCTACATTTTACAGAATTTTAAATTACATTTTACAGTTATCAAAAACTACTCTACTCATGTCTTCGTGTTTAGAATAATAGCAAGATATATGGAAAATAATTCCATATATCTTCATCATATATTTATCTAAACAATGGTTAGTGCTGCTTTATGATATCTCTGGTATAAGGCTGGCTTCCAAATGTATCTGAATCTGTCCAATAAAAATCTAAACTGTATTTCTAAACAACATGTGTTTTCATGATTATATTGCTTATTGGTAATCTATGACTATCACTAAGTCTTGTATCTTATGATTCTTGATGAATGTATGTTTTTCCTTTATGTACACTGAGAGCATATGCACCAAAGACAAATTATTGTGTGTCCAATCACACTTGGCCAATAAAGAATTCTATTCTATTCTATTAAGTCCAGAATCCATTGACTTCAATTAGGCTTGTTTTCAGAAAGTAAAAACAGAATTTCTGTCTAACTGGTCTACATATTTAATGAAGACCCACTACTGTTTCAAGTAGAAGGCATAAATCACCATGTGTCTATGCATTACAAAGATATTCTTACCATTTACAAGAAGAGGCAAAAGAGATATCCAGCTAGTCTTCGACTTACAACAGGTCATTTAGTGACCATTTAAAGTTACAACGGCACTGAAAAAAGGGACATATGACCATTTTTCACACATACGACCTTTGTAGCATCCCCAGGATCATGTGATCCCCTTTTGCAAACTTTTGGCTAGCAAAATCAATGGGGAAGCCAGATTCACTTATCAACTGTATTACTAATTCTACAACTGCAGTAATTCACTTAACAACTGTGGCAAGAAAGGTCATAAAATGGGGCAAAACTCACTTAACAAATGTCTCACTTAACAACAGAAATTTTGGGCTCAATTGTGGTTGTGAGTCAAGGACTATCTGTATAGTGTTAGCAGTATGATAAATAATGTATTTTAATCATTCTGAACTATTATCCCATCTAACAAAGTATGTATGCTACATCAAGCCACAGGTTCAGGGTTAATTTAATTCTAATATCTCCTAAACATTTGACAACATGTGGGTCTATAAAGCATAATCATAGTCAATTATTATCTTACCTGAGTTGACAAGAGTCACTCTCTTAAGAGTTTCTGGAGATTTTAGATACATTATCAGAAGTTGTAATGATGGAAGTAGAGATCTGAGTGGCAAGCTGTGATGAAACCAGCAGCAGAGGTGGCGCTTCCATTTTGCCGTTACATTCATCCCTGGAATTATTCAACTGGCTGCCAGGCCCTGAGGAACACAGGAAACGAATCTCACCCACATGAATTACCATCAGCCGATGGTTTTACAAAAGGCAGAGAATGAATTGCTGCAGCTTAATCTTCTGTCAGTAGAGGGAACGAAGAGATAAAACAGTCCAAGACCACAGGTCATTTTAAATAATCTCCCCACCCAAAAGTGCAGAGGGAACCAGGAGAGAAGGCGATGAGAACAAATTCCAGATATCCTTTGACATTGGCATATTATTCCATCATCATCTTTCTTCAGCATTCGGTAGCATTCAAAATATTTTCCAGTCCGTATTGGTTTTCCAAAAGATTTCTCAAAACTTTTTGAAATAAAAATGGCGCCATAACAACTATGATTTTCAAGTCACTCTCAATCAAATACTGACTTCGAGATGTTTCCAGAGATGGATTCTCCTATAAAGTCAAGCTACTTCAATCATTAATTTTACAAAGAGGCTCAGATGTCACTGTCTTCAAGGTAATTGTCCTTTTCTATTCTTTTCTTACCACAAAAACCAGTATTTGTGAGGAAAAAGAGCAACAGATGCTGCATGCTTTTTCATTAGATGGTTTGGAAGGTTCATAACTATCCTGTCTAGTTCAGCTTGATGCTGGTGACTTACAAGACTGTTTTTTGGTAACAATAAAGAAACCATCTGCAATCCTGTAGGAGGTTTTTTTTAAAAAACACAACTTCTCAACATAGACCGAAACTCTGGGATTTCCTGGTAGTCTCTCCTCCAGCTAACTGAACTGACCCTGCTTAGCTGTTCCAGTATCACCCAAAGTTGGATATGTGCTGATATCTGCTGCAATAGAGCTTCATAAGAAAATATATATGAATTTCAACAAAAATGAATGAAGATTTGTTTAAAATACCAGTAGAAAAATATCCATTTCATTAAAAAAAAAGAACAAAATGTTACATGAATTTAAATTTTATGGTACCTATGTCCCACAGCTTATACGGGCTGAGTTACATAAAATATTCCTACTGCTGGAAAAAATAACATGCACCAAGATAAAGCTGAATTTAGTTAAACCAAGCATAACTGCTCATTTAATAGTAGACAACCTATTCTATAGAAAGGCTTTCAAGAAAGAAGCACTTGAGAAAATATAGCATAAAAAGAAAATAATTTTTCAATCTTATAATTAGATACAATCTAATTCATATATTATGCTGAAATCTAACATGGTTAGCTAGAAATGAGCTATACAGCATCTTATTGTAAAATACTGTTAAAACATATAGTAGATTTGTGTGAGAAAAAAAACAGCACAGCATGATATGGCTGAAGAAAATGTAAGAGTTGATTCCAAGATATGAACGTAGAAATGAAGTGTATCAAATATGCAAAGTGTAGTTCAAGCACCCGAGATACCAGGAGTTCTACACCTGGTACTTCCAAAGCAAAAAATAAAGAGCAGTGTGCAAACTTTCACCTTATTGTCTTGGATCTTATTTGTTTAAGTTATGTAATATATAGAATAAATAGAGAATATAGAAGCATCTCAAGTTTGAGGGGGGAACCAACGCTGTTTAATGTGTACAGTTATATTAAAAATGTTCCAAGATAGTAACCTCCCCATAACTCTATGCTTTTTCCTATAAAGGCTGTATTTGAACATCAGAACATAACCCATATCTAGGCAGTTTCTAAAAAGAAAACTGACAGAAGGCACTGAAAGAAGATTATAAGGTTACCTAAGTTAATTAGGCAGACAAGAGTTTCTTCTAAAAAAACCACATAGAGATATGATTAATAGTTTTTAATGCTACACTATATATCTCCTTCTCCTCCCACATTTTAGAAGTTTCAAAAATCAAGACACAGGCAAGTACAGAAATATTTAGTTTTAAGTTGTAGAAAATTTGCCTACTGCATATTTTTAGATTACAATAATGGGCTAATGAAACAAATACTGGAAATGTAAAGTTGCGAATGGCTTAACTCTGGATAAGCAGAAATAGTAATATTTGAAACCCTGATCACAAATCATCAAACTTCATATCAAAGCATAACATATAATCAAAGGCAAAGGAAACCACTTACGACTGTTTCAACATCCCCACAGTCATGTGTTCAAAATTTTAAGGCCTTTTGTAAGAGGAGAAATATATTTCCAGGGTATTACCTTCTTTTTTGTCCAGGGAGAAAAAAATAGGTTTTCCCCACACATTGACAGCCATGTAAGTATTATACCTGTCCTTTCTGAAAAATAACCAATTCTTTTGGGATGGTTATCTATGTAAAGCTTAAAGGAAGAAAAAAAACCCTGCATTCCGGGAACCAATATGTCTTTTCTGACTCTAGCTGCCATTGTACCTGAGGCCTTGGAATATATTTAAATATCCTGTTCACTTTGTCAAGAGCTCCCTAAGGATGATAAAACCGCACAGGAGCAGGAGTGCACAAGATTACAGATGTACCTTGTGTTTCCAAGAGTAAGAAAAACCGAAAGAAGACTAGTTGTCTTGGCAAGGGACCAGTGATAAATAGGAAAACACACACATTCCCCACAAACACACAGGATGAGAGAAAATGAAAGTCTGTTCTCATTCTCTACATTTCTAAACAAAATTAACAAACCAAATTGAACTGCAACACCCTCCACTTTTTCTGGCTAATTAAGTAGTCATGCAGATGAGTCTGCCTACTGAGGTGGACCAGTTGCTTTCATGGTGTGGAGACAATAACTTGGTCCTCAACACCAATAAGACCAAGGAGCTTATAGTGGACTATAGAAGGAACAAATCAGACATCCAGCCCTTGCTTATCAATGGAGACCGAGTGGAGCAAGTGGCCAGTTTTAAGTTTCTGGGTGTTACCCTAAAAGAGGACCTGACCTGGGGTACCCACATTGCAGCCCTGGTCAAAAGGACCCAGCAGAGATTATACTACCTGAGACTTCTCAGAAAACAACAACTGAATGAAAAACTGCTGGTGACCTTCTACCGCTGCACCATAGAGAGCCTTTTAACATACTGCACCTCTGTATGGTTTGCCAACTGCACAGTGGCAGATAGGAAAGCACTCCAGAGGGTGAGAGTCATTGCCCAGAAGATCATTGGTTGCCCTCTCCCCTCTTTGGAAGAGCTTTATAGCTCCCACTGCCTTAAAAGAGTTCAAAACATTCTCAAAAACCATCTCATCCTGGGCACCCCCTTTTTTTGTACTATTACCATCTGGCAGACAGTACAGAATAAAAACAAGGACAAAAAGGCTGAAAAACAGCTTCTATCCTAGGGCAGTAGCTCTTTTGAATTCTGCTGTATAGTGCAGTGTTGGTGCGGTGTCGAGGTTTCCGGTTCAATGTGTGAAGGGTGAAGGATGTGTGTTTGTGTTTATTTTCATGGTCATGGTCATGATGTGCACTGAAGATGGTGTTTGATTTCGTTGTACGAGGTGCAATGACAATAAAGTAAACTAAACTAGAGGTTGCATATGGTCAGGGATGGGATTCAAAATTTTTAACAACTGGTTCTGTGGGCATGGCTAGGTGGACATGGCTAGATGGGTGTGGCCATGTGACTGGGTGGGCATGGCTTTTTTTTTTTTTTTTGCAGCTCCCCGCCCCCGGGTGCTCCGTTTTTGGGCTTCCTAGGCCTCAGGGAAGCCTCCTGGGGGGTGTTTTTGCCTCCAGGAAGCTTCCCTGAGGCCCAGGAAGGCAAAAAACAGAGCGCAGGGGGGGCACGTCAGGTCGCGCGCACATGCGCAGAGGCATGCTGTACAGGGGGTCGTGTGCACATGTGCAGGGGAGCAGGGGGGTCACGCACGCATTGCATCATGGATGCAGGTATGCACAGTTTTGGCAAGCAACGTGGAAAAGATTAGCCATCACTGTCGTAAGGCATAGACAGTGTTGTGGGAATTAGTTGTTTAGCAGAGTGATAGCATGGGGCAAAAAAGCTCAATATTATACTCTTATCACCCAAATGCTAACTTCTTCAATAATAAGCACCAAAACCTGCCAGGTGACTTCTTCATTTATTTCAGAACTTATTAAAATAAGTCCATATTTTTCTTTCTAGGAATCTAATTCTATTTTTTCCTCTCTATAGTGCAACTATCTGAAACACTCTTATGGACTAGCTCAGGGGTGTCAAACTCACGGCCTGCGGGCTGGATGTGTCACATGCTAGCCACACCCACCCCCAGTTTAGCGAAGGGGGAAAAAGTCCCGATATGTCACATAACGATGACGTGATGATGTGAGTTTGATGCCTCTGGACTAGCTTTTTTTATATTAAATCATATTATATTTAATTTATATTAAGTTATATTAAATACAGAAGCATGATTTATAATGCAGAGATTGGACACTTTCATTACACAAAGCTTTTCACATGTTTTACAAGGCTGTATGTTGCACTACAGTTTGAAATAAAAAGGGTGTTGGTACTTACCTGATACGCCCGTTCTCTGTGAGCTGTGAAGAGGATCCAGAAGTGGGAGGTGCTTCAGTCTCTTCTGGAAAGGCTGGGCTTAAAACTTCGGGACACTCCTCCTCCTCCATGGGACACCTCCCCAGCGTCCCCCAGTTTTGCGAAGACTGAGTGCCAAAATCCGGAACTCATCACCTAATCTAGATCCCTGACCGGAACGGAACCCCACCAGACAGAAAGAAATGGGTGGGGCTGGATGCTCTTCACAGCTCACAGAGAACGGGCGTATCAGGTAAGTACCAATGCCCTTTCTCCCATGAGCTGTCCAGAGCATCCAGAAGTGGGACATACCAAAGCTTGGCCTGTCCTTAGGGAGGGACTCCGTCTGGATCGAAATCCACTCCTAAACTCTGTGGACCCTCTGCAGGACTCTTCTGCCAAATGAAGCATCCGCAGAGGCATAGACATCAATTTTATAATTTCTGACAAAGGGCGATGGTGAAGCCCAAGTTGCCACTCTGCAAATTTTGTCTATGGAAGCTCTTGTGGCCCATGCTGCTGATGTTGCCGCACTCCTTGTTGAGTGGGCTGTAATGCCCTTAGGAACTGAGATGGACTGGCATTCGTAACTTTTAGCTATGGTGGCTCTCAACCATCTACCAATAGTCGTCGACGTCACCTTGTGTCCTAAAGTGGATGGGTTGAAGGATAGGAATAGAGCCTCAGATTTTCGAAAGGCCGCCGTGCGGTCCAGAGAGATGCTCAATGCCCTTCGAATGTTAAGTCGATGCCATTGATGCTCCAGTCTATGAGATGGTTTCAGACAAAAATTTGGAAGCACCAACTCCTGCACTCTGTGGAAGACTGAACTTACTTTAGGGGTGAATGATGGATCCAATCTGAGAACCACTCTGTCCGCATGAAACACGCACAGGTCCTTTCTCATCGACAATGCTGCCAATTCGGAAATCCTCCTTGCTGATGTGATCGCAATTAAGAAGACCACCTTATATGTCAGGAATTTGAGACTAGCGGTTCTTAAAGGCTCGAACGGGCCAGATGTAAGTGCGGTTAACACCTTGTTGAGTTCCCAAGTGGGATAGCGATGAATTACAGGAGGTCGTAAGTTTGCAGCACCTTTAAGAAAGGTGCGGACATGTGGATGGTGCGCTATGGAACAAAGGTCACCCCAGGATATCACCGAGGCTAAGGCCGCCACCTGTCTGCGTAAAGTATTTGGAGATAGGCCCTTGGTCAACCCCTCCTGTAAAAAGTCCAATAATTGTCCTATTGATGGGGCGGTTGGATCGATCTTAGACCCCCGGCACCAGCGACAGAAAGCGGACCACATAGCCTCGTATATACGATTTGTTGAGGACCGTCTGGATGCTTGTATGGTGGCAATGGCATCCTCTGAAATCTGTTGGGTCTTTAAACAGCTCCGCTCAACCTCCATACAGCTAGGCTGAGCCATTGTGGGTCCGGATGAAGTACCGGCCCTTGCGAGAGGGAAACCTTCGACGGTGGAATTTTCCAAGGTGGTTGTCTCGACAGGTCCAGTAAGTCCACGAACCACGTTCGCCTGGGCCAGTAAGGGGCAACCAATATCAATTCCGCTCGTTCCTCCAATAACTTCTGGATCAACCTGGGTATTACAGGGAGTGGAGGACACACATATAGAAGTCCGGGAGGCCACTGACATCGCAGGGCGTTTACGGCCTCCGCCCCCTGAGTCGGGTACCTTGAAATATACCAGGGTAATTGGGCATTGAGGGGAGAGGCAAATAGATCGATCACCGGTTCCCCAAACCTCCGCACTGCTTCCTGGAAGACAGACGGGTGTAGGCACCACTCTGCCTGATCTATCGTGGCCCTGCTGAGCCAGTCGGCTTGTGTGTTTAAGGCCCCTGCTATGTGCTCTGCCTTGAGTGAAAGCAGATTGGTCTCGGCCCACTTGAACAACCTGGCCGTCTCCAGCATCAGAAGTTTGGAATGGGTACCCCCCTGTCTGTTTACGTGGGCCTTGGTTGTGATATTGTCTGTCAAGACCAGAACGTGGCAATTGGAAAAGGGGTAGAAAACTGCGTAACGCCAGATGAACTGCTTGTAGTTCCAACAGGTTGATGCTTTGTGATTGTTCGGAAATAGTCCAAGTTCCCTGTGCAGTGTGGGATTGGAAGTGAGCTCCCCATCCTACCAGGCTGGCATCGGTTGTGATCATTGCCCTGCAAGGTTCCTTGAAAGGACACCCCTTGTTTATCATATTTTCCGACCGCCAGCGGAGCGATCGGAGAACATTGTGCGGTACCTTTATCTGGACGTTGGAAGTGGCTCTTCCAGATCGCTGGAAAGGTAGCAAGAACCATTGCAGATCTCTAGAATGGAACCGAGCCCAAGACACAATGGAAATACAAGAAATCAGTTTCCCTAACAGTTGAGACAGAACTGCCAAGGAAACCCTCTTTAAGGTTCTGATCCCTCTGGCCAAAGTCTGGAAGCTATTCAGCCTGTCCTGAGAGAGAAAAACCTTGCCCTCCACGGTATCTATCACTGCCCCTAAATGAACTAACCTAGTTGAAGGGGTCAAATGGCTTTTATCCCAATTTATGGAAAAGCCGTGACCTTGAAGGGTCTCCAGAGTAATCTTGGAATCCAAATTTGCTTGATGTCTGGAAGATGACAAAATTAAAATATCATCCGGATAACATTGTAAACAAATAGATTTGAGCCTGAGGGAGGCAGCCAAAGCCGCCAAGACCTTGGTAAAGGTCCTAGGGGCCGAAGCCAGACCGAATGGTAGGGCAATATATTCGTAGTGCTGATCACAATAGCAAAATCTGAGATACTTCTAGTGAGCAGGTCTAATTGGTATATGTAGATAAGCCTCTGTCAGATCTATAGAGGTCAGGACATCGTTCTCTCTGATGCTGAGCAGAATGGACTGGAGAGTAGTCATCTTGAATTTTCGATAAACCAATGATCTGTTCAAACGTTTGAGGTCCAGAATTGCCCTCCAGCCCCCCGAACTCTTTGGAACCACAAACAATTGAGAGTAAGAGCCTTGACCCCGTTGTTCAGATGGGACCTCTCTAATGGCCCGAATATGCAGAAGATGATTGATAGCCTCCTGCATCAATGTCCTCTTAATGGGGTCCGTGGACCTAGGGCTCCTAATGAAAAAGTTCGGGGAGGGAGGATTGAAACTCTAGCGCCAAACCAAACCTAACAGTGTCCCTGACCCACGCATCAGAGGTGGAACTATTCCATTGATCAGCAAACAATTTTAGCCGCCCTCCAATGGGAGCTGCTGTCAAGGACTCACTTGGGGCGACGAAAAAATCGGCCTCCAGTACCTCTGGGGTTTCTTCTGTTTTGGCCTCCCCGCTGACCTCTATCAGAAGATTCCAACCTATCCTGTCTAAAACTGGGCCTGTAGCCTGATGTTGTCTGCGATCTGGTAACGTATGGGCCTTGATAGTAGGGCCGAAAGGAACCCCTTCGAAACAACTGGGGCGTTCTGTTTTCAGACCTCCGAAAAAGAGGGGGAAACACTTTTTTCTTGTTCCTATTCTCAATAAGCAGGGGCTCTAAGACACTGCCAAATAATTTATCCCCCGATATTGGGGCTGATGCCAGCTTGCATTTATGCTTGGTATCCGCCTGCCAATGTCTGAGCCATAGCAGTCTCCGTGCTGATACGTGAGATGCTATGGCTCTAGACAAGAATTTGACTTAAAAGTGGCGTCGGCGGAGAATTCTGCCACTGCAATAATCTTAGCAATGTCCTGGTGGACTCTGACATTTGATGCCGGCAATATATCCCTCAAGTGGAAGAGCCATCGTAGGGAGGACCATGTGAAAAAAGACGCAGCTGTAACTGCCCTAATGGCCCAGGCGTCAGAAACGTGCGCCCTACGGAGTGCCAACTCTGCTCTCTTTTTCTCCGGTCTCAGGGCTTCCTCGGCCTCGTTGGGAAAAGTTGAAGAGGCCAGTGCCACAATAGGCTCATCCACCTCCGGCGTTTTGAGAAAATTTGTAAACTCTGGTGCTAAATTATAATATCGTTTATCGTACCCTGTTGGGGCTGGGTAGGATGCTGCTGATGCCCATTGATTTTGTACTAAATCAGCAAACATACGAGGGACAGGAATAGTTTCTGCCTCATTAGCCGGTTGTGAGAATATTAGATCCTCGGATTCGTCCTGAGACCCTGATGATAATGGATGAGGGTTTGATGTCCCTAGTTTAGCAGTGTTCTTTGCTTTGAACAGTAAAGATTTAAAGAGGTGCGGACGAAAAAGGCCAGAAAAGGTAGGTTGGTCCGGAATGAGGCCTTTGTCATCCGACATTCCTCATTCTAGTGGGTCAGCCTCTGACAACCCCAAGTCCATCTGATGGATCAACCCCACCTCCATCGGAACATCCTGGTCATCTAATTCCACCTCCTCCCAAAGACCCTGGACTGGTAAGTCAGGAGTATTGGGGAATACCTGAGTTTGATAGTGTCCCAAACGCGCAAAGGAACGAGCAGATAGGGATCCCACTTCCGAAGTAGCCGAAAGGTATCTGGTCCGGATGGATTGATGAACTCCAGCCGCAATGCCCTTTTTTATGGCTATCTCCATCCATTGCCTCATTTCGATGGGAATAGTCTCAGGTAATCCCTCCTCCTGTCTTAAACCGGTGGCCGTAGGGGTGAAGGTTGCCTCTGGGATTCACCGGGCAGTGCTCATTGGAGGAGATATGTCTATGGGAGGCTGTCCAGAGATAGTCTGTCTGGGCTGGGTAGATAAGTCCAAGGGCCCCAGCAATGGACTTGGGTCCTGATCTGATGGATGTGTCATAGCCATCTTGTCCGCCTCCCTGGCCCATTTCTGCAACTGCCTTTCCAAGGCTTGGTGCCGTCTATGGGCATCCTTATCCGCCGCCTTAGAGGCCTTTTTGGGGCCCACTGACTTATCTCGGGACTTATTTGTCTTGGAACGAAAGATGTTGTCACCTTCCATTGTGGAGGACTGATTCTTGTGCCTCTAACTTTATTTTTTTAAAATTATTGTTATTATTATTATTATTATTAGTAGTAGTAGTAGTAGTACTTAGGGGTGATGCCTATCCCTGTGGTTGAAAGTAGAACGCTTCTCCAGGAGTGTAAGTCTATACACACACACACACACACACACACACACACACACACACACATATACACATACAGGTATATGTATGGTATTCTTAAGAAAACAAATACAGGTGTGTGTGTGTGTGTGTGTGTGTGTGTGTGTGTGTGTATGTTTTCTGAGGTTCTCGCGGGTATTTGTATGTGGATCTTTGGTTATTCGGGTTTTCTCCCGCGTAAAATTGGAAGTATCTAGGCAACGTTTCGATGAAGTCTCATTCATCATCTTCAGGCTTGTGTATATATATATATATATATATATATATGTAAAACTGAGTATATGGTGAACAGTATCTAAGGGTCCCCAACAAGGGAAACCCCCAATCGCTCCAAGCAAAAAAGGGGATCTCTGGTCCCCAACAAGGGAAACAAGCTATACAGGACCTGGATGGATCCTTTCCTGTCAAAAAACGTCCCGCTGTTTGAAATGGCACTTGCGGCTTCACTCCAATGTAATGATTCAAAAGGAATTGCAAAGAAATTCCTGTTTAAGAACTAGCCTGCTTTTCCAACGCCAGCAAGATAAAAGAGAAATAATCCCAGGAAAGTGGAGTGGGAAGGTACTTGCCCCGGTCCCCAAGAAGGGAAACCAGTGGGGAATGGCGCCTGTGTATTTAGGCGCGAACTTGAAGCCAGGCGTTGAAAATGGCGGGAAGGCAGAATCTCCGATGTTAATTGCCTGAGCAGTTTAACGAGCCGCTGCTGCTGACTCTCTAAATTGTCAGATAAATGATCCTGTCAGTCAAAGCGGCACGGAGGAGAGAGCCGCGGCTGCAAGCACTCCGCCAAGATCGCAGAGATAAAACGATCGGGGGAATAGATAAGCTAATTGCCTGAAGCGGCCGTCTCAGGCTGCCTGCAGAGTGGCAGGCTCCGCCTGTCACAAAGAGCTGCTCTCAACTGATCGGGGGGATAACCTAATAGAGCCACAAGCCTTGAAATCACCAAATTAATTGGGGGGGAAATTTACAAGCCGAATTAACCCAAGAGCAAACCTGAATTTTGAGTAGCTGAATCAGAAACCGTTCCAATCAGGGAGTGCACAACCTCTTACCATGAAGGCTGAGCTAAAACTGGGGGATGCTGGGGAGGTGTCCCGTGGAGGAGGAGGAGTGTCCCGGAGTTTTAAGCCCAGCCTTTCCAGAAGAGACTGAAGCACCTCCCACTTCTGGATGCTCTGAACAGCTCATGGGAGAACCACTGTATCTTCCTGTTTGCTACATGTAAAACACTAAATGAAATGTAATTGGTTTATCAAACTCATAATATGCTTAAATCATAATGAATTTAGGCAGATTACAATAAAATAAAATCCAAGCCACTGTATCATCAAGCCAAAGTAAAAAATTATAACAAATAAAGCACAAGATTATTTATTTATTTATCGTATGGCACATTCACACCAGAGCACAAGATTAATAAATAAGAAACAAGTCAAAATTTGGTTCCAATAACACTTATCTTCAAAGACTTCCAGAAGAATATCATTTCACTACATTCTTGAAGGTCACCACTGAAGGAGACATCTAAGCTTCTGAAGGAAAGTTGTTCAAGTGTATGGGAGCCATGATGAAACAACAGTATTATCTGGTTCTACCCCATCTCACCTCATGAAAATGGGGGACAACAAGCAACTTATCCTGGAAGGATCTTGCTGGATGAGTCAACTCTATTTTAAGTAGACAGTTCTGAAGAAACCTACTTTCCAAGCTATATTTACTGGTAATATGTGAATGCCCACTTCAAGGGGGAACAGCAATAATTGACCAGACTGATACCAAGTAACATACTTTATCCATCATTGTAGCAAAATTCCACCACTGCCTAGAATTTGGATAAAACTTGGATGCAGAACTTTAAAAAAATAAACCTGCAAAATCAAGGTCCATTAAATCAAGATGCAAGATTCTAGCTACTTTGAAGAGGGAAACTTTGGGGAAATGATAAGGCCACTCAGGCATGTATTCTGTGGTTAACAAAATGAGAAGCAAAGTACCAAAGACAAACCACCAGCTATTATATTACTATTTATATTAATAAATTTACTTTATGGATCCTTAGAGTAATATGGTGGCTCAATCAAACTCTGACATACGTAATGTTAGACATTTTAATGACCCCGATAAGCACAACATTCATATTATTAATCAAATCAATCAATCAGGCCAAGGTGTTCCATATAGAAAGCCAATCTGTGTGCGTTAGCCTTAACTAAACAGAAAAGAGTTAAGCTGCAACATTAGAAATACTGCTATTTGATCAGCAAATGAAATAGTGCAGATACCACATATCACAGACTCATATCATTGAATGTTCTCAAACAATCCAATAGGAAAAATAATCTTAAATCTAAAAGCATACCATCACAAGAGGAAGGCAAGGGTTATACACAGAGATATTTTTCATGTTTTATGAAAGGTACAATCAAAACATAAATGTATTGCCCTAGCCACTATTTGTGAGATCTGAGACCTAAAATGTTTCAGACTGTAGATTCTCAAGATGGCTGAGAATATTTTGCCTCCATCATACAGGGACATAAATTTAGAGTGATCTGAATTTGGTTTAACAGCTCTTTTATGAATGCTAATTAACCTTTTAGTAGTATACAAAGAAACAGCAACTTACAGGACAATGAGTGTGTGCCTTTGGGTAAATATTCAAAGAGCAGAGAACTCTCTTCTCCCAGCATGTCAGCTTTCAAGGACAATAAGCTATTCTTGCTCATGAGAGCTGCTCGCAAGTTAGCAACTGCTAGAGCCTGAAGTGCATCCTCTTTCTCTGGATTAAGTGGCTGAGAGAGATAACTCACATCACCTCCGAGGAGTGCTTCATCAACCTTTGCATAAAGATCCACTCTCTCTATTCTGTTGTCAGAATTGTTGGGCTCTGCCCCTGTCAGATCCACACCTGAATGAAAAAGAAATAAATGTAAGTTTACATTTAAGCATGTAGACTTAGCAGAAGTGCATTTGTAAAATCACATTAGAGCTCACAGTGTCAGCACCAGTATTCAGAGCTAAAAGTCTTAAAATATATGCTTTTTTCCCAACTTACATTTCATATCTTCATGTTATGATCTCTTCACTGATATTACTTTCATAGAGTGTACACTTTGCAAGATATACAATATATATACAGCACTTTGTTGTATCTTTGCTGCTATAGTACCAAAGACTAATTAACCAGTTTAAAAAAATTAATCCAGATTAGCTTTTTGTTTCTTTTGTTAACTCTGCTACAGTTTAATCAAAGAGTGTACTACTGTTAAACAACATTTTATACTATTTCCTAACTTAAAAGGTAGCGTTAAAAAGCAGGTCTCTCGTGAAATTTATTACTTCCATAGCAATATACTTTCATTTTTTAACAATACTTTTCAAAGATCAAGTAGCAGAATATGAAGTTTATAGAACCATGTCCTGAATATCTTCTTTCAGAAATCAAGACCAGAAAAATGCTATTACCAATAACAATAAAAGTCACTGAGGTCTGTCAAAGACACTCTTGCCGTGTCTAGTTACCAGATATTGCCGCTGAGATCACACCATCGCAATCAATTAAGCAACTTGGAAACAAGATTTATTTAAAAAAAAATATTCAGGGTAATCAGTATCTATTAATGAGCGTTGAACTACCTCACTTCCCTTCATCTTCTTTGGAAGCAGAAGAACAACCTGTTTTCAAATTCTTAGTACATAGGAACCAATTACACTGGAAGGCCAGAAAAATCATTTCCAGATTTTTATTATCCTGTTTCAGCATTCTATTTTCACACCCACATCAGGGAACTGATGAACCAAGAGCTGTACTGTCCAAGATTAAATTTACTGCTGCTATATGAAGAAGGGCAAGACCATGAACTATGATACAATGGTGATAGAAGTTGACACAGATAAATGAAAAACTTAATTAAATTGTGGGAGCTGTATCAGACATTACAGGAATACAAATTGAAAAACCTCCTCCATCTGTTACAGAAAGGAGTTGGGGAAGTTAATAACTAGAAACTCAGAATTTAAAAAAATAAATAAACCTTCCATTTTATTAATAGGTCATTTATAAAAACAAACCTGATTTCTGCTTACCATTATCAATCTGAAAAACAAACTGAATAAAGTGATAGAACTAGATTTCTGATATATGTAGAGAAAAAGGTTGCGAAGAGATTTTAAACACTGGTCTTGATGTATGATTGAGAACTCAATTTATAGGATTAATAAACTCTTTACAAGACGAATAGACCAAACTGTTTTGGTCATATTCAGTCTTCTAAATTTTGCTAAAATCACACTCTCAGAAGTGGACACACTCAAAATAATTTTACATTATAGCTATTTTTCAATGCCACTGTCCCTTTCTTTCCAATGAAAAGTATTAACTTAAAAATATTATTTAACGATTTTCATAAACTATATGCCTTGCCCCATATGGTATTTATTTTGCCACACATTTACAATACTGAAATAAGTTCTAGTTAGTTCACAGGGGTTGGATTTATACACTACATGAAGTATAATATGGTTTCTTCTGTATTAATTTAGAGCGTTGTGTAAAATGGGCGTTGGTTCTTACCTGATACGCCCCTTCTCGGCGAGCCGTGAGGAGCATCCAGAGAGTGGGATGTGCTTCTGAGTCCTCTTCTTGCAGGCTGAGCTTTAGATGAGGAAACGCTCCGCCCCCTCGCATGACACCGCGCAGCGTCTTCCCAGTTTTTTGCGATAACGAGAAGAGAGGTTATGAATTCCTTCTAATCAACTATTGGCTCCTTGGCTGAAACAAGAGTCCCCACCAGACGGAGAAGCTAGGGTGGGGCTGGATGCTCCTCACGGCTCGCCGAGAAGGGGCGTATCAGGTAAGAACCAACGCCCATTCTCCCTCGAGCCGCTCGGAGCATCCAGAGAGTGGGACATACCAAAGCTTGGCTGGGACTCCGTCTGGGCCGGAAGCCCCTCCGGGTCATTGATGACCCTCTGTAGGACCCGTCGGCCAAAAGAGGCCTCCGCTGAGGCATACGTATCTATTTTGTAATGTCTGATAAACGGGGACGGAGAGGCCCAGGTGGCTGCCCGACAAATGTCAGCGATGGGGGCTTGCGTGGCCCAGGCCGCCGAGGTAGCTGCACTCCTGGTGGAATGGGCGGTTATTCCACCAGGTGCGGGCAGGGATTGAGAAAGGTAACACCTGGCGATAGTCGCCCTGATCCAACGACTGATGGTGGAGGGAGAGACCTTGAGCCCCAGTGTCCTGGGCTGAAAGGAGAGGAAAAGGGATTCCGATCTTCGCAGGGATTGAGTGCGCTTAATATATATACGCAAGGCCCTTCTAACATCTAGGGTGTGCCAAAGGACCTCCCTGTCCCTCGAGGGCCTGGGGCAAAAGTTTGGTAGGACCAGTTCCTGTGACCTATGGAAGGGTGAGTTAACCTTGGGTAGGAATGTGGGGTCGGGACGAAGGACCACCCGATCAGCGTGGAACACGCATAGATCACTCCTAACTGACAAAGCTGCTATTTCTGAAACTCGACGAGCAGAAGTAATAGCCACTAGAAAAACTACTTTAAAAGTGAGAAATTGAAGGGATGACTCCCTCAGAGGTTCAAACGGATGACGTGTAAGAGAAATGAGGACTTTGTTGAGGTCCCATGTGGGGAACCTGTGAACAGTGGGAGGGCACAGGTTGGTGGCGCCCCTAAGGAAGGATCTAACCCGGGGGTGATGAGAAAGGGAACCGTAGTTATCACAGGAGACCACGGTTGAGAGGGCAGAAACCTGCCGTCTCAGGGTGTTAGGTGCAAGCCCTTTGCGAAGGCCTTCCTGAAGAAATTCCAGGATCTGTGCAATAGAAGGAGAGAGGGGGTCAACCTGGGACCCACTACACCACTTGCAAAAACCCTTCCAAGTGGCATCATAAATTTGTGTGGTGGAGGGTCTCCTAGCGGCCAAAATCGTGTCGATGACTTGACTGGAGAGTTTCTCGCTGGTCAAACGGATCTGTTCAACCTCCAGATGGCTAACTGGAGCCATTGAGGCTCCGGATGCAGAAGGGGCCCCTGAGAGAGGGAGACCCTGTCCGGGGGGATCCGCCATGGGGGCGCTACCGATAAATTGCGGAGGTCCGCAAACCATGGTCGCCTGGGCCAATAGGGAGCCACCAGAAGAAGGTCTGCTCTCTCCTGTATGAGTTTCTGTATGACTCTGGGAACTAACGGGAGCGGAGGGAAGGCATATAGGAGCCCTGGGGGCCATGGGCAGCGCAGTGCGTTGTGATTCTCCGACCCGTGAGACGGGTACCTGGAGAAAAACCATGGAAGCTGCGTGTTGGACGGGGAAGCGAAGAGATCCACCACTGGCAGGCCGAATATTCTGGACGCCTCTTTGAATAGGGATGGATGGAGACGCCATTCTGTTTGGTCCACCGTGGCCCTGCTCAGCCAGTCCGCCTGAGTATTGTCTATTCCGGAGATGTGTTCGGCTTTTAGTGATAGGAGGTTGGACTCTGCCCAGCGGCAGAGACGCTCGGCCTCCCTCATCAGCTGGATAGTCTGGGTGCCCCCTTGCCTGTTGATATGGGCCTTGGCCGTGACGTTGTCCGTGAGAATGAGGACGTGATGTCTGCGGACCTGAGGGAGGAAGCTGCGCAGGGCCAGGTGGACGGCGTGAAGCTCCAGCCAGTTGATGCTGCATCTTTGCTCGATCGGCGACCACCTGCCCTGTGCCGAGAGCGAGTTGACGTGAGCGCCCCAACAGGATAGGCTTGCGTCCGTAGTGATGGTAAGCTGTTGAGGTTCCGTGAAGAGGTGGCCCCTGTTGATGGCGGGGTTGGTCCACCAGAGGAGAGACGTGAGGACCTTTGGAGGAACCTTGACTCTGGCCTTCGAGTTGCTCCTTCCGGATCTTTGGAACGGGAGCAGGAACCACTGAAGGGATCTGCTGTGTAAACGGGCCAAGGGAATGATTGAGATGCATGACACCATTTTACCCAACAATTTAGAAAGGTCAAGTAAGGCCACCCTCCTTGAACGCCTAACCTGTTTGACCAGGGCTTGAATGCTAAGGAACCTCTCCAAAGAGAGGAAAACCCTTTGTGAAACCGAATCAATTATGGCTCCCAAGTGGGTGATTCGGGTGGATGGGGTAAGTTGGCTCTTTTGCCAATTGACTAGGAACCCGTGTGCCCGTAAGGCGGAGAGGGTGACTCTGGTATCCCTGACTGCCTGGGACTTGGACGGGGATAGAATAAGGATATCGTCCAAGTAGCAGTGGAGGCGGACGGGGACGCTCCTAAGGTGAGCCGCCAGGGCCGCAAGGACCTTGGTGAAGGTCCTGGGGGCCGAGGCCAGTCCAAAGGGTAGGGCCACGTATTGATAGTGAAGGCTATTATAACAGAACCTGAGGAATTTGTGGTGAGAGGGCCTGATTGGGATGTGGAGGTATGCCTCCGAAAGATCTATGGAAGATAACCAGTCTCCCCACCTGGTACCTAAGAGAATTGATTGCAAGGTGTGCATTTTGAATTTGCGCTGGATAAGGTGACGGTTGAGCCGTTTCAAGTCTAGTATGGCTCTCCAGCCCCCAGAGTGTTTGGGCACCACAAAGAGATGGGAATAGAATCCCCTTCCTCTCTGAGCCGGTGGGACGGGTTGAATGGCCTGGATGTCAAGCAGATGATGGGTGGCTGCATCCATTAGTGCACGTTTGGCGGGATCCCTTGAGGTGGGGGATGGGATGAAACAATCAGAGGGGGTGGACCTAAACTCAAGGGCGAGACCAAACCTGACGGTGTCCCTAACCCATGCATCGGATGTGGATTTGTCCCATTGGGCGGCGAAGTGACTGAGGCGGCCGCCAATGGGGAGGGAGGGAGAGGCTCTATCTGGTTCGGCGGTAGGGCCTTCCTCCCGATCCCCGAAAAGGCCTCTTATAGTTGCCGCCGCGTCTGCTTCTGTCGCCAGAGTCCGAACGATCCTGGGATCGGAAGGAAGGGGGCCTGGGGTATCTGGGTGGGAAGGGGGGTTGGTAGAAGGGGCGGGGGAAGCCCCTCCGAAAGGGCTGTGAGCCCCTTGTCTCTGACCTTCGAAAAAGGGAGGGCAGATACTTTCTCTTGCTGCGGCCCTCGACCAGCAGGGGTTCCAAGGCCGGGCCAAACAGTTTATCTCCCTTGATGGGAGCAGTGGCCAGCTTGACCTTGTTCTTTACATCCGCCTGCCAGTGTTTGAGCCACAGCAGCCGGTGAGCCGTGACGTGCGACGTGATGGCCCTGGAAGAGAACTTTACCGATTGGTAAGTGGCGTCAGCCGAGAACTCGGCTGCAGCCACCAGCTTCGCTATGTCTTGGTGTGCTCTCACATTGGACGCGGGGACGTGTTCCCTGAGCTGACGTAGCCAGCGGATAGAGGACCTTGTGAAGAATGAAGCGGCCATAGCCGATTTAATGGCCCAGGCGTCGGATAGATGGGCCCTGCGCAACGCCAGTTCCGTCCGCTTGTCCTCAGGTTTCAAGGCCTCTAAGGCCTCACTGGGGGTAGAGGAGGAAGCAAGGCCCACAATGGGATCATCAACCTCTGGTATGTTCAGAAGGCTAGACATTGCCAAATCAAGATTAAAGAATCTCTTGTCTTGGCTAGAGGGTGTAGGAGGGGTCCCTGTGGAAGTAAGTTGTTTCGCTACTAGGTCTACGAAGATGGGTGGGGACGGGATGACCTCAGCCTCCACCACTGGTTGAGTGAAAATGGAGTCCTCTGGGCCCTCTGGGGCGGGGGGGAGGTCAGTAGGAGACTGGGGAAGAAGACCAGAGACGTTCTTGGCCTTAAGGAGGAGGGATTTAAACATGTGAGGCTTGAACAGCCCCCCAAATGCGGGTTGGTCGGGAGAGGTCCCCTCGTCCTCCGACATCTCCCCCTCCATGATGTCCGCCTCTAAGAGGGGTTCACTGTAACGGGAGGATCCCATCCGGGAGTCCTCTTCCTCTTCCCTGAAATCCCCAAAGTCCCCTTCCTCCTCCTCCTGGGGGTGGGAGAAGGAAGGGCTGAAGGCCCCGAGCGGGACTCCCTTGATCGCCTGTCAAACTCCTTTTCCAACGCTTTATGGCGCCTTAAGGCGTCACGTTGGGAGGCCTTGGAAGGTTCCTTGTCCTGCCTGCGCAAGTAGTGGGACTTTGCCTTAGTCTTCAAAGAAGGACGTTTAGAGAGATTGTCGTCTGCCATGTTAGATAATGAATACTAGTAAGGGCGGTTGGCTCGCCTGGAATAGGCCTGTGGATAGGGCCGGGTGAGGATTGAGCTGGCCCGCTCCCCCTTTTGGAATTTGATATGTACAGAGATAACAGACAGTAAAGTATCTATGTAATATGATATGTACAGATATATATATATTTTGATTTCTATTTAAGCTCTTCTTCTTTTTTTTTTACACCAGTTGTATGTACAGGTTATCCGTATATATACATATAACTACAAGAAAATCTTTGTATAAAAAAAAATTTTTTTTACTTCTTTTTATAATATAATTTTTTTAAATCTTTATTATTATTATTTTTATATATATATATAAACAGTAACCGTAACAGGAAGGAACTATAACTGTATCTCGGTACAGGCCGGATTAGCCAAATAAACGCCTGAGGCCTAGAGCGGAAAAGGCCTCTGGCAGCAGGCCTCCAGACAACAAACAACCGGAGGGGGGGGGGCTGCAACTTCGCCCCGATGAAGGCTGCGGGAGGCCAACAAAGTAATAAAAGCGAGCCAGAAAGACCGTTAAGAATTGTAAAAGGCTTGACCCAAGGGGTCTGGAACGTTTGTAATCACCGCAGCAGCACTAAACGGCAATAAAAATGGCGCCCGACCACGCTGCGGCGCCAAGATGGCGGCCGCGAGCTGAGCTATGTCGGGCGCCTTCAGGACGGCAGGGAGGGCTTGTCCGGTTAGCTCAGCGCGCCTGGTGCTCTTAAGGGGCGACTAGCCTTCCCGGTCGGCGTTTGGGGTGGGGGGGAATCCAGCAAGAGAAAGCGTGCCACAAGGCAGCGCAGAGGCAGCGACACGATGAAGAAGTGGGGGGGGGGTTGCGCGAAGCGCTGCGAACCCGCCCGCTTTTAGTTATATTTTTGGCCCCTAGGGGCGAGGGGAGAATCCCCCTAAGTCCCAACCCTTTGCGCAGGAGGAGGAAAGGAAATTTTAGAAGAAGAAAAATAGCCAGGAATTAAATTCCTTTTTTGAATCAGCCAAGGAGCTCTTTTCACTAACAGCCTGACTCTTCGAGGCTGAGCAAAAGACTGGGGAGACGCTGCGCGGTGTCACGTGAGGGGGCGGAGCGTTTCCTCATCTAAAGCTCAGCCTGCAAGAAGAGGACTCAGAAGCACATCCCACTCTCTGGATGCTCCGAGCGGCTCGAGGGAGAACGATCCATTACTGTATCGTCTGTAAACCATGCTTCATTTAGCACAAGGTATATCTCCTGCAGCTGTGATTTAGTCAATATAAGAAGAGGGCATTATCATAGTAGCCATGGTGGCACAGTGGTTAGAATGCAGTATTGAAAGCTAATCTGTCCACAGCCAGAAGTTCAATCATGGCTGGTTCAAGGCTGACTCAGCCTTCCATCCTTCCAAGGCAGGGGTGGGATTCAAATTTTTTAACAACCAGTTCTGTGGGCGTAGCTTAGTTGGTGGGCGTGGCTTGGTGGTCATGTGACTGGGTGGACATGGCTTGGTGGTCATGTTATTGGCTGGGCATGGCCAACTCAATATCACTCACATCGAGACACACATCTCCTCGCCTGGCCTCTCATGACCGTGGGGATGCTGCAACAGTCGTAAGTGTGAAAAATGGTCATAAGTCACTTTTTTCAGTGCCATTGTAACTTTGAATGATCACTCCACACAAGCAAAGTACCAGCAAAGGAGGAAAAAAAAACTCCAGAGAAGTTCCTGAGACAGGAAGTCTAATCCTGCCAAGAATGTAATAAGGGTTAACAAGAGAGGCAGTTTCTGTAAGCAACATCAGAATGTTTCCTTCCTGCCTTCCTTACAGGATTAGGCCAGTAATTTCTTCTAACAACCGGTTCTCCCAACTGCTTAGAATGTTAATAATCAGTTCTAGCAAATAGGTACGAACTGGTAGAATCCCACCTCTGTTCCAAGGTTGGAAAAAGGAGGAACCAGATTGTTGGGAGCAATATGCTGACATTTGTTAACTGCTCAGAGTGGTATCTAAGTCTAAGTGCTACTGCTATAGTAACCAAGGGTATGCTGGTGGGCATAAGAGACATATATATTTACAAACAAACCCTCTTCCTTCTATTTCCCACTTAACTGATTACACTACTGCTGTTCCCTCTTTTCCCTTGGTATTATTGTTCAGTACTAGTTCAGTTCATAAGGCCAAATTAATCCTTGATTTGATGAGGAAATTCAATCTGGGATACATTAATAAGATTGGGTGGTGGTGGTACAAGATGAGTGGAATTATTTTAAACTAGTTTGGTACATAAAGGTTCATGGTACATGACCATCCTAAGCTTGGGTATTGGGGTACTGTGACTCATAGAACGTCCATTTTGCTAAGCAGGAGATGTTTTGATCATGCAGTGAGATCAGAGAGACAGATGGGGATTGCGGTTGGCCTGCCTTTCACTGTATTACCCAGTGGCCTTTCTGCATGAGTTGGCTGAAGTAATTTTGACAATGAAGTTGTATGTCTAAGGGGATATTCATGCTGTCTTGGACAATCCATTTGGGGATTTTATGGACTCTATGGCAACTATCAGGTTTTTTTTTAGCGCATTGGTGGCCCCACACACAGGACAGGACACTCTCTTGATTTCATCTCATACACTCTTGATCCAGTATTCACCCCATTGTGTGAGACAGGTGATCTGATAACAGGAGGGATTGAAATCACGTGATTATATAAGAACATTTGCTGGTATAAAGTTTGATTTCACAGCATTAGTGTTCTGCTACAGAGATTAATGGAATCAACCTCAGAAACTCTTGCAGAAATGCAGCCCATCTTAGAACCTCTTGACTACTGCCCATCAATAGCTTATTAAAACTAGCCACAGGCATTGGCCAAATGGGCTGAGGGGATGGATAATACATCATATGCAACCGTGGAACCATTCTGAAAAAAACCCACCTCCCTGGAGTTCTTGAAAAATGTTGCCTGAAACCAGGGGTGAACTTCAAATAGTTTAACAACCGGTTCTCTGCCTGGCTGCTGGCTGGGTGTGGCCATGGTGAACATGACCTAGTAGGCCTCCTGCATCATCCTGGTTGCAAAAACGGGCCATGGGGGAGGCATTTTCACCTTCCCTGGGCTCTGGAGGCTTTCCTCAAACCCCCAGGAGGGCGAAAATGGCCTCCCTGGGCTCTGGAGGCTGGAAACAGGCCCCGTTTCCAGCCTTCCGGAAGGCCCATTTTTTGCCCTCCCCAGCCTCCACACTTACCTATGATCCAAAACGGGCCGTGTGGGGATGCCGGGAAAGGGCAGGGTGGGATGAGCCATGGGTGGGATTTGCTGGTTCGCTGAACTGTCCATAAAATTAATAACCGGTTCGCCTGAACCGGTGTGAACCAGTAGCAGCCCACCCCTGCCTGAAACCCATGGTAGAATCCATTTCTGGATAAGACTGAAACACTAGTGATGGCATAATTGCAGGATCTCTTAGAAAAGAAAGATGACTACAATAAAGCAATAGCACTTAGACTTATATACCACTTTATAGTGCTTTACAGCCCTCTCCAAGCGGTTTAGAGTCAGCATATTGCCCCCCCAACAATTTGGGTCCTCATTTTACCCACCTTGGAAGGATGGAAGGTTGAGTCAACCTTGAGCCTGGTGGGATCTGAACTGCCAAACTGTAGGTGGCTGGCTACAGAAGTACTGCACTCTAACCACTGTGCCACAGAGGCTCCTTATGGCTTCAAGGCTGATTTATCTTTCTATAACAGCACTGTGGAGACAACTAAAAGTACTATTTTGTCCCCAGAGCTATTTAATATCTGCATGAGACTACAGGTGCAATCATTATGTAATTTAAAGTAATGAGATCAATATACCATTGTAAGTATAAAAATACCTAACAGAACAGAGAAGAAGGTGAAATTTCAAAATTTTGACATAAAAGTCAATAATTAGGACAAGCTATAATTAAGAAAAGCAGCTAGGTTGCAACAATTAGAAAGGATAGTAGCAATTTATTTTAAAGGGCAACATAAATAGATTAGTGAATAGTATAGTCTCTAATTAAGCCAATCATTAAAGCAAACAAGAAATGCATTCAAAAATAGAAAGGAAGTAAGCTCCAATATAGAGAGTTAAATACATTATTGCAGGAAAGGCTGTTCTTATGGGGAGGAGTAGATGCAGTAGAAGATTTTGAGTTTGAGGAAAATGGAATATAGGGTGGGGAAGGGAAATAGACACATAGATAAAATGGGGTTGGGGTGGAGCCCATTTAATCTAGGGTGTAGTCAAACAAAAGTCTGAGTTTCAAGCAATCTCTTAGCTTCTTTTTAAAAATAACTTGACCTAACCCTTTCATAAAGGAGCCTTAAAATAGAGCTATTCCCACAGCCTCATTGCTTTACTTATCCTGTAATTGTTACATGAAACCTGAATATTATAGTCTACCAATTATTGCTGTACAATTACTCAGGGATACCTCTATTCATTTTGCTGAAGTTACTGGCTGTTCTGTGCAATGTTTTTCGTACACATTGCCTATCTTTAGCTTTTCCTCTTCTAATCCCCTCCAGCTGCACCTGGTAACACAATTCCATAACTTCCATCAAATTATCCATCTTACATGCCCTCTCCAATCCTGCTCTCAGTGGAAGGTGGGCGTACCTTACTCAACCCACCCCGCCAGCCCCTCTCAAATCCCATTGTCACCTAGATCAGGTAGAAAGTAATCCTTTCCTTCCTCCTAAACCAAGTCTCTCTCTTTCTCCCTGCTGAATAATAGATTAGTTTACTCACAATAAAATTAAAGTGAAAATATTTTATTATTTTGTTAATCTTTTTTCTCTTTTTAATCTTTGTTTTTTTTAAATTCACCATTGAAAGTCATAAAAGTAGTCTACAAAAATTAGAATAAATTTAAAAAATCACCTGGTCCAGAGGTGGTATTCAGCAGGTTCTGACCAGTTCTGGAGAACTGGTAGCGGAAATTTTGAGTAGTTCGGAGAACCGGCCAATGCCACCTCTGACTGGCCCCACCCCCATCTATTCTCTGCCTCCCGAGTCCCAGCTGATTGGCTGGGTCTTCTTTGGTTGCCCTGCAAAGGAGAACAGAACTGGAAAGCAGGTAGAGGAGTGGGGAGGGAATGGGGATTTTGCAGTATCCTTCCCCTGCCACACCCAGCAAGCCATGCCCACCAAGCCAAACCCACAGAACTGGTAGTAAAAAAAATTGAATCCCACCACTGACCTGGTCAATCTATTTTATTAATTCAAGGAACATTTCTGTGTGTATACACATACCTACACACACACACACACACACACACACACACACACACACACAAAGAGTGTATTAATTTAATTGGGTTCTATACTATAGCAATCATAAACAAGACTCTTGCAGATACATATAAACATAACATAAAACTCCAAGATTTTAAAAAATAACGTTTATAATACAAAAATAATAGTCAGGAAGAGGATCCTGAGAAAGTGAGAAAGTGCTAAAAGATCTGGGACATTAGTTTGTATTTGACAAACTGATTTGCAAATCGTTTAATTATAGTCCCAGTACTATCTAATCTTAATTCCTAGAGAAATAAATTGATTACCAATAAATTGATTACCATATACAAATAAAGAATTGTGGCATGCCTCCTCAGAGGGCAGCATCTAGCCAATCCCATATTATCTAGAAAGCTAAGCAAGTTTCCTTGCTTGTTAGTTCTTAGATGAGAAACCTAGAGCTAGACTGAAAAACCAAAAGACACCCTGGAACAAAGTCATGCCAAAAGTGCTTTCATATCAATTCATGAACTCTAATTCATTAATCTGTCTATGTAAATCACCAGGAGTTGAGTTTCATTCAAAGATAACTTCACATTTATTAGAATCAGCTTAAAGATCAGTGATTCTGATCTTGGCTTACCTAAATTCATTAAGCAGCCACTGGACTGAAACTATTTTTTCAATTCCCATTCTCCAATGTAATAATGGTAAATAGGTGAAAATATTGCTTAAACCCAGCTGCTACATGGTGTTTTAAGGAAGTGCCAAGTGAGAAACACTATTAAAAAGTAATAAATGCTAAGTATTATTATTAAGATTTATTTCCAGTGCTAAGGAATAGACTTGAATGTAATGATTGATGGTTCGCAAATTAAAAAGCTAAATATTTAATTCAGAGAGATTTGGGTCTATTTAAGATTTCCTAAATTTCAAACAAATACCAATTCCAGGTTAGATAATGCTTCATATAAAGTGATCACACTGCTGATAATATCTACTTCAACTATCTGTGTAAACAATCAGCAGCTATCTGTAAGGTTTCAGAATATTTTTCCCAGCTCTAATGCGACATGCCAAAAAAAGGAATCTAGGACCTCTTGAACGCTAGGCATATTTTCTACATTAGCAAATAGCTGTGACCATGTTTCCCAACAGTATATACATTTGAGAGGTAAAATATAGTCTTTCTCACGGCCTTACACTTCTTTCCAGATGCAGATGCAATGTTAAATAACTTTCATCATACACATTTCAGAGAAGACTAACTAGCAGAATGTATTGTACTAATCTCTAAAAGCTTCTGTCCTTTTTCAAGGACTGTGTATGATATGTATTTTCCTTTAATTCTTTTTGTCATTCCTCATCCTCCAGTTTCCTTCTGATGACTCTGTAGGTGATCAGAAGCAATTTGTTTGGTTTGACTGAAGCACTGCATCTTATTTTACATTTCCCCCTTTTTTATTTATTTGAAAGCAATCCTTTATTTCTCTCTTCAACAGAATATGTTACCATTTAAAAATCTACAATTAAAAAGAAACTTCATATTTTCACCTTTTAAATAAAATTTATTTTGTTTATCCCTGGTAGGTTACTGTTGTAACCTAACATATTTAATTCAAGAAAGTTCATTTTCTTGTAATATAATGATGACCATCACTTTCATTATATTGAACCTACTGAACTTTTGGTTCTTAAACTTAACACAACAGGATGCATAACTATAACAGAATATACAGCACAGAAAAAGTTTATTAGTAAAAGTATTAGCCCAGAAACTGATGAAGAATGGACACTGTGCTAGATAACAGGAAAGAAAATGTTACAAGTATTTATAGATTTACAGATAATCAGAGTTGGAAGGGACCTTGCAGGTCATCTAGTCCAACCCCCCAACCAAGTGGGAGATCCTACACCATTTCTGACAAATGGCAGTCCAATCTCTTCTTGAAAGTCTCAACTGATGGCACTTCCACAACTTCCGAGGGCAAAGCTGTTCCATGGGTTGATTGTTCTCACTGTCAGAAAGTTTCTCCTTGTTTCCAGGTTAAATCTCTCCTTGTTCAGTTTCCATCCATTATTCCTTGTGTGGCCTATAGGAGCTTTAGAAAATAGCTTGACCCCCTCCTCCCTGTGGTAGCCCCTTAAATATTGGAAGACCACTATCATGTCTCCCCTGGTCCTTCTCTTTACTAGACTAGCCAAGCCCAGTTCCTGCAACCGTTCGTTGTGTGTTTTAGCCTCCAGTCCCCTAATCATCCTGGTTGCTCTTCTCTGTACTATTTCTAGAGTCTCAACATCTTTTTTATAATGTGGTGACCAAAACTGGATGCAGTACTCTAGGTGTGGTCTTACTAAGGCTTTATAGAGTGGTATTAGTACTTCCCTTGATCTTGACTGTATCCCTCTGTTAATACAACTTAGGATTGTATTAGCTTTTTTGGCGGCGGCTGCACACTGCTTGCTCATATTTAGCTGGTTGTCCATTAAGACTCCAAGATCCCTCTCACAGTTACTATTGAGCCTGGTTTCCCCCAGTCTATATGTGTCCTTTTGGTTTTTCTTGCCTAAGTGTAGGACTTTACTTTTCTCTATATTTAATTTCATTTTATTAGATATGGCCCAGTGTTCTAGTCTGTCAAGATCCATCTGGATCTTGAGCCTATCTTCTTGGGCGTTAGCTATTCCTGCCAGCTTAGTATCATCTGCAAATTTGGTAAGTTCCCCTTCTATTCCGTCATCTAAGTCGTTAATGAAGATATTGAAGAGTACTGGGCCTAAGACGGAACCTTGTGGCACCCCAATGCTTACTTCCCTCCATGTAGACTAAGACCCATTAAGGACTACTCGCTGAGTATGGTTTGCCAGCCAGTTGCGTATCCATCTAGTGGTGGTGCTATCTATTCCACTTTTTTCTAGCTTACTAAGAAGTAGGTTGTGGTCTACTTTGTCGAATGCCTTGCTGAAATCTAAATATATTATGTCCACAGTATTTTGCTGGTCTACTAATTTAGTCACTGTGTTGAAGAATTAAATAAGATTGGTTTGGCATGATCTGTTTTTAACAAACCTGTGCTGACCGCTAGTTATTACTTTACTTGTTTCTAGATGTTGGCAGATCTGTTTTTTTATTATCTTTTCCAGTATCTCCCCGGGTATTTTATTATTGCTTCCTATTCACAGAAGATATACAACGTTTTCATTTAATAAAATACTATTGCACTAGCAGTAATTAAATAGAAATGAAATTTAGCCAGAAAGAATCAGCTTTTTTGTCCCAAATGCCCTCTAATATAGCACACATTTCTTACTCTCTAAATTTTCTTCACAGGAGATGGAAATCAAAAATGACCATTTTCAGGCAGAAGTTTCCTTGTCAAGATCCTGCTTGAGAATTGCTTTCCACTGCATACAACTAGGGACTAAAAGAAGGACTTCCAAAGATGATCCTTACATTGATTTCAACTAAACAGGACTGTAAAATCCAAACATCATTTGGGAGTAGATCAGATTTTATTCTGCAATAGTTCTGCTCTGCCTTATTCATAGAACCTGGCAAAAGAGCAGGGGAGGAAGGAATCAAAGTGTCTTTGATTGGTCATACTGCTGCTTCCCAGTACCTCTTCCTTTCTTTTTCAATCACAGAAAATGTATTAAATGTATTAGAGATGAAAATAAAATAAATATGCAAAAAGTTTTCATTGATAGTACAAAGAAATAGCAACCCAATAAGCGATTCTGCCATCAGTGATCAGCACTATTTGGGTAAAGAAATCGAGCAAACAATCACACTCAGAGAGCACCAAAAACTCTATAGGGAGCAATAAAGATAACATAAAAATTAATTATATGCTCCATGGATATGTATTCTGGATAATATTCCAGGGCAGTATTAATTACATTTCCAAATACTTTTTAAAAAGAAATCATTGGCCACACTAGTGCACGTTACATTGGTCTAACTTGGATAACAATAAAACCAGTGTGTTGCAGATCTGGCTTTTTCTTTTTTCTTTTCCTTTTTTTGGAGGGACAGTACAGCATTTGATATGATAAAAACAATTCTTTGCATTACTGTTACCCATATCTTAGGCTAAATGAAGCAACACTAAAACACTATTGTATTTGAGTCTTCAAATAATCAGATTTAAAAAATACACTATATATCCTCTTTTTAATGAAATGCGAAGTTGTGTGGAAAAAGACATAAAAATTTTTTTTATTATGATGGCAGGGAAAAATTATCTCTTTCTTTCAAAACAATACCATTTGGTAAGATTCTTCCCTTGGCAAACCTAGGACTTCTCCCCTGATAGTATGCATAGACCCTATCCAAAAGGAGCCTCCTCTAGGAAACGGTCTGTAATGGAAGACTGACATTTCCATCATAATTAGATAATAAATTTGGAACAAATGGAGCTATTAAAATGAAATCATATACTTAAAGCTTTACTACAAGATGGTGAATGCCCAGGATATTGTTTTCACTATGTCAGAAGTGTTGGCTCATTCATCATTTAAAACCCAAGTTGTTCATTACTGCCAACATGCACTTTTGGACAGCTACCAAAAAGACTGCCTTCATCTGTTTAGACTTCAAATTGGAAGAATGACTTACAGTAAGTGGTCAGAAATGCCAAAAATAATCCTGATATTGGTAACACATACATTTCAAACCTATTATTGATGTTACATGAATACAGTATAACATTTAACCTACACATTTCTCAAATACATCAAAGTTGTAGAAAGTTATGAGAGTAATATACATATATTAAATTGTGAAAAAGTAGTCTTCAAGAATCAGTACAATATTTTCAGAGGTGCTCCTCAGTTTATATACCATGTGATTTCCTATGTTCAAAGTATCTTAATATTACTGCTGTTTTAGTAGTTGAAAAACTTTGGCTGGCCGTTCAAATATAAAACGGAGGATTTTCCATTTAAGACTGAATCCAAGACACACCCCTTTTCCCCCTGCCTTAGTGATGAGAAAAAAATGGGGTCACTTCCAAATATCTATAATGTCTGTAAACTGCCTTGAGGACTGAGGCTTATATAAATTGCACACATAAATAAAATAAGCAACTGGTTGGCTATAAATGTTTCTTCTTTCTCAATACTGAAACTTAACATGGGCCAAGGTATATCCATATCCATCCCCACAGGATCCAGATCCCAGGAGGGGATCTGGGATCTTGGTCTCCCTCATATTTTAGAAATGAATTGTGCTCTTCAAGTATTTCTTAATTTGAGCTCTATTTTTCTTAAATGTTTCTGTGCAGACAGTTACATGGTTATGGATTTCAGGGCTAAATAACATACAAATCAGAATAATATATGTACACAAACCAGATCATCTTATCATACATAGACTCTTACCTACTTGCATCTTGCAATCATCAGTGTCTTGCCTGAAGCATGATAATATATATAAAAACTCCTTAAGTAAATTACTGTATTTTCATTGGCTGGAAGAAATCCTTGCTTTTGTACCTATAACCTTCCTTGGCTGGCATGTTGCCCCAGGCCTACAAGGCATGCAAGGGTTCCATGGCAGAAAATGTACAATTTGATGGTGGGTGATAGAAGAATACAAAATTGAAATTATTCTTCCTTTGTGAGCTTGTTTTAATTCTAAAAGTTCTTGCTAAATGCAAATGGAAGTAACAAGGACAAATCTTACCAAAACTGGATGCAGTATTCCAGGTGTGTCTTTATTAAGGCTTTATAAAATAGCCCTAATAACTTCAAGTGATTTTGATTCTATGCCTCTGTTTATTCAACCAAGGATTGTATTAGCTTTTTTGACTGCTACCACACTCTGCTGGCTCATGTTTAAGTGATCGCCCACTAAGACTCCAAGGTCTCAGTTACTATTTTTGAGCCAGGTTTCGCCTAATCTGTACTTTGTAAAACCTTGCTTTTCTCCACATTAAATTTCATTTTCTTGGCTAGGGCCCATTGTTCAAGTCTATCAAGATCTTTCTGAATCCTGAGCTTGTCTTCTATTAAGAGGGAGCAAAAATATCAATGGAAAATTAAGGACTTTGGTATGCTATCAGATTTTAAGATTAAAAATGAGATACATTAGTGATAGTAATTTTATTAATAGCAATAGTAAAGACTTATATACTGCTTTACAGTGCTTTACAGTCCTCTAAGCAGTTTACAGAGTCAGCCTCTTGCCCCCAACAATCTGGGTCCTCGTTTTACCCACCTCAGAAGGATGGAAGGCTGAGTCAACCTGGAGCCTGATGAGATTTGAACTGCCAAATTGCAGGCAGCCAGCAGTCAGCAGAACTAGCCTGTAGTACTGCATTTTAACCACTTTGCCACTGCGGCTCTTAGTAACTCTACCTGACTCTGGTTTTTTTCCCCAAACCCCAAAAACTTTAACGTTAGACTGTCTACTATTGACCTCACCCCTTTCCTAAGAAGTCTGTAGGGGGCGTGCATAAGCGCACCAACGTGCCTACCGTCCCTGTTCTATTGTTTCTTTTATATATATATTTTTCTTATATGTATCCATGTATTCATAACTATGTTTTTACTTATACTTATTATCTTGTAAGCAATTGACAAATAAAAATAAAATTTTAAAAAATAATAAATACACTACTATAATAAATATGAATCGTATGATATTTATTAAATTTAGAAACCGCCCAGCTCCCTTACAGAATGCTTCTGGATGATGTACAAGTAAAATATTAAAACAGAAGCAAAGAAAATTCAAGATTAAAATTTAATTAAAAGGTGGGTGGGCTTTCAGGGTACTAACCAGCCCCTTGGCCCGTGAGTGCCAAACCAGCGGGCAGAGCCAGGTCTTTAGGCATTTCTGGGGGCCCATATCACTTCTTGGAAGAGAATGTTCCAAAAGGCAGTAGCAACAGCCAAGAAAGCAATGGCATAATTGTGTTAAAGACATGAAATGAAGGAGGACATGTTAAGTAAGATGGGAGAAATTAAAACTGACACTGTTGAGGAGAATTTCTGTGATTAAAAATGAACAATGTTTTTGTTTCAGATGGTGTCTGTTTTGACACTTGATGTATTTTCAAACAATGGCAAAAAGATATAACTAAATTTGTATGGAAATATAAAATATTATAAGAACAATTTGGTCTAGTGGTTAAGGCAACAGGCTAGAAAGCATGAGAAAGCAGGACCGCGAGCATAAGTCCAACCTTAGCCATGAGAGCCAAATGTGTGACTTTGGGCCAATCACTCTTGCCCAGCCCAAGAGGAAAGTAGGAGAAGGAAAGTGTGTTGGGCATGTTTGACACCTTGAGTTATTTGTAAAAATAATAAAAGCAGGATACAAATAAATAAGTAAAATAAAGGAAAAAGAATTGGTCTACCAAATTTGAAATTTTATATTGCTTTGGTTGTTTGATATGGAAGAAAGAACAAAACAAAATATTTTTGAGTTAGAAGAACTAAACTTCAGATAGCATGGATGTTTATGGTACAATAAAGTTAAACGTGGATTTTAAAAATCATGTTATTAGATATGCCATATTTGGAATATGGAATAAATATAAACATTCAAATGAAGCCAGAACATCTCCTTTCAGGACTGATAGATACACAGTTACAAAAGATTCATGGAAGAGTATTTCAATATAGGATTACGTGGCGAGCTTATTTTATGCATAAAGATGGAAATATCCAGGACTACCCCACATGGAGGAAATGGGTTGGTGAAACTGCGTACTTGATGACAAAATTGACAAAACGTGACTGGAGAAAGATTGTTATTGATATTCATCAATGACTAGAGACCCCTTATGGATGTTTTGTGTAAAAAAATATTGTATGACTTATTAGAAAAATTATAGAAAAAAAGGGAATAATGATATAATTTTAGAAGGGTACGTTTGGTTACAATGTGAGAGGAAGATCAGAAATCACTTATTTATATTTTTTTTTCATGTTTTCTGTTCTTTTATTTTCTTTTATCTATCTCCTTTTCTCACATTTATCTTTTTCTTTGAATGGTCTTGTTAAATGTGTAAACTTCTAATAAAAACTACAGTATTTAAAAACTTCTGGTTTTTTAAAAAATTAATGTATTATAAACAATTATTCATGAGCATTATATAGTTGCACAGAACTTGACTTAAACATTCTTACTTGCTTCTTGATTACTGTATGGCCATCCAGGGGCAGTTAGAAAGGGTGGCACTGGTGAAGTTGTCCTGCTGTCCTCTCCAAGTTGTTGTGTGATATGGCGCACAGTATCCTTATTTTTTCTATTCTTTCTACGCCCTGTCGGCTGCCACCCATCTGTAGTTCCTTGTTCTGAGAAAGCATTTTGCATTGCGCTATCTTTGGCAGACTGTAATTCATTCCCTCCATAATGAGCGGGAGAGATCTGTTCTTCTTTGACACGCAAAGTCCCATAGGCCAAATCAGTCGACCAAAGAGACTGGGATGACATGTCATCGTGACTATCTGATTTTGGCTCTTGATCCTCTTTTCCACAGGTGCTTCCTCCTTCGTGACAGCTAGCAATAGCTGAATCTCCAGAAGAGTTTGCCGGACTTGTCCTTCGAGCCAGCCAGGGAGATATGCTCCTACCAGCCACGACAGCAGAAATCAGAGCATCCGTACTGCTGCTAGAGGAAGCCCCAAACTCATAATCAATAAGATCATCCGATGCATCAGACTTTATGCTTATGTCAAGAGCAGCCTTTATGAAATTGTGGCAAGCTTGCACAATCTCAGTCATTTGAAGATAGCTGGCAGCTGACATCACCTCAATAACGTTCCTGCTGGTCAATGCAAGGTGTGCCGAGTACATGAAGTCAATGATTGCTTTAAAGCCCTGTGCCGTTACAATATCCAAATGAGTGACTGTGGCTTGGTCAGAGGTCTTCTGCACCTGGCAATACAATGTCTTGAAGTAACGACTACTCCCAAGTAAAATATTTTTATGAGCCTTGAAAATCTTTCCTTCCACTATAATACAAACATCACAGAGGATACCATGCTGCCTTTGTTCATTGAGTTCCTGAAGCAGATGATGATAATGGGAGGCAATCTCCATATCTTCCTTCTGATTATTCATTTAGAAGTATTTGCACTCCCACGTCTGCACACTCTGTGAGGAAGAAAGACAGACGTTAACACGTTGGCACCAATGGACATTTTTCTCTCAATGCAGACAGGGACATCAATGCCAAACATCACGGGGGTCATTGGTGGGAGAGGAAGGCTAAAAACCAGTAGATCTGCTTAAATTCCTGTGATGATCAGCATTCTATATTAGCAAAGCCATTTCAAAGGAGCATTTACCTTGGGTTTGATTCAACTCTGAGATATAATTCATCAACTATTATTGTTGTTTAAAAGCTGAGTTATAAGGTATTCAAATAATTACCCAAGCATTTTGTACCTATGAATCTTTCAAATATAATTAACAGAAGAATTAGTTTTCAATTCTAAAAAGAATTTAAACTTATAGTATGCAAAGATGATATCAAACTATTGCTGAAATTGTATACAAATACAGATTCTGTTTTACCAGAGAGATAGCAGTAACTCTCAAGGAAGCCATTGTCCTAAGATTACATCAGCAAACTATGTAGTGAGAGAGCTATACATAAATTCACTTCAATCTCAGTTTATTACATCTTCAAAATGAGAATCACAGGTGAACAATCCTTGATGGTAATCAGCAATTTTAAAGTAGCTCCTATCCTATGTCTTTTTCCCTTTTATTGTTACAAATCTTAATACAGTATATTTATTACCTCAATACTATGATATTTGTGCAAAATTGATTATATAAAATTAATACACAATATAAAGTTAACACTCTAATGTTTACATGACTTGGAATATGGGAAATAAAAATGTCCCTCTGTAAGCCTCTAACATGTGTGCTATTGCTTATGCTACTGAAACATGCAGTGTAACATGCACAAAAATATAAAAAGGGGAGGAAAAATCTAAGAAAGATAGAAAGGCAAAGTCATGGGAGAAAAAGGTCTCCAATCAGGAGTTTCTAAGAGGCTTACAGTTCTATATTAAAACAATATACAGGTAATCCTCAAATTATGACCAAAATTGAGCCCAACATTTCTGTTGCTAAGTGAGACATTTGTTAAGTGAGTTTTGCCCCATTCTATGATCTTCCTTGCCACAGTTGTTGTTGAATCACTCAACTGTTAAGTTAGTAACATGGTTATTAAGGGATTCCGGCTTCTCCATTGACTTTGCTTATCAAGAAGGCCCCAAAAGATGATTTGATCCCCAGGACACTGCAGCCATCATAAACATGAGTCAGTTGCCAAGCATCCAATCATGTGGCCTTGAGGAGATGCCACAACAATCATAAATGTGAAAAATGGTCATGTCACTTTTTCAGTGCCATTGTAACTTTGAACGGTCACTAAATGAACTGTTGTAAGTAGAGGACTACCTGTAACAAGAAGCAAGGATCAGGAAACATTTAAGATATTCTGTTTCAACAAAAAAGAAAAGACATTGTTCAGTATTTCATCCATATGCCAAATGATCTCCAGAAAAGCCAGATCTTCAAGAGTCCTCAAAAGCTTAACAGGGAAGGAAAAATCTCTAGTTCCAATGGAAAGGTTTTCCAAAAGAATAAGACAGCCTAAATTCAGGCCCTTGAAGTGGGCTTAATCTCAGCACTCTTAACATTCTTTCTTTCCCCGGTCTTACCAAATGCTGTAGACAGATTCCACTCACAACAGGCTGCCTCAGAGACACCAAGCCTCTAAGCCATATATGGCTTTAAGGCCTCAACCAATACCTTCAACTGCATGTGAAAGTTAACCAGCAATCAATGCAGGCTCTCCAGAAGAGATACTGGATGATAAACCTTAGTGTGTCCATAACAGGCTGCCTAATGCTGAACCAGCTGTACAGATAGCCCTTGACTTATAACAGTTCATTAAGTAACTGCTCAGTTTCAATGGCATTGAAAACAGTGACTTATGACCGTTTTTCACACTTACAACCATTGCATCATCCCTGTAGTCATGTGATCAAAATTCAGACGCTTGGCAACTGACTCATATTTATGATGGTTGCAGTGTCCTGGGGTCACGTGATCCCTTTATGTGACCTTCTGAAAAGAAAAGTCAATGGGAGAGCCAGATTTACTCAACAACTGTGTTATTAACTTAACCGCAAAGATTCACTTAACAACTGTGGCAAAAAAGGTTGTAAAATGGGGCAAAACTCAGTTAACAAATGTTTCACTTAGCAAGAGAAATTTTGGGCTCAATTGTGATTGTAAGTCGGAGACTACCTGTAGTTTCTGAATTGTCTCTTAAAAGGCAGCCTCATGTACAGAGCAGGGTACAATAATCCAAATACCTTGGAGGAGAGAAGGGTGGCCAAGCAGGAATCCTGGACAGAAATGTACATAGTATTATTACTAATTTCAAATTTATATCAAATATACAAGTATAACCACACTAGTTTCCACTAGCTAAATACAATAAAGTGTTTAACTAACTAAACTAGTGAACCTAATCTATTCAAGCTCTGAGGCTCAACTGAACTGGCTTTTTCCATTCCGACTTGTAAATCTAGATACTCATCTTGACACAGTAATATGATCTTCAAGTCAACACTGACAGTCAAAAAACATAAGGGAGATGGAAAAGTGACAGGCTGTTTTGAGTAACACCTTGGGAATAGACCGTTGGATTGCATCTGCAATCAGCCTTGACCAGTGCCACTTGTGACTGGCTGGAGATCTCAACCTAAGAACTTTCAAGTGTTGAAACAATATCTGTAAGAGACTGACAAGAGTATTCTATACTTCGAATTCATCCCTTCTTATGACTACCCAGATAATCTGGTCCTTTTACCTTTGTTCAAAATGCTTTGGGACAGCTTTTTTTTTGCTTTTGTTTAAATCTAAGATAATATGACTTTGAACTTTTTTTTTTTTTGTAAATTTTATTTGAGTTTTCACAAAGAGAAAAAAAAATACAAATAAAACATCTTTTTTGAAAGCAGCATAATCCCGGGTTACATTTCTTCGTACAGACACAAATTCAGGTTCATGCTCATTTTTATATTCTATTCCATATCTTATTACTATTTTACATTTTCTGCATAGCTTCTCCCCTCTTTAAATTTTCTCAATTTTATTTTAATTATCTCATCTCAATTCTTTGGTTGTTTTTTTAAGTCTTAAATTCTCCACTCTCTTTCCCTCCTTTCCTTTTTCTTCCCCACATAAATTGCTTGTTCATTAAAGATGGCTTCTTCTTTGTCCCAGTCTTCTTGTTTTGCAGTCGTTTCTTGTTGTTTCTCATAGTTCCAAATCTCCATTTCTAACAATTGAAAAATGAAGCCAAAAGAACCCCTCCCTTCTTGTGCATCTTCTTTGTACTTTTTAAGCTCCATTTTCAATTCATCCAGAAGTGGTGCCATTGTATAAATTTTTAAACAACCACCCGATTGATTTTAGTCATTCAAATATAATAACCAAGAATCCAAAGATCACCAAATAATCCAAATACACGCAAGCTGTTTCTTTTTTTGCTCTTTTTATTCACTTTCTCTTCCTGGGGTTACTATTTAGTTGCAAAGTTTCAGTTAAAATGTATCTTTTAGAAGTCTTGTTGAAGTTTTACTGTAGATTCTTTTTAATTCCAGGCAGTCTCCTCCCTCTTCCAGATCCTGCCCTTATTCTTTTTCTCTCCCTTCCTGCTTATGAAAAAGAAAAATTTTAATGTCCAGAAATCTTTATTATCCCTTTGGCATTTTGTTTTATTTTCAGCTTAATTGTCTATTGATGCCAAAGCGGATTTTTCCAATTTCTTATTTAAGTCTCTTAGTTGTCAGTATAGGGAAGGAGAGAGAAAGAGAGAGAAAAAAGCCAAACCTTTCCCTTTTCACTTTCCTTTGCTGCTTCCAACTCTTCTTTGGGAGCAATGTTATTTTTTGTAAGTTTAAATTCCAGGGTACCTTAGTTGTTGCTTTTACAATTTAACCCGGTCAGCCAAAACTTCCACTTATCTTCCTCCTGCACATTCTTTTCCGTTTGAGTTCTCCTTTGTGGTGGTCATTTCTGACCACCGCTACAACCGCCTTTGGGAAAGGGAGTAATGGCCAGCTGAGGAGGAGAGATGCGGCTCTCCTCAACCCTGCTGGTGGTCTCCCCCCTCTTCAACACCTCTACGGGGTGGCTTAGCCCCGAAACCAGCCGGCTCGGGGCACTCCAGCGGCGAGCCCAGACAGAAACCGCACACAATTGCGGATTTCTGTCTGTCACCGAAGCCCTTCAAACCGGAAGTCCAACTTTGAACTTTTGTGTGAGAGCTAAGACAAGACACAAACTCAGGCTTAAATGTTCTCACTTTTTGGAAATCCCTGAAATGCAAGTCAGATTAGCATTCAGAATCATCTCACATATTTCCACTATTAGAGCAAACGTGCAGTCATTTGATTTATGACAGATTGCGTTGACAACATATGTGCAGATCTCTCAGGAAGGCATAATAATTAGAATGAGAGAGATTCTGGTTGATTTGACTTACCTTTGACTAAATATTTTGTACGTTTGTACGAAGAGAACCATGAATGCATCTCTTCCCAAAACAACATTAATATAATAATCGTGATAGAGTACTTCATCGCTCTTAATTTTGTGATAGCTTCCTTTTAAAACACATGGCTCAATTTAGATGAACATTATTTTGTTAATGTACTATTAAATGCAACTCTGCTGGATCAAGCTAAAAAGCTGCCTACTGTAGCATCCTGTGCCTATAGTTCCTGTGGGAATACGGATTGTAAACAGGCCATGAAAGCAACAGTCTCTCTCTCTCTACTATTGTTCCCCAATGAGTAGCAGTCAGAGGCATGCTATCTCAGATCTGAAAGAAGCATACAAGCATCATTAATTGTATTATCCTCCATTAATTGTTTAATCCGTTTTTAAAGCTGTCCAGCTTGGTAACCATTGCTACATCTCAGGGAAAGTACTTCCATATGCTGACTATATGCTGTGCAAAGAATGTTTGTTTGTCTATCTTGAATCTTCTATCATTCATTTTTTCCACATGATTGAAGTTTTTACTTCAAGATTTACCATCAGATCTTGTATATCCTTCCAAAATTGTTTGGGCCCAACAAGCCTGTCTTTCTTGAATTTAATATATTCGTCTTGTCTGAAAGTATCTGTCAAGTTTTCTTCACTGGGGTCAGAATTTAGATAGTTGATTCATAAACACATATACATATAAGCCTGTCAGCTATTTCCATTTGCAATAGAGAAAATTATACAAAGCAGAGACAAGTAGCATGCCAAAGAAATTAAAGGCGTGAGATAATGAAAGAAAATATAGCTAAGAGGGTATATTTATACTGTTATCTTTCCCAATTCCTCTCCATACTTTTTAAGATCTATAAATTATTCCTGTTTCCACAACATCTATATAATCACTTCATAGACTGGCCTGGAGAAAAGCAAGATTTAACTCTAGTAAACGAAAATTTCACTATCAGTGAGTTAATGAAAAGTTAATAGGAGTAGAATATGCAGTATAGTACTGTATTCGGATCCAAACTGAGGAATATGCTCTGGTTCTGGCATGGGTTTCCTATTCTAAGAAAAGACATATCCTCTTTAAACAGTAGCCAAACTAAAAGGAACCAACTAAAAGGAAGAGAGGAGATGCATAGTATGATTGTGTATTGCCAAAGCTACCAGTAAGAAGATTTGACAAGATCAGTAATGGACTGAATTAAGTGTGCTATAGAAAGATCACCCAATACTCATGCTATAAGGCAGCCCAAATATATTACTTTTCAAAAACATCCTATTAACAGTCAGGGCTGACATATTGCCACTGAAAAATCATTTGATGACTTTTGATCTGAAGATCAGCTATGTCAGGGGTGTGAAACTCAAGGCCCGGGGGCTGGATCCGTTCCATGGGATGCTTAGATCTGGCCCACGGGGTTGCCCTGAAAACAGCGAAGGACCAGGCCATGGTGCCTCTGCCAGCGAAAACGGAGCTCCTGCAGGAAGCCGTTGTGGCCGAAAACGGAGCTCAGGAGCCCATTTTCGCTGGCAGAGCACTCAGGCAGCCACAGGTGCCCCCGACAAGAGTGACATCAAGCTAGCCATGCCCACCCTGGCCCCCAAGGTCAAACACAACCCTGATGCAGCCCTCAGTGAAATTGAGTTTGACACCTCTGAGCTATGCGAAGCACAATAAAGATGACCTCAAGCCTCCACCAGTTTTAAGTCAATACAAACACAATTTTACTGATGAGCAGGTACCACAACTACTATAGCAATATTAATCCGTGGCTGCAAGGAAAAGCTATCATGCTTTTGATGTAATGTACCAGCTAAAACATTTCTTCTGGACAGTTCTTTGTATATATGGAAGTGAGCACAGCTGTGAATCAATGCTTGTCTAATACTACCAGTATAAGTGCCATGCTTGCTACTGAAATTAGAATCTCAGCCAAAATAACGTAGGAACAATTCGATATTAATGAAAGCAGTTTCTCTCAAAATCCAATAAAAATATTCCTAGATTCAATATATTATTCAGGGTTATAGTGCATCAGTTAAAAAGTTAAATACATGTAAAATATAATTATATTACTTCTTAAAATTATATCTCACAAGTTAAACATTACTAAAAAAAAGATGTGATATTCTTCTCAAGACCTCTTACTCTATTTATGAGAATTATGCCAGAATGTATTAGGCCAACACAGTCTTGAGGGGATAATTATAAATTATACTAAGCTACAATATTTATTTTTTCTTAAAAACATGCAATTCATCTGAATGATTCCTTTGTTTTCTTACCAAAGATGCAAGAAAGAGATAGAAGAAAGCAAAAAATCTTATTTATACTGGAAAAATCTTATTTATGTTGTAAGTATATGAAGGGAGGGGAGAGAAAGCAAACAAACAATAACAAAGAAAACAACTGTAACCTCTTAGATTAATTTGACTGTATATTATTTAAGTGGAATTTGAAATAATGGTTGGAATTAACACTTCACAATAAACAAGAGATTTTAAAATTGCTGGTGTTGAAGAATACATAGCATCCTGGATCACCCATTATGCTAAATCACAGTGAATAGATTTACAAAATAACAAGGCTTAGTATAATTTATGACTTTTACCAATGTTGCAGCATAGAATAAGATAGATTCTTCCATCTATCCGTTATTTCCCAGGTTAAAATCCTATTTTAATCTCTTCATTTATATTTCTGAAAATACTCAAAACCAGAAGATGCTAATGCATACCTCGTGTACAATACATGGCTGCTGTCAGTTTGGTTCTACATGTAATCCTCAACTTACGATCACCTGTTTAGTGACTGTTCGAAGTTAAACAACACTGAAAAAAGTGGCGTATGACTGTTTTTTACACTTAACGACCCATTACAGCATCCCCACAGTCACGTAATCAAAACTCGGACACTTTCAACTGGCTCATATTTATGACAGTTACAGTGTCCTGGGGTCATGTGATCCCCTTTGGCAACTTCTGACAAGAAAAGTCAATGGTGAAAGCAAGGTTCACTTAACAATCAGGTTACTAACTTAAGTGCAGTGATTCACTTAGCGACTGTGGCAAGATAGATCATAAAATGGGGTAAAATTCACTTAACTGTTTTGTTTAGCAATGGAAATTTGGGGCTCAGTTGGGATCATAAGTCAAGGACTACCTGGTCAAGAATATACACCTGAAGAATTACTTTTATACGTGCATATATTACTAGTTAGTATATCCTGCCACAAAATCAAATTTGGATGGTATCATCCAAATTTCAGCATCTCAAAAGATCATCCTCTTCCTGAAGAACTTCAGCAAAATAAAGCCTAGTGGCATCCTAGATAAATAGCTGTATTTTCTATTGCTTCTATTCAGATATGTTTTCTAATGTCTCACATTGAAATTGACTTTCCCTTAGTTTAAACTTATTAGATCTAGGTAGAAAAGAATAAATCCACTTCCTTGTAACAATCATTAATATTTGAAAAGAGGCATTATCATCTCCCATTTTCCATTTTCCCTTCTTCTCTGATAGTTATACAAGCTTTAATTAACTGGGAACCCAGCAAATCAACACTAACCACTTCTGAGCAAAGGACCAGACTTGATAGCCCTTAAAATATTGGGATTCTATATATGGGTACCTCCTAGAATTTTATCCAAAGTTCATGCTGGCTGGAGAATTCTGGGAATGGAAATCCACACATCTGGAGGATAGCCATGTTAAGGAAGCATAAAGGTACCCAGTTCTTTAACCTTCTGTAACATTGTAGTTAGTCCTCAATTTACAACCACAATTCAACCCACCATTTCTGTTGTTGATACTTTGGTTAAGAAAATTTTGCCCCATTTTACGATATTTCTTGCCATAGTTGTTAAATGACTAATTATAGCTATTTAGCAACACGTTTGTTAAGTGAATCTGGCTTCCACATTGACTCCGCTTGTCAGATTACATGACCCTGGGATACTGCAACCCATGAGTCAGTTGCCAAGCATCTGAGTATTGATCACATGACCATGAGGATGCTGCAATAATCGTGTGAAAAATGGTTATGTTACTTTTTTCAGGTCTGTTGTAACTTTGAACAGTCATTAAATGAACTGTTGTAAGTCAAGGTCTACCTGTATATCTTTGTTTGTATACTTCTGACTATTTTGACTGCCTTCCTCTAAATTGATTTTTCTACTTTCTTGCTAAATTGCAATTTGCCAGATCTTGATCTAGTATTTCAGATAACACAGAATAAAATAAAATGATTACTTCCAATGCATTGTACTGTGGATGCTTTATTGTGCCATATATCACACCAGGGTTTTTCTTTTTTGTAGTGGAATATATTCATGGTTAGTTTTCAATTGTGATAAACAACAATCTCATTTTTTCAAGTATATGGCTTTCAAGATACATATCTATGCCCCATATCCCTTTTTAATTATTAAATTTCTCATTATTTCTAATTTATTTTATGGTATGTTTTACAATGTTTTATGTTCCCAGTTTTCATTCTAACAAAATTATTTACATTTTATTTTCTTTAATTAAGATAAAACCTATCCATTCTGGCTTTGCCATCTCAAAATTGAATACTTGATCAACTATCACTAACAAATGTGATAAAAATCACAAATCTCAGATCCAACCATCACACTTCGATAAATACTTGCTAGCTGCATTCATGCACTGTCTTGGTTTTATTATAATTCATATATTTTAATGCACTGTCTATGGCTATATTATATGATCCCACTGTCTTGTTTTCTACAACATAAGACATGGAACATGGATAGTAGATACAAAGACAAAGTTCACATGGAACAAATCTCTGAATACAGTACTGTTTTCCAATATATGCATACAATTGTTGCAAGCTAAATATTTTAATCCTTTTATTAAAATAAAAAATATCTAGAGTACTTACAAATCAATGAACTAACAATCTGTTTTAAAACAAATGTGCAATAATTAATCTGGCAGAATATATTCTTGAGAATGTCAGCTTTTACCGTAGTACTACTGCAACATTGAAAGTTTAGCTTTAAATTTTTAATTTGCTCTGTTATTATTTGAAAAAAGCTTAAACAGTTGAACTGACAGATTTTGTGAGAATAACTCTACTTAACCTTTAACCAACTGGTACATTACTACAGGAATTTGAGAATACATCAAATAGTCTACTATACTGTTATGGTCTTCTATATAGAAATAATTAGTAATTCAGGGAATTATGAAGGATAGCTAACAGGAGATAAAGGGATAAATAGAAGAAGGCTTTCAACGATTTTAACAAAGTGGTTTCATCCTTTTATTAACCAATTAAATTATAGTCAAAATAATAGCCAAAATTACTTTTACATAAATTGGAATTAGATAAATTATATATATAAATGTATGCAAACTTTTATTAATAAGAAAGAAAGTGAAGTATTATGGAATGGGTTCACATAAGGTAGAAAATGAAATTTTCTCATGGAGTATAGCTGTCTCATATCAACGCTAGCTTTTTAGTTAGTAAGGTACTTATCCTAGCTTCTCCACAAAAAGTGTGCCAAGGTTGTATTATAAAATTCTTCAAGCATCTCTTTTAGATACATCACCTGAAAAAAACCTAATTACTACTATAAAACTATCCTAAAATTACAAGCCATAGGGACAATATGGCCCATTTCCTTTTTTCCCTTATATTTTAAGATCTGAGCTGTATATTCCACATCAGTTATTAAATGTTCGTCTAAATACTAAATACTACCCTTTTGAAAAGACCAGATAAATTGGATCAGTGTTTAGAAGACTTGTATATATGATATATCACAACCTGAAGTAAACCCTTTCTATTAGAACAAAATTTCAATCAGTGGTCTAATTTACCAACAGCAAAATTAGTATTTCATCAGAGTAAATGACAGCCACAATTAGTGCTGAGGTTGATACCGTAAATATAGCACAAGTTCTAAATCAAGACACAAGTATTTTACAGAATGCAATGTCATGTGATATAGTTAAGTGATAATTGTTCATTACATAAATTAAAACTGTAAATGAGGAGTCCTTAATGCTCCACTGTTCATCCCAAGCTACATATATTTTCTTCTATTGAAACTGTAAAGTCCAGGCAAATACATATGTACTGTATCACAAAGATTTCAAGAATGAACTTGACTAGTAGTAGTTTATTCAACTGCTATAAAATCATTCCAAATCAGCCAGTCAATAAAACAGAATCAACTGTCCATTATTATGCACTTTTATTTGTGAAATATACTATAATTATTAAGTAACCCAAAGCAGCCAAAGTTTTCAGTACACATGAGAAAAAAACTCTTCTGAGAGTTGAAGATTTGTGTCTCATTTTTTAAATCAAAAGTTTTTCTCTTTGGACAAAAATTTTTATAATCGAAGCAATACTCAACACAGATATACAATAAATGCATAGATAGATAGATAGATAGATAGATAGATAGATAGATAGATAGATA
>NW_020717059.1:153847-165404 GCF_900518725.1 Notechis scutatus | reverse complement strand
CCAGCCGATCAGCTGGGACTCAATGGGAGGCAGAGAAGAGATGGGGTTGGCGGGGCCAGTCAGAGGTGGGATTGGCCGGTTCTCTGAACTACTCAAAATTTCCGCTTCTGGTTCTCCAGAACTGGTCAGAACCGGCTGAAGACCACCTCTGAAAGGGACCTTAGAGGTCTTGTAACCTCTTGCTCAAGTGGTAGACCTTATATCATTCCAGACAAATGGTTATCCAATCTCTTCTTGAAAACCTCCAGTGATGGAGCCCCCACTCAGAAAACTTCTCCTTAGTTCTAGGTTGGTTCTCTCTTCTGGGAGCATCTCCTGGGTGGATCTTTTCTCCTTCTTCTAGGTTAGATCCACTTCTGCTGTCTTTTGGGATGCGCTTGACTTCCCATCTCAGATCAAACTTTGGGGTTTGCAAAGATAGCGCGAACTGGATGCTTAGTTTGAGTTAAGTCAAAAGAAGAGAGAGCTTCTTGAAATACCAGATGAATCCCATTGACCGCGAGAACTGTCAGTCCATGGAACAGCTTGGTTCCAGAAGTGGTGGGTGCTCCATTCCCTGGAGGTTGGGACCCAGCTGTCCCCATTTGGTCCCCGAGAGTTTTCACATCTGGATGAAGCTGCAGGGGGAAGGCAATTTGGAAGTCGGGGGGTGGGGGGACAACACAATATTCCCACTAACACTGACAGGGCAAATTCCTTGCATGTAAACAAAGGGCAAACCCCACCCCCTTCTAGCACTGATGATGTTACCGAGTTTGGTCATGAAAGGTCTGCCAGAACACAGCTCTCAGGGAGCACCATCTTAAAGATAACCCTGAGAAGGTCAGGCTGACCTCCATCTTGGCTTAGCTGCAAGGTGACATTGGATGAATTCAACAGTTACTTCTTGGTTTCTTCTACAATTGACTCTGCTGTTTCGTGCAGTGGTTTTTAAACAGTCTTACAAAAATTTTCCTGGTTCTGCAATAAAGCAATTACCCTCATGCCAACATGCACAACCCCAAAACAAAACCCAGGATTTGCTGTTTTACATAAGCACACACGCTGGTTCTTCAACTCACAAACAAGCAATTGCAAATTGCTCCATTACCCCTAGGAGATGCCCAAATTAGCCCCAGTGGAAGAACCAATGGGTTATGGTTGTTGTTTTCAAGATTCATAGCTCTTTCTCTCTTTCTCTCCCCTTTTCTCTCTGTCTGTCTCTCCCACTCTCCCTCCCTCTCCCTCCCTCTCTCCCTTTTTCTCCCCTTCTCTCTCTCTTTCTCTCTCTCCCGCTCTGTCTACCTTTCTCTCTCTGTGTGTCTCTCTCTCCCTGCCTCCTTCCCTCCCCCTCTTTTTCCCTTTCTCTGTTTTTCTCTCTTCCACTTTTTCCCTTTCTCTCTCTCTCCCCCTCCCTCCTCCTCTTCCTCTCCCTCTCCTGCCCTGCCTCCTTCCCTCTCTCTCTCTCTCTCCCTCTCTCTCCCTTTCTCTATTTCTCGCACTCTTTACCTTTCTCTGTGAGTGTGTCTCTCCTCTCTCCCTCCCTCCTCTCTCTTTTCCCTTTCCCTTTCTCTCTCTCTCTCTCTTTCCCTCCCTTTCTCCCTCCCCCCTCTCTGTGTTAGTTATTCAACCTGCATTTTGCCTTGAAAGTTGTTGCGATGAAAAGATGATTCATGCATTTCAAAATAAACAATACATTCAGGGATATAATTATTATCACTTGGGATCCAATTCTTGGCTGCAGGAGGGGGGTCTCTCTAAAGGAAGGATGTACTCTGACCACCCCACCCATTCTCTGAATGGAAGAGAGGAAGCCGGTCCCCCCACTTCAGAATTCACTCGAGTGGTGGTGGGGAGGGCCGGGGAGGGGTTGCGGCAACGCTTTCAAGCGGCAGCTTAAAACAGTCCAGCGTGTTTCCAACCCCTCCCTCAATGCCACTTGCTTTGCAAAGAAATAGGGATTCTTGGTCTTCTTCCCTCTAATTCAGTGTCTCTCAATCGTGCTAACTTTAAAATGTGTGGACTTCAACTCCCAGAATTCCCCATGGAATTGGCTGGGGGATTCTGGGAGTTAAAACTTGCTAGGGAATTCTGGGAGTTCAGATCCAGATATCTTTAATGTTGCTAAGGTTGAGAAACAAGGCCTTAGACCCCAGGTGGGCGACTATGATTCCTTTACGATCTCTGGGCTTCAACTCCCAGAATTCCCTATGGAATCAGCTGGGGGATTCTGGGAGTTAAAACTTGCTAGGGAATTCTGGGAGTTCAGATCCAGATACCTTTAATGTTGCTAAGGTTGAGAAGCAAAGTGTGAGACCAAAGTGGGCAACTACAACTCCTTGATGACCTGTGGACTTCAATTCCCAGAATTCCCGAGCCAGCATGGATTCCGACCCAGCCAAAATTCTGGGAGTTGAAGTCCACAGCTCACAAAAGGGCCCCAGTAGTTGCTCTCCCTGCCTTAAGCTGAGACCTCATAATGATATATGCAACATTTTTCAAGACCAGCTCTTAAAGAAGGATTCGTCGAACACACTCCGCAACATCTAAGTGCAGAATTAGCAACCGCAACGGAGCTCAAAATTTCCATTGCTAAGCAAGACCATTGTTAACTGGGTTATGTCCATTTTATGACCCCCTTTTGCCACCGTTGTTAAGCGAATCACTACAATCAAGTGACCCCTGCAGTTGTTCAGCGGGTTTAGCTTTTCCCCATCAATTTTGCTTGTCAAAAGCCCACCGGCAAGGTCGCAAAAGGGAATCATGTGACCTTGGGGCACTGCAACCGTCATAAGTACATGCCAGCTGGAAGTGTTACCAAATGCCAGGAACATATTACCATATGTAGTGGACTTGCACAGAGGCTAAAAGGTATTGGACCAAAATACGCACATGGTTGGAAAAAATAATCAAACAACATATAGATTTGAAGCAGTGGTGGGATTCAAATTTTTTTTTTTACTACCGGTTCTGCTGGCGTGGCTTGGTGGGCGTGGCATGATTTGGTGGGCATGGCATGGTAGGCATGGCATGGTGGGCATGGCAGGGAAGGATATTGCAAAATCCCCATTCCCTCCCCACCCTACTAACCTGCTTTCCAGCTCCGTTCTCCTTGGCAGGGCAACCAAAGAAGACCCAGCCAATCAGCTGGGACTCGGGAGGCGGAGAATAGATGGGGGCGGGGCCAGAGGTGGTATTCAGTTCTCCGAACTACTCAAAATGTCCATAACTCGTTCTCTAGAACCGGTCCAAACCTGCTGAATACCACCTCTGATTTGAAGCCTGAAATATTCTTATTAGGAATGGTACCTGAAGGTTACAGTAAAGAAAAAACATATTTAATTATAACATGTATTAACAGCAGCTAGAATTGTATTTGCTCAAAATTGGAAAAGTGACAAGATACCAATAGAGGGAAAAGTAATTGAAGAAATATTTGAATGTGCAGAAATGAATAGATTAACATTAGAACTCAAAGAAAAAGAAGAACCTGAATATTAGACGGTATGGGACTTGTTTTACCAATGGTTAGAAAATAAAAGGGATTAGATGTATTTATAAAGCAATAATAAAAACTAGCGTAATAGATATACTGGATATTACTTATATTATATATATGGGAATGTGATTGTTGTTGTTAAGCCTGAATTCCCCAACGAGTGTTAAGGAAAACAAACTAAACAGAATGTGTAGCGTAGTCAGATAGGCAGACAGGTAAATGTGTGAGATAAGTTTGTATTTTAGTTAACATGCAGTAAAAAACAGATACGCTTGTGCTATCAAAAATATAGTTTATTCCATTAGGAATTATAGCATAGTCAAAATAAACGGTCCATTAGTCATGTATCATTTCAGTCAGTCCAGTCGAGGATATACTCAATTTGCAAAGTCCGTGTTGAATAGCCAATGTCAGTTCACTTACAATAAATCAGTCCTTATTATCTCTTCTCTCCATTGAGAAATCAACACTCCTTTCTCTCCTCCGTTCCAGTAAGGAAAAACGCAGTCATCAATCCATCCAGTAATTAGGGATCATTAAGCCAGAGAGAGAGAGCTGCAATTGACTTGTTTCTTTTATGGTGCTTTTACAACCACACCCTTAATTACATTCTTGTAGTTAAAGTTACACACACTTTAACCAACAAACCATGATAACTTATTTATTATTTTTACCCAAACCAGTTAGGGTAAACAATGTTATCCCTAACAGTTGTTATATTGTTATATTGATAAGAATCTTGTTAGTAATTGTTAAGCACGTGGACTATGTACCTAATCGACACACGATTGAAATGGAATGGATTTATTGTATGTTAAAAATAAAAAAATATATATATAAAAAAAGTACATGCCAGTTGCCAAGCCCCTGAATTCTGATCAAATGACCCCAGAAGTGTGGGAAAACAAGTTATAATGTCATTTTTCTTCAGTGCCGTTGTAACTTTGGCCACCCAACAAATTGTTCTAAGTCGAAGATTACCTGCATTCTCAAAATCTTGGCTGGTCTCCCAGACCTTGGAGAGGAAGGGGAGCCGCTAGAAGCCGTGTCTTCTGTTATCTGAAGGGCCTTCATCCCAGATGTATAGGATTTCCTTTTTTTATTGTTTTCTATTTTTAGAAAAGCCCCCCCCCCAAAGGAGTCCAGCACCCTAGACATCTCACAAATACAGCTAGTCCTCGGCTTACGACCACAATCCAGCCCAAAATATCTGTTGCTAAGCGCAACCGTTGTTGAATGATTTTTCCCCCCTGATTTTTGCAACCTTCCATCAAGTGAATCACTGCAGTTGACAAGTTAGCCAGCCGGTCGTTCAGTGAATCTGGCTTTCCCTATTGACTTTGCTTGGCAGAAGGTCGCAAAAGAAGAATCGCGTGACCCCAGGACATTGCAACCGTCATAAGTACCAGTCAGTTGCCAAGCCTCTGAATTTTGATCACGTGACCATGGGGGATGCCGCAATGGTCATAAGTGTAAAAAATGGCCATAAGTCACTTTTCTTCAGTGCCGTCGTAACTTTGAATCATTACTAAACAAATTGTTGTAAGTGTACTTTGTCAGCAAGTCCTGGTGGGGTGAAGGGGCTGGAGAATTTCGGCCATTTGTCTGAAATTGTATAGTTTTTTTTTTTCCTGCTTGATCAGGAGGTTGGACTAGACCAGAGGTCGCCAACCTTTTGACCTTACGGACCACCAAACTCATAATTTTAAATCCTGAGGAGCAGAGACCCTGGGAAAATCCCCAAAAAAGTCTGCAGGAAAATCCCCTACCCCCTTTTCCTACCGATTGATCATTCTTTATTTGGGATCGCAGGATACCGTCTCCAGCTCCGTTCTCAGGGGGAGAGAGAGAGAGAGAGAGAAAGAGAGACTTTTGGCTTCATGCAAGGAAAGCAGCAGAAGCAGCAGAAGTCTTTCTTTCTATCCCTCAAACTCCGCCAGAAATGAGTCTTTGTGAGACTTGTCACGCCAGCGCAGCCTCTTGGAGCAGGAGGCCTTGCAGGGTGCCAAAGTCTCATTTCTGATGGAGTTTGGGGGAGAGAAAGAAAGACTTCTGCTGCTTTCCTTGTGTGCAACCAAAAGCAGAAGAAGAAAGAAGCGGAAAGAAGCAGCCCGGTGGCCAGGCCAGGCGCGTGGAGCAAGTGGGGCAAGTTCCCCCCTCCCCCTTTCCTCCCTCCCCTCACTATCTTGTGTTGTTTGCAATGCAAGCGGTGCAAGCCTTGTGTTCCCATCGGCCATGTGGGCGGCGCTGCATGGTGTTCCCGCGCAGCCTGAATTAACTGCTTTGGGGGTGACATTTCCCTGTGGACCACCAAAATTTTATCGCAGACCACCAGTGGTCCCTGGCCCACTGCTTGGCGACCACTGGACTAGAAGTCCTCTAAGGTCCCTTCCAACTCTCTTATTGTCTGAAATGGAAGGGTCGTTGAGCCCCCAACAAGTTCCCAAGAGTGCAGGCAGTCCTCAACTTACAACCGTTCATTGAAAATTACAATGGCACAGAAAAACAGTGACTTATTACCGTTTCTCACACATACGACCATGGCAGCTTCCCCATGGTCATGTGATCAAAATCCAGACACTTGGCCATCGACTCCTATTAATGACCATCACAGCGTCCCTGGGTCACGCGATCCCCCTTTGCGACCTTCGGACCAGCCAAGTCGACGGTCAAGCCAGATTTGCTTAAACAACCACGGTGCTGGCTTAAACAGCGGCAGCGGTTCACTTAACAACGGCAGCCAGAAAATGGGGCAAAATTCACATCTCGCTTAGCAACAGAAATTGCGGGCTCCCTTGAGGTCGTAATTCGAGAAATGTCATCTTTTGAAAGCCAGCTCTCCCCAACAAACCCTTAGGACAGGGGTCTACAAACGTAGCAACTTTAAGACTTGTGGACTTCAACTCCCAGAATTCCCTGTGGAATCAGCTGGGGAATTCTGGGAGTTAAAACTTCCTAGGAAATTCTGAGAGTTCAGGTCTAGATATCTTAATGTTGCTAAGGTTGAGAATCTATGTCTGAGACCAAGGTGGGCAACTACAACTCCTTTATGACCTGTGGACTTCAATTCCCAGAATTCCTGAGCCAGCATGGATTCCGACCCAGCTAGAATTCTGGGAGTTGAAGTCCACAGCTTATAAAGGGGCCCTAGTAGTCGCTCACCCTGCCTTTAACTGAGATCTCATAATGATATATCCAACATTTTTCTAAACCAGACCTAAAGAAGGATACGTCAAACAACCTGTCATGCCCCTGGTGGAGACTGACTCTGAGGGAGAGGACGAACAGCCGACAGGGAGTGGAGGTGTGGCTCTGGAGGTTGTGGAGGAGGTTGGGGAAGGGCAAAGATGGCTGGGCAGTCAGAGGAAGAACCAGGCCCACCCCCTCTTCATCCTAGAACATGCAGGGAGGAACAGAGAAGGGAGCAACTTGGCTTACGAGAGAGGAAGCAGCCATGATCCTCCTCATTGGTTGCAGCTGGGGAGACTAGTATATAAGAGAGACGATTACAACACAGCGCTGCTAGAAGCAAAGCGTGTATTATTTTGGGCTGAAGTTATCCTGGTTGGTGTCCTTCCAACAGACTGTGCCTTGTTATCTCCTTGAATTTGGTAATTACTTCTCTTGTTCCGTTGTGGAAATTTCATCATTGTAGTTTGTTTGGTTTTTTAATTTCACCTCTATCTGCTCATTAAGTTCGGACTGTATTGCTTTCTTTTGAAGACTATTTTTGAATACGTTTTATCTCCAAGTGAGAATTATTGAACGGTGGGGCCAAGTTGGAGGCATTAAAGGACATTTATTTACGTTTTGGATTTTGTTACGTTGGTTTGTTACTCTGGGTCATCCCACAACCTCTGCAACATCTAAGTACAGGCAGTCCTCGACTTAACGACCGCAACAGAGCTCAAAATTTCTGTTGCTAAGCAAGGCCATTGTTAAGCGTGTTATGCCCATTTTATGACCCCTTTTTGCCACCGTTGTTAAGCAAATCACTACAATCAAGTGAACCTTGCGGTTGTTCAGCGGCTCTAGCTTTCTGGGAATTCTGGGAGTTGAAGTCCACAAGTCTTAAAGTTGCCAAGTTTGAAGACCCCCCCTGCCTTAGGATCTCATGTCCCTTCTCCCCATATCTCAGCTACCTCCCAGCCCGGGGTGGGTGAAGCAGGATGCTTTCCATGGTGGGAGTTGACAAACTGACTGCAATTTTTTTTGTTTTGTGTGTTTTTTCCCATAATGTGAAAGGAGAGATTTGCTGAGCTGGGAGGAGGTGGGGGAGAAAACCACTCTGGGGAATTGTCTCTAAATTAACTTTGACAAGTCCAAAGGTAGAAGGAGGCTTGGTGGGTGATGGGTGAGAGTTCAGGGAAAGAAATGCATTAGCCTCTCTGATGCTCTCCTTGCTTGAGCCCCAAAACCTGGAAGTTTAAAAATAAGTTAAAAATAAGTTTCAATAAACAAAAACAAAACCTTCGTATGTTTCAAAAATAAAAACATGTTTTGAATAAGGCACAGAGGCAATCAGGATGACAGGGATGGGGATAGAGATATCTTATGGAAAGATGCAGCGGTCAAGCATCTTTGACCCCCAGTTGAGCACAAGTAGTCGTCGAGTTACAGCCGTACGTTTAGTGACCGTTCAAAAGGCCACTGAAAAAAGGCCAGGGGTGGGATTCAATTTTTTTTTTCTTGGCAGCACCGCCTCATGGGCCTCAGGAAAGCCACCTGGGGGGTGGTATTTTTGCTCCTTGGAGGCTTCCCTGGGGCTCAGGAAGGCAAAAAATGGAGTGTGGGGGGGTGAGCGAAGGGCCTGAGCCCCCACACACACTCCATTTTTTGCCTTCCTGGGCCCCAGGGAAGCCTCCTGGGATAAACAGTAAGACAGTGAGGGGGATCCCGGAACAGCTGATCGTTGGAACAGCTGATCGTTGGAACAGCTGATCGTTGGAACAGCTGATCGTTGGAACAGCTGATCGTTGGGAGGGGGAAAAGTAATACTTTAAGGAGTGACTGGGCAGGGGAGGACGCAGTCAGCGATGTTGGGCATGCGCGATAAGGACTGACTGGGGAAGAAGAGGAGGGCCGGGCGGAGAGGGGCGGAGCCATCTAGGGTCACTATTTGCCGGTTCTCTGAACTGCACAGAATCATAACAGCCGGGTCTATAGAACCAGTCCGAACCGGTAGAATCCCACCTCTGATAAAGGCCACTCCTCCTCCTCCTTCTCCTCTTCCCTTCTAGCACTGATGATGTTACCTAGTTGGGTCCTGAAAGGAGACAACCAAGATCAGAGAGCCCCGAGAACCCTTCTTTTCAACCCCGAGCTTCAAATATTCTCCTATACAGGTAGTCCTCGACTTACCACAGTTCATTTTAGAAGATTAGAAGAACTTTATTGTCACTGTACAAGTACAATGAAACTGTGGATTCACCCCAGCAACTGTTTGCAATACAATAAAAATGTAGTGACTGTTCAAAGTTACAATGGTGCTAAAAAAAGAAGGGAGTTGTGACCAATTGTCACACTTTGCAACCATTGCAACATCCCCGTGGTCACATGATCAAAATTCAGATGCTTGGCAACTGACTCATATTTATGACAGTTGCAGTGTCCCGGGGTGGCGTGATCCCCTTTTGTGACCTTCTGACACACAAAGTCCAAGCGAAAGCCAGATTCACTTAACAACCAGGTCGCTAACTTAACAACTGCAGTGATATATTGAACAACTGTAGCCAGAAAGGTCATAAAACGGGGTAAAGCTCCCTTCACAACTGTCTCATTTAGCAAACAGAAATTATGGGCTCCGTTCAGGGGTGGGATTCTACCGATTCAGACCGGTTCGGGCAAACCGGATGTTAAAGTTACAGCCGGTTCACCGAACCGGTATTTCAACCGACCGGCTGGCCCCACTCCTCCCCTCCCAGGAGTCTCCACGTGACCCATTTTCGATGGAGATAAGTGCAGGGTCCGCGTGGAGGTTCTGGGAGGGGGGAAAACGGGCCTTCTGGAAGTCCGGAAACGGGCCTGTTTCTGGCTTCTGGAGGGCCTCCGGGAGGCTGTTTTTGCCCTCCCCGAGGTCCAGGGGAGGCCTCTGGACCCTTGGGAGGGCAAAAATGGCCTCCCTCGGGCCTGCCAGCCCACCAGGAACCGGAAACAGGAAGTTCCGGTAGGCCCCGCTAACCATGGCCCTGCCCACCCAACAAACTGGTTGCTGGAATTTTTGAATCCTACCCCTGGCTCCATTGGGGCCGTAAGTCGAAGACTACCTGTATCCAGGTAATTACTTTCCTGGGCGATTTTCCCAGCCTTCCGCTGTTTAGAGGTCGTCCTTGACTTACGGCCCCAATTGCTACAGGAGGTTTTGTCACTAAGTGATATGTTTGTTAAGTGACTCACGCCCAAATACATGCCCCTCCCCTTTTGTTGTTGTTGTTGCCAAAGTTGTTAAAGGAAACCACACCAGTCGTTAAACGAATCCGGTTCCCCACATGAACTTTGCTTTGGAAGATAGCAAACGGCAAGTGTGGGATTCCAGGGACGTTGCAAACCATCGTAAGGCAGGCAGCTAAGCTACCCTCTGTGTTTATGGGAGTCGTGGGACTTGTAGTCCAATAGGGCAGGATTCAGAGGTAGTATTCAGCAGGGTTAGAGCTAGGGTTAGGGTGAGGGTTCTGATCAGTTCTGGAGAACCAGTAGCAGAAATTGGCCAGCAAGATGGCCCCCGCCCACCCCATCTCTTCTCTGCCTCCCATTGAGTCCCAGCTGATCGGCTGGGTCTCCTTTGGTTGCCCTGCACGGGAGAACGGAGCTGGAAAGCAGGTTAGTGGGATGGGGAGGGAAAGGGGATTTTACATTATCCTTCTCCTGCCACGCCCACCAAGCCACCCTACGCCCACCCAGCCATGCCCACAGAACCGGTAGCTGGCCGATACTGCCCTATATGCCCCATTCAGACGGCCTTTCCTCCTCCTCCTCCTCTCCTCAGCTCAATCCCAGAGCCTTGGCTTATAAGAACAGGCTTTCTCCCATCTCCCCTAAAATTCCCCCCACCGTCCTCACCGCGGGACGCGAAAGCATCTTCTCACCTCTGACTCACTTCCCCTGCAGCTGGAGGTGGTGGCCCTACTACCCCCCAGTCCTTTTCCTGGCCTGTTCCTTTGGGCTGTGGAGGGGTGTGTGTGAAGGTGCACCGGCCCTTTTGCACCGGAAATCTAGGCTCTTTACCCACCCACCCCGCCAACCCCCCCAGTTTGAGATTCCTGCAAGGAGTGGGAGAAGGGAAAAGGGAGGGAAAGGAAGGGCACGACAAGGAGGGCGCTGACATCCAGATGGAAAAAACCTGCCGGATGCCGGCAAGCCTTTGGGAATGGGGCATCTGTTTCCCTTGTGGATCTCCCCGTCACGGGGCTCTGAAGAATGATGAAACCCAACCCTGCGCACGGCACCCTAAACCAGAGAAGAGGAGGTTTTTACACACACACACACACACACACACACACACACACACACACACCCAGCACACATCCATCAAACAGACAGCAGGAAAATCCTCCGCCTGCCCCCGTTATAGTCCTCGCCACGACGCACTTCCTTGGGTTCTGGGAAAAGGGACGCTGGCCTTGCAGGTGGACCTGGGGACGTGGGGGGGGGGGGGGAGGGGGGGGGGGGAAACAACTGTGTGCCCAGGGGAAGGACGTTGGCCAAGGGGCACTTGGGGGCCAGTTAAAGACTTGACTAGGTGGGAGGGGTGACGATAGGAAAATGATGGGGAGGGGTCTGGGAACCCCAGGCATACATAGTCCATCTCAGTGGTGGGATTCAATTTTTTTTTTACTACTGGTTCTGTGGGCTTGGCTTGGTGGGCGTGGCTTGGTGGGCATGGCAGGGGGAGGTTACTGCAAAATCCCCATTTCCTCCCTAGCCCACTAGAATAGAATAGAATAGAATAGAATAGGAATAGGAATAGGAATAGAATAGAATAGAATAGAATAGAATAGAATAGAATAGAATAGAATAGAATAGAATAGAATTATTTATTGGCCAAGTGTGATTGGACACACAAGGAATTTGTCTTGGTGC
>NW_020717059.1:143109-153837 GCF_900518725.1 Notechis scutatus | reverse complement strand
TTATTGGCCAAGTGTGATTGGACACACAAGGAATTTGTCTTGGTGCAAATGCTCTCAGTGTGCATAAGAGAAAAGATACATTTGTCAAGAGTCAGGAATCATCACATATAACACTTAATAGTCATAGGGCACAATAAGCAATCAAATCATACTAGGAAACAATCAAATAGGGTATTGGAATATAGAATAGAGTAGAGTAGAGTAGAACAGAACAGAACAGAACAGAACAGAATAGAATAGAATTCTTTATTGGCCAAGTGTGATTGGACAAACAAGGAATTTGTCTTGGTGCAAATGCGCTCAGTATACATAAAAGAAAAGATTCATTCGTCAAGAGTCAAGAATCATAAGGTACAACACTTAGTCATAGTGTACTGACTAATCAGCCTGTATTTTATTTTCTGATTTTTTTTGCCAATATGTAAGACAGAGCATTTATTTGTTGAGATTTGAAGTTGCCATTTGTTTGACCATTCTGATACATAGTCAAGGCCTTTTCTGCCCAATTGTTCTGGTTTAAATTTTTCTTATATGTACCCATTTCATGTATTCATAACTATGTATATACTTATACCTATTATCTTGTAAGCGATTGACAAATCAAATAAATAAATATAAATACATAAAAAATAAATAAGGGAGACATGATAGCAGGAAGGCAGGACTAGAAGCAATGGATGGAAACTAATCAAGGAGAGGTCTCCTGCCTGAGGAGGGGGTTGGACTAGAAGACCTCCAAGGTCCCTTCCAACCCCTAATCTAGTCTAGTCTATCCCTCAACAGATTATCCTTGCCAGCTTTCATGCTTAAGGAGGGATTAAAGCTCATGGTCTCCTGATTTTGAACCCAGCATCTTTAATCTCCGAACCCCGATCTGTGGAGAGATGCACATATTTCATTTGCACCATGGAAATTAAATTCCACCCTTAGAATCCCCCAGATTTTGAGCAGCTTCTTATAAGAAGAAGGAAAGTCCCTTAAAAGAATCTTCCTGTGTGTTACCATTTTTTTCCTTTGTCGATTCTGAAAATTCCCAGGGATGAGTCCTCCCTTTAATTCTCTTTTAGTTTCACCGCGGCCGCCATTCTGAATCCCAGAGTCATATCGTGTTTGCATTGGAAGGGACCTTAGAGGTCATCTAGTTCAACCCCTGCTCCACGTAGGAATCCTCACAAAACCCACCCTGTCTTTGTCCATTGGAAAGTCTCCAGGGAGGAGAGTCCACTGAATCACTGCAATGTGAAAAACGATCACTTTTTTCAGTGCTGTTGTAACCTTGAAAGGTCACTAAATGAAGTGTTGTAAGTCGAGGACTATCTGTGATTGCACTTTTCTGGTCCAATCTCTCAACTGTAAAAATGGACTAAACCACAATGATTCCTATTTCATTGTGAAGGCGACTGTAAATGATGGTCACAGACGCCTCGTATTCAGCTTAAACCCTTCAATAACGTCAAGGGATGTAAACCGGAGAGAGAGAGCAGGGGAGAGAGAGAGAGAGAGAGAAGGAGAGAGAGAAAGGGACAGCGGGAGAGAAAGAGAGATACAAGAAAGGGAGAAAGAGAAAAAGTGAAAGAGCAGGAGTGAGAGAAAGAGAGAGCCAGAAGGGGGAGAGGGTGAAAGAGAGAGATAGAGAGCAGGAGAAAGAGACAGAAAGGAAGAAAGAAAGAGAAAGGGAGAGAAAGCAAAAGGGAGACAAAGAGCAGGAGAGAGGGAGAGACAAAAAGAGAGGAGAGAAAGAGAGAGAGAAATGGAGAAAGAGAGAGGGAGAGAGAATTTCTCTCATCTCTGATTTCTCAGTCTTGAAGAAAATCATTGTTCTCTCAGCTGCTTGCAAGCATTCAATTTAAAAAAAAATAAAAAATCCCCCCCAGGCACCTGTGGGGTGAAGAAAGTCAATTATGGAAGAGGACCTTTGTTTCCAGAGAATAAATCCCCTCTCTACGCCCACTGCAGTCCCAACACTTGTCTTGAATTCCAGGCTCAACCGTTTGCCAATTTGGACATAAGGATCCTTTTCATGCCAGTATCCATCGGGGTGGGCATCTATGGCCCCTTATGACCTGTGGATTTCGGCTCCCATTGAACAGATTAAGGGAGCTGGGAGGGACCTCGGAGGCCTTCTAGTCCAACCCATCATGTCAGACAAGTGGCTGACCGCTCGCTTCTTAAAAAATCTCCAGTGTTGGAGCATCCACAACTTCTGGTGGCAAGTTGTTCCACTGGCGAATTGCCCTCCCTGTGAGCCAATTCCTCCTTAGTTCTAGGTTGCTTCTCTCCTTGGTGATTTTCCACCCGTGGCTTCTTGTCCTGCCTTCAGGTGAATAAATGTCCTGCTTTGGAGAATAAATTGACCCCCTCCCCTCTTCTTTGTGGCAATCCCTCAAATATTGGAAGACTGCTGTCCTGCCGCCTCCAGCCCTCCTTTTCATTTCTACTGGTAGAAAGTTGTTCATTTATCTCGAATAGAACAGAGCTGGAAGGGACCTTGGAGGTCTTCTAGTCCAGCCCCCTGACCTACACCAGGTCAGACAAGTGACTGTCCAGTCTCTTCTTAAAAACCTCCAGTGATGAAGCACCTACAATGTCAAAGTCGGCTCCCTTTTCCTTCTGGCAGCCCCTTTGTCTGACATGCTATATCGTCTCCTGCTTGAGCAGGGGCGGGGGTTGACTAGAAGACCTCCAAGGTCCCTTCTAACTCTGTTATTCTCTTCTCTTTTTCCTCCTGATGAAGTCCCTCAAAGAGTTAAACGTCCACAAATAAGAATAGCCAGAACTGCGGAGGGGTGCTCCTTCCATTGTTCCCAGCAGGGAGGAAAGCTAAATTTGCCCGAAGCTCTCGAAATGAGCAGGAATGAAGGAGACGCTCCCACAGAGTTATAAAAACAAGCCTCTGGTTCCATCCCTTCCCTGGGCCAGCAGATTTGCAGACCCCAATTTTTCCTAAGGCATTCCCTGACCTTGAGATCAGCGGGGAGGGTCTCGGGGTCACCGGGTCAAGAGCCGAGCGCAAGGAGTAAGCAGTATAATCGGCATTCCATCTCATTTCCTCCTCGCTTATTTAAATCCTTTTAAGAACCGAATTGAAACCGGGATGCCGGCTTGCACAATCCCAAGGAAAGCGAGCACTTCATCTTTTTGGAGGAGGAGGGGGAGGAGGCAGGGGGGGTCTGTCAGAGGAGGGGGGGGGAACCGTGGGTTGCATTCACACAAAGGCTAGGCTGCATAAACAGAGGGATAGAATCAAGATCACATGAAGTGTTACCATTTTATAAGGCCCTTGGTAAGGCCACACTTAGAATACGGCATCAAGTTTTGGTTGCCAGGGTGTAGAAAAGATGTTGAGACTCTAGAAAGAGTGCAGAGAAGAGCAACAAAGAGGATTAGGGGACTGGAGGCTAAAACATATGAAGAACGGTTGCAGGAACTGGGTATGTCTAGTCTAATGAAAAGAAGAATTAGGGGTGGCATGATAGCAGTGTTCCAGTATTTGAGGAGCTGCCCCAAAAGAAGAGGGAGTCAAGCTATTCTCCAAAGCACCTGAAGGCAGGACAAGAAGCTATGAGTGGAAATTAATCAAGGAGAGAAGCAACCTAGTGTTGGAAGAATTATCCTTCTGGGTTCGGTTCCAAGTGGGGGAAAAGACGCTGGAAACACGGAGGCTGTTTGGAAGGTTTAATGGTGGACAGCAGAACCACATGGCCTGAAGCTCTAAAGTGAAAAGGAAGGATGATCACATGCTTCAAGGTGAAGGAACAGATCAAAAAAGGGGCCGAGGTGCTGAGAGTGCCTGGGTTTTATAACCTTTGTTGGGATTTGAATTGGAGCTTGTTTCTAATTGGTTGTCATGAGGCTACGCGGGAGCAACTCTGTAGGCTGTCCTGAGTTCCAGGCTTGGTTGAGCCTTGCTGGATGATGATGCACTGAAAGGGCTTTTGAGCAATGGCTGTAGCTTTACCTGGAGATCTTTGTGATGTAAAGTATTCTGGCCCAGGCCTTAAGGACCCACCCATTAACAAAGGTGGGGGTGAGCTTCTACTTCTGAGGTGAGTTTCTGCTCTTGAGCTTCTACTCATTTTAGGGGAAATATTTTGCCTTTTCCACATTTCCTAGGATATTTCAATTTTCTAGGAGAGGGGTGGGTGCTAACTTCCTACACTAGAATTAAGGAGAAATTTTCTGACATTGAGAACAATTAACCAGTGGAACTGCTTGCCACCAGAAGTTGTAAATGCTCCAACACTGGAGGCTTTCAAGAAGAGATTGGACAACCATTTGTCTGAAATGGCATTAAGGTTTCCTGCCTGAGCAGGGGGTTGGACTAGAAGACCTCCAAGGTCCCTTCCAACTCTGTTATTCTGTTCTGTTGTATTTATTCTAAAGTGTTGAACTGGATCAGGGAAAGTTTAGGGGAAGTCTCGGCACAAGAAGCTAACTTCACTTTGGTTTTGACCTGGGTTAAATTGTTTCGGCACTGGATGGCTGGAGCATTAGCCCTCGACTTATGACTGCAAGTTGAGCCCAAAACTTCCAGTTGCTAAGTGAGACGTCTGTTAAGTGAGTTTTGCCCCGTTGTATGACCTTTCTTGCCGCTGTTGCAAAGTAAATCACTGCAATTCACAGGGTTGTTGAGTGAATCCGGCTTCCCCATCAACTTTGGCTTGCCAGATCTCAAAAGGGGGGGTCATGTAGCCCCAGGACAGGGCAACCGTCGTAAATATGAGTCTTTTGTCAAGCGTCTGAATTTTGATCATGTGACCGCGGGGATGTTGCAACTGTCATAAGTGTGCAAAACGATCAGGCTGCTGGGGATGAGTCTGGGTTGAAAAACCAGAAAGTCCAGTTGCCTCCTTTGAAAAAGCACCTTTGGGACAACTATGACCTGGAGGATTGAGACTGTCTGCAGACATTTTGGGATGCACTTTAGGATGAGCCCAGGGGTGGGATTCTACCAGTTTGCACCTATTCGCTAGAACCGGTTGTTAACATTCTAAGCAGTTCGGAGAACCGGTTGTGAGAAGAAATTACTGGCCTAATCCTGTAAGGAAGGCAGGAAGGAAACATTCTGGTGTTGCTTACAGAAACTGCCTCTCCGTCAACCCTTATTTACATTCTTGGCAGGACTAGACTTCCTGTCTCAGGAACTTCTCTGGAGTTTTTTTCCCCTCCTTTGCTGGTACTTTGCTTGGGTGGAGTGACCATTCAAAGTTACAATGGCACTGAAAAAAGTGACTTGTGATCATTTTTCACACTTACGACTGTTGCAGCATCCCCACAGTCATGAGAGGCCAGGCGAGGAGATGCGTGCCTCGATGTGAGTGATGTTGAGTTGGCCACACCCAGCCAGTCACATGACCACCAAGCCACACCCACCAACTAAGCCACACCCACAGAACCGGTTGTTAAAAAATTTGAATCCCACCCCTGGATGAGCCCCTTTCAAATGTGTGAGCAGATTTCCAGAAAAATTGCAGACTACAGAAACCCTTTGCGCTTCAGTTTGAGATTAAGACAACACAGACTCTGTCAGAGTATATTCATGAACTGGAATAGAGCTTGCTAACAAGGTCAGCCAATGAATAGGCACAGCAACTAAGTCAGCCGATGAGGACTGTTTGGAAACTGAAACTAGAAGTAGCCTAGGCGTGGCTCTGTATTAAGCTCTGCAACTCTGCAGCTATGTTAAGCTCTGAGTCTGCCTGTTGAATTCCTGCTGAATTAAAGTAGAAGAGAAACTAGCTTGCTTGCTTGCTTGCTGAAGACTGGAGCTCTGCTTTGAACTTGCAACATGTTTCTGTTTGAGTTTGCTCCACGTTGGAGAAATCTACAACTGGTATTGTAAAATTTACTTAGTATGTTTATAAAGACGTTAAATGAAGCATCAGCCATCTGTGTTTATTTTTGTGGCGCTGAATTAATGCTGGAAAACTCTGAACAGACTCATCTCCAACAACCTGCACCCGGGTTCAACAGTGAAAGGGCACAGGACAGAAAACATCCTGCAGCCAAGAAGCCTCCACACCCATTGGCACCACCCAGGCGACCCTGAGGACATGGATAAACTCCTGGTGGCCTCAATGACCCTCTAAAAGGATGCAAATGACCTGCAAGGAGTATAAATCCCTCCATTCCCCCTTCATTCAGTCAGAGCTGAAGAAACTTCTTGGATGAGAAGCGAAACGTCTTCAAAAGAAAAAAACAAAAAAGTCCAGTTGCCTCTTGGAAAAAGCACCTTTGGGACCCCAAATCAGAAGCTTTGGTCAGAACTCTCCATGGTGCTGAATCTGCCACCTGTCTCCTGTTCCCAGGATGCCATGTGTACAGGTGCAACCATTCCTTTCATGACTGTTCAAAGTTACTACAGCACTGAAAAAAGTGACTTATGACAGTCTGTCACACTTTTGACCACTGCAGCATCCTCAGAGTCACGTGATCAAAGTTTGGATGCTTGGCAACTGGCGTGTTATTTATGACGGTTGCAATGTCCCATCATCACGTGATCAAAATATCTATCATCTATCTATCTATCTATCTATCTATCTATCTATCTATCTATCTATCTGTCAACTATCTATCTATCTATCTATCTATCTACCTACCTACCTACCGACCTACCTATCATCTATCTCTATCTATCGTATCTATCTATCTATCTATCTATCTATCTATCTATCTATCTATCTATCTATCTCTATCTGGCTAGATAGATAGATAGATAGATAGATAGATAGATAGAGATAGATAGATAGATAGATAGATAGATAGATAGATAGATAGATAGATAGATACGATAGATGGTGGATGGATGGATAGATGGATGGATGGATAGATGGATGGATAGAAGATAGATAGATAGATAGATAAGTAGATAGATAGATAGATAGATCTTATCTATATCTTATATCTTAGCTAGCAAGCTAGTTAGCTATATCTTATCTATATCTTATCTATCTATCATCTATCTGTGATTTCTCTCTCTCTCCTCTCTCTCTTCTCTATGATTATCATATGATTTGATTGCTTATTGTACCCTATGACTATTATTGTTGTACCTTTTAATTCTTGACTTGACAAATGTATCTTTTGTTTTATGTATAGTGAGAGCATATGTATCCAATTACACTTGGCCAATAAAGAAGTCTGTCTGTCTGTCTGTCTGTCTGTCTGTCTATCTATATATATATCTATCACCTATCACTTATCTGTCTATCTAAATTTATTTGCCACCCATCTCTTATCCAACCACTCTGGGCAGCTTAACGCATAAAAAAAACATTGCAAAACATTAAAATCATCAATCCTAAAAACACACAGCCGATAAAAACATTAACAGATAATATTGGTTTAATAAATGTGACAAATAACAAATGAAAGCAACACTGAATGTATTCATGAACAAAGCCATCGGTAAAAAAAAACATTGGCTGTCCTGAATAAAACAGGACCGAAGGAAGAGATGGGTTCCTGTTTTCTTGAGAAGAGGTGAATATTTGGGAGGTCTGGTTTCTCTCTCTCTCTCTCTCTCTCTCTTTCTTTCTCGCTTCTTTCAGCTTTCCTTTCTTTTTCCCCCCCCTCGGCTCATCTTCGAGGTGATGAGACCAGTCCTTGGTGACCTTGCTTTTTTTTTCATCCCTGGGAGATGCTTGGACTGACCTCGGATTCCAGTCCTTGTCCCCTCCCCTAAGAAGGGGGGCCCTTGCTGCTTGGCTGCCCCTCCCTCCCCGCTGCTTTCCTCCCACCACCCAACCTTTGAGTCCAAAGAGAGGGGGAAGGAATCTCCAGAGTTAAAACAAACTCCATCATAGGAGGAACCTTGTATGTGGGAGGGGAAGGCTGGGGCAGGGATTTAACCCCACGTTTTCCCCTGGGCCAGTGAACTGAGTGATGGAATGTGACCGTCTTTCTCCCTTTCCATTAGCAGACGGAAGCGCTCCCCCAAATTGCATTTCTCCCCCTGCAAAGGGGAGGATTTGCAGAAACAGCTTTGTCCTCGGTGATGGATGCCAGCAGGTGTGGGATGTGGCAGGGCCATTACGGGGGGGGGGGGTGCTCACCTGCAGGGAGGTTCAACCTTCAGCCGAGACCTCCAGGCCTGCTGCTCCGAACAACGGCTGAACGATGGTTGGTAGAATTTCCAAACAAGTTCCCCCATCGAAGGCGCTTTAAACCAGAACAATTGGGCAGAAAAGACCTCGACTATGTATCAGAATGGTCAAACAAGTGGCAACTTCAAATCTCAACAAATAAATGCTCTGTCTTACATATTGGCAAAAAAAATGAGAAAATAAAATACAGGCTGATTAGTCAAGACCTTGTTGATGATTCAAACTCTGTCAAGGACCTTGGAATTCTCACCTCTAATGATCTAAGTGCTAGAGCCCACTGTAACTACATAGCCAAAAAGGCATTAAGAGTTGTTAACCTAGTTGTAGCTTTTTCTCTGGTAATATCACACTACTAACTAGAGCATACAAAATATTTGCTAGACCAATGCTTGAATACAGCTCATCAGTCTGGAACCCGCATTACTTATCTGATATTAACACAGTAGAGAAAATCCAGAAATATTTCACAAGAAGAGTTCTCTACTCCTCTACTCATTGCAGAAGACCTTTTGCCACCAGACTCTAAATTCTAGACCTAGAAAACCTAGAACTACGCCGCCTTCGGTCCGATCTAAGTATACCATATAAAATCATACATTGCAATGTCCTACCTGTCAATGAATACTTCAGCTTCAACTGCAACAACACAAGAGCACACAATAGATACAAACTCAAGGTTAATTGCACCAAACTTGATTGCAGGAAATACGACTTCAGCAACAGAGTGGTCAATGTCTGAAATACCCTACCTGACTATGGTTTCTTCCCCAAACCCCAAAAACTTTAACCTTAGACTGTCTACTATTGACCTCACCCCTTTCCTAAGAGGTCTGTAGGAGCCGTGCATAAGCGCACCAACGTGCCTACCGTCCCTGTCCTATTGTTTCTCTTATTCTTTTATTTTTCTTATATGTATCCATGTATTCATAACTATGTTTTTACTTATACCTGTTATCTAATAATCGCTTGACAAAATCAAATAAATAAAATAAATATAAAGAAATGCAGGCTTACAACCGCAATCGAGCCCACCGTTTGTGTTCTTAGGCGAGACATTTCGTTCGGTGAGTTTTGCCCCCATTTTTATGACCTATCTTGCCACAGCCGTTGAGGGAATCGTGGCACTGGATAAGTTAGTAACCCGGTTGTTTAAGTGAACCTGGCTTCTTCTACGGAAGAGAAGGACCAGGGGAGACATGATTGCAGTCTTCCAGTATTTGAGTGGCTGCCACAGAGAGGAAGGAGTCAGGCTATTTTCCAAAGCCCCTGAAGGCCAGACAAGGAATAATGGAAGGAAACTGAACAAGGAGAGATTCAACCTGGAAACAAGGAGAAATTTTTCTGACAGCGAGAACCATCAACCGATGGAACAGAAGTTGCTCTTGGAAGTTGTGGGAGCTTCATCACTCAAGACTTTCATGAAGAGGCTGATCTGCCATTTGTCAGAAATGGTGTAGGGTCTCCTGCTTGGGCGGGGGGTTGGACTACAAGGTCCCTTCCAACTCTGATGATCTGTTATCTGATTTGGCTGGTCAGAAGGTCACAAAAGGGGATCACGTGACCCCGAGACACTGCAACGGTCATAAATATGAGCCCCTTGCTAAGTATCTGAATTTGGATCACGTGGTCATTCGGAGGCTGCAAAGTGGTAACTGTGAAAAATGCCTCAGAAGCAGTGGTAGGCTGTGGCCGGTTCGGTTGTTCGGTTGTTCCTACCATCAGCCCACCTGCCCCCACCCTATCCTGTCCTATATTTTCGTCTTACCTCAGCCGATTCGCGCGGCACAATGGATTTCCGCGCCTCAGCTGTTCTACTTACCGGGTGTCATGCCCCTGACTTGGAGTGGGAAGCCAAACAGCTGACAGGGAGTGGGAGTGTGGTTCTGCTGGCTGTGGTTCACTTCACAGCTTCACTAGACTAGCCAGGCCCAGTTCCTGCAACCGTTCTTCATGTGTTTTAGTCTCCAGTCCCCTCATCATCCTGGTTGCTCTTCTATCTGCAGAGTTTCGAACAGCTTTTCCTTCGATCCTGCAGGAATTGGCCCTTTCTGGGGTCTGTGCAAAAATGCTTCATGTACAGATATGTTGAAGCTTCTAACTTCCTTACATTTGTGGTTTGCTTCCGATTGGTTTTAAAAAAACCAAATCTGATAAATTCATGTGTGTGTCCCCCTCCCTCCCCGCTTCCCTCCTTCCCCCTCCCCTTTTGTAGCTATGCAAGAGGGAAGGTTTAAAAATACATTTCTGTGGCTTTTTACCACAGTGGAAGGGTGCAAGCGATCCGTGAAATCTACTTAGATTTCCTCCAACAGAGCGAGGGGGGGCTCTGTGTTGTTAAACAGGTTCCTCAACTCTGAGGCCAAACTGGTAAAAAATAGAAAGTTGGGCTGGTTGGGTTTGACTCAGTAGCTGGAGGAAGCCACAATGAAACAACTGTCATAGAAGGAGTTTGGAGAAAGGCAGGGTTACAGGAAGAAAAGAACAATGTGAAGAAATCTAATGTCAAGGCACCATAGAAAATATTAAAATGGAGGAGTAGAGTAGAATAGAGAGTAGAAGAGTAGAGTAGAATAGATAGAGTAGAAGAGTAGAGTAGAATAGATAGAGTAGAATAGAGAGTAGA
>NW_020717059.1:113791-126360 GCF_900518725.1 Notechis scutatus | reverse complement strand
TTCTTTTTATCTGAATAGTAAACTGGCACATCTGGGGAATCCCGAATCTGAAAGTTCTGGGCTTCCTTGCAATAAGTAAAAACTACAAATCCATCATCCCCTGCACCCATCGCCGCATCACATGCCCCAATCACCATCTGTCCCAATTTGAGACATCCCCTCACACAGGTGCAGAAATAACATGACCTTGACTTAGAAGAAAAATGCTATTATGTCTAACCACATTCGCTCCAAGAAATTCCCCCCTCCCATTTTCCCAGGCTCAAGAATGTGGCAGCGTGGAAGCGTCTGGTGCTAATATGGCTTCCAAAGCTGACAGCCTCTGCCAGCAAAAATGGAGCTCGGGAAAGCCGTGCATGCCCCCTCCCCCCGAGCTGTGTTTTCCCTGGCAGAGGGCCTCAGGAGGCCATTGCAGTCAAAAATGGAGCTCAGAGTGGCCATGCATGATCCTCCCAAGTCCAGGAAACAGTCCAGGAGTCAAACAGGTCAGGATACATGGCACGTTGCTCCAGCAACACTCAGGGTCAGGTTAAGTAGTGTAGGAAGTCTCCCCCTCCTAGAAGAATGGGGTTGTTTTTTTTGGAGAAATATTAAAAAGGCAGGAAAGGATATTTCCCCTAAATGAGAAATGGGAACAATCTTAAGGGAGACAGAAACCAGCCTCAGTCTCCCTTCTCCAAGCAGAAACTGAGCAGGCCAGCTTCTAGTAATGCAGATGTGTGTAATTCATTCAGAAAGGCTAGGCCAATCTATTCACAAACTCCTTCAGGAATTAAGATGGGATTAAGAAAGGACAGGACACGATCGCGACTCCATTCATGGAGAAAAGTGGAAACCATACTGGCCCACTAAGAAAGGCGGACTAGAGGCAATAGGTAACAGGATAAAATCAATCACAGGTGCCTTGCAAGATTAGGACGAAGGAAGCAATAATTAAGCCCCTCACGAGCCTTTGCGAAAGAAATAAAACCAGTCAAATAATAATCCACAAAGCAAGCCTCCAGATTACAAAACGCTCATTGCTAACTGGTGGCAGCTGCTTCTGTCCCTAGCCTGGAGTCACCTTGCTGCAGCTTGCTGCAGCTGTGGCTCAACTTCAGCCTGTCCCTAGTCCGATCGACTAGCATCGGTTGTGACTAACATTTGGCTCTGCGCTTTCCTCTGCAGACTCAAACTCGCCCTCTTACTCCGAAGTCACATCCAGAGAGGGGCGGAAGGAGAACGGATCCATGACACTTTCTTAATTGTTCCCTTTGCGCCAGCGGTGGGATTCCACATTTTATCCTTCCTACGAGAGCGTGCGTGCAACACTCAAAAAGCACTTTCGGTGTCAGCGCTAGTGAGGTGAGCTGTTGTTGTTTTTTAGCTTAGCTGAGATGCGGCAACACAGTCTGCTGCGTGAATCAGCTCAGCTAAAAAACAAGGGAATATAGGAGAGGTAACAGCGAGGGTGGGTCCAGTCAGAGGTGGTATTTGCCGTTCTCTGAACTACTCAAAATTTCCACTACTGGTACGGCGGAACTGGCTCGAACTGGCTGAATACCACCTTTGCTTTGCACCTACATGAGATTTAAATCCAGCCCACCTGGAATTCCTTTGACTCTTATCTCCGGCCATTTTGTTTGGGCCTGTTAGGAGCGCAGATTTTTGTAGGGACCCAATAAATCTTTATACTCATTTGAACTGCCCGGATCTCCTGATTTCCCCGGTGTTTGACCTTGGCAATCCATCTGAATTATAAGCAGAGCGCTCCATAGGAACCTCCTGTTTTTGTTTTAAATTAAAATGAAAAACAAAACAAAGCAAAATCCTAAACAGCCACCTCTCTGGAAACCACAAAAGACCATTAAACGTTCTAAATTAAATTTCAGCAGTAAGAACCCCGCAGGATTTGCTGAGATTTGAGCCACTTAAAAAAAAAAAAAACCCTCACAAGATCTGCAAAGGAATCGCAGGAGGAAAGTCACCGAAGCTGAAGTCCAGGCCAAGGAAGGGGACCATCTCTGGTGAACCAAAGATCTTGAGAACTTCAGTACCTCTTGATTACAATTGATTGTTTGTTTTTATGAGGCCACAAAGAGTCCTTCAGCAAAACTGGCGGGAGATCTTCTTCCCATCTAGTATCACAAGAAAAAGAGAGAGAGAGAGAGAGAGAGAGAGAGAGAGAGAGAGACTCTACATCTGGGGTAGGTTTTAGGTGGACCTCATGGCTCTCTCAGCAAAGTCCTCAGAGGAGAAATTGCTCACAAAGGGAGGTTGCCCTGGCTAATTATTACCTCTCCCTGACCAAGAGGGCTTTCAAAGGAAATGTCCTCTGCCCTTTGAATGGTACCATCCTCCTTTTGTATAGCACCAGCTGGGTGACCTCAAGATGTTCTAACACAGTTCAGGAGTCACATCCATTTTGGGGCCAAATCCTGAGAAGAAGTTGCTCACTCCCAGTCTTGTGTCCAGACCAGCTTGGTGGCCATTCCTCCTCCTCTCCTGCCAATGTCCTTTCATTTATCTCCACACATTTCAGATGACCTCAACTCAAGAGTTCCGCCATGTGTTTCAAAATGGGGGCCTGCCTGAAGATCAAGGACAGCTATTCCTTCACGAAATGGCCAGTTGAATATTCCTGGGATGAGGACAACAAAAGTAGGAGCAGTGAGAAGAATAACAGCAGTCACAGGAGCACTCTGCCAGGTGTGGCCACAGCTGCCCAGGATGGAGAGGCCAAGAAGGTCAAAATTAGCGTCCTCCACCAAATGAAACGGGCGTCTGGCACCTGGATCAGGTACACCTTGGCTCACACCGTCGGCCGCTGGCTGCTTTACCCTGGTTCCGTCTGTCTCTTGAACAAAGTCCCGCTGAAGATGCTGGTGAATGGGAGGACTCGCCTGATGGAGGACTTTCAGGGGAAGCGGGCCAAGCTGGTGGCTTGCGATGGGAACAAGATTGATACCATGTTTGTGGACCGGCGTGGAAGTAGCTCTGGGAAGCTGGGAATGCAGTTGGTGATCACCTGCGAAGGGAACGGCAGCTTTTACGAAGTGGGTTGCTTCATCACTCCGTTGAAGGCGGGGTACTCCGTCCTGGGATGGAACCATCCCGGTTTTGCCAGGAGCTCGGGGAAGCCGTACCCTCAGAATGACATCAATGCCATGGACGTGGTCATCCGGTACGCCATGCACCGTCTGAAATTTAGCCTGGAGGACATTGCTGTCTATGGTTACTCCTTGGGGAGTTACACCGCGACGTGGGCTGCCATGGCTTACCCAGAGTTGGGAGCTCTGGTTCTCGATGCCTCTTTTGATAGCTTGCTCCCTTTGGTCGCCAAGCTGGTAACTGAGCAGGTGAGGAAGCTGGTCCTTCAGACGATCAAGGAGAACTTTAACCTCAATGTGGCAGATATGTTGCACCACTATCGAGGGCCGGTGCTCCTCATCAGAAGGACTTTTGATGAAATCACAACCACCCAGTTCCATCTGGAGAACCACCTTCCCATGATCCAGACCAACCGTGCCAATGAGCTACTCCTGCAGATCTTAAGGTGCCGTTATCCTAACATCATCACTGGGGTGGAAGATGTGGTCAACCAATTTCTCACTGCTGACTGCCGTCGCGTGGAACACTTCATCTACCACCATTTCTACCGGGTGGACGACAACTGGTGTCTCGATCAACTGAAGACCTATCAGTCCATCGTCGGAAGTAAGGCTGAATTCCCGTGGAAAGTCGGGAGTGACTTAACGTCTGCAAGGAAGAAGCACATGGCTTTGTTCCTGGCCAAGAAGCATCTGAAGAACGTGGAGATCACACATGGGAGAACATTACCAGCGGAAGAATTTGAGCTGCCCTGGAAACTCTAACTAGTCTGGCAGATGGTGGGTTTGATAGCAGAGTAAGAGAGAGAAATAAAAGCTAGGATACATCATTGTCTGTGGTTGCCCTGAGATGTTTGTCTAAGGATGAAGAATGTATGACTCCAAGGTGGATAGGAAGCCAACTTTCTGCTTCTCAAAGAGCTGGAGGAATGGACTGGCTGGGTCCACCCACCCAGGAGATTTAACCATGGCAGGTAAAGATCTATTGACTTCATGTGCACCAAACCTAGTTAACTCTAAACTTGGTTGGTTGGGATGATGGTGGCTTTTGCTTTATGGTTCATTATCTCCTCAAGGCTGTGTCCTAAGTCTGTTGTTCACCCTGTTGTTCACTGTTGTTCACCCTGTAAACCCATGTGCTAGGTTTACCACCAATCAGGTCATGAAGTATGTGGACAGTACAACAGCAGTGGGCCTTATTCAAGATGACAAGTGACTCTGGCATTGACTTTGCTTGTCAGAGGGTCACAAAAAGGGATTACGTGACCCCCCCAGAACACTGCAACCATCATAAATATGAGTGGGTTGCCAAGTATTCAAATTTGATCACGTGACCATGGGGATGCTATAAGGGTCATAAGTGTGAATAATAGTCACAAGTTTTCATGCCCCTGGTGGAGACTGACTCTGAGGGAGAGGAGGATCAGCCGACAGGGAGTGGAAGTGTGGCTCCGGAGGTTGTGGAGGAGGCTGGGCAGTCAGAGGTAGACCCAGGCCCATCCCCTCTCTATCCTAGGGCATGCAGGGAGGAGAGGATAAGGGAGAGATGTGAATGGTGTGGTCTACGGGGGAGGAAAGAGCCTTGATCCCCTTCATGGGCTGCAGCTGTGAGAACTGGTTAAAAGGACAGACATGCGTATGGGCCAGTGCTGGAAACAAAGCATGGAAATATCTCTAGTCTGTCGTTCCTCTCTGAGTTTGGCGTCCTTCCTGGTGTGCGTTCCAATATCTGTGGATGTCTTCAAGCCCTTTATCTTGCCTGGTTCCCTTAATTGCTTCAATGTGGTTTGTGTTGTTTTTTTCCATTTATAATTTATAGGCATTGTTAGTTTAAATGGCATTTCCTCCTTTTTCGTAACTGCTTGTGGGTGAGTTTTTTGTCTCCAGTCAAGGTTATTTGGAGCTTGGAAGCAAAGTGAAGGAATAAAAGGGGCTTTATTTGTTTATTGTGACTGTGTTTATTTTGTATCACACAAGCCATTTTTTTTTCAGTGCTGCTGTAACTTCAAACAGTCACTGAATGAATTGCTGTAGCTGGTGTGGTGGATGGTGATCTGGAGTCCTAGGAGGGAGGGGCTGCATTCTGGAGGACCAAGAGATAGTTAGGTTCAGATAGTTTGTTTGGAGGAAGAGGGTCGAGTCAGCTTCTCCATAGCAACTCCCTATGCCACCACGGTACACCAGAAGCCGTGGTGGCGCAGTGGTTAGAATGCAGCATTGCAGGCTAACTCACTGCCCACTGCCAGCAGTTTGATTCTCACCAGCTCAAGGTTGATTCAGCCTTCCATCCTTCTGAGGTCGGTAAAATGACGACCCAGATTGTTGAGGACAAGACGCTGACTCTGTAAATCGCATAGAGAGGGCTGTAAACAGAGGGGGTATTCAGCCGGTTCTGACCAGTTCTGGTGTACCAGTTGCAAAAATGTTGAGTAGTTCAGAGAACTGGCAAATACCACCTCTGGCTGGCCCCACCCACCTGCCCCGCCCTTTCCTGTCCTATATTCCCTTCTTTTTTAGCTCAGTTGATTTGCGTGACAGAGTGGATTGCCGCACCTCAGCTAGGTGTCAGGTTTCTGGCAGTTACTCCAATTAAATCATGAGCCTCGAGCCACACTCCCAAAACTAAAAAAGGTAACATTCTACGTCCGGCACTAACCTGGGCGTAGCCAACTCTGAGATACATAATTCACTGTCACTCTTGATCCTGCTTCCCCCCACCCACCCAAGAGTCATCAATCATGGTCTTCCAATTAGATTTTTTCGAGGCAGAAGCTTCAGTCATCTAATCGGTCTTTGAAGAAAATATGAATGGAATGTACTTTCGATTCCACACTGCCACCTGCTCTTTGAAACTCCCCCCGCCTTCTTTCTGTTGTCAACTATAAAGCATGTATACAAAATGTTTTATGAGTTGACATTAGGCTAAAAAAACAGCTCACCTCACTAGCGCTGACACAGAGACCGATTTTTGAGTGCTGCACACGCTCCCTCTCACAGAACCAATAGGAAACAAAGGGGACTCCCACCACTGGCTGTAAAGCACTGTGAAGTGGTATGTAAGTCTAAGTGCTATTGCTAATTCTGGGAAGATATTTTTTTTGTTACGCAATGATAGGTAGCCCTTGATTTACAACAATTCACTTAGTGGCCATTGAAAGGTACAATGGCACTGACAAAAAAGTGACGGACAACTATTTTTCACACTTCCGATCACTAAGGCATCCCCATGGTCACTGGATCAAAATCAAGCAACTGGTTATATTTATGCCAGTTACAGTGTCCCAAAGTAATGGGATCCCCTTTTGTGACCAGATTCTGGGGAAGCCAGATTAATTTAACAACCATGTTAGTATGTTAACAATAGCAGCAATATTCACTTAACAACTGTGGCAAGAAAGTTCATAAAATTGGACAAAACTCACTTAATGGTCTCTTTGGCAACAGAAATGTTGGGCTCCATTGTGGGCGTATATCAAAGATTACCTGCAGTGTGCTTTAGTTTGGCAAGATTCTGTCTATAAATGAGGAACAATAAAGGAAATTGCTCGGAAAAAAATTCTCTATGTCTTTTATTTTGGTACTCGGGGCCTGACAGCTGGCAACCTACATATTTCCAAAAAGCAACCCATTTTTTCCCCAAGACCTCCTTCCGTTCCACTTAGCTCTTCTTTAGTTTTCCAAACATACAATATCTTTTTTAGCAAGACTTCTGAACCGATTTTTATTGCCAAGGAATTGGGATCGGGGTAAAGCCTGCAGGTCGATCCCCTATGAGTAGGGAACTGGCAGCTCCCCACCAGCCCCTCCAGCCTCATTACTTCAACCCTAGAGATCAATGAGAAGGGTACACCAGGTTGCCATTGGTTTTGCCCAGTGCCAACTCTCCAGGCAGAATAACAGAGTTGGAAGGGACCTTGGAGGTCTTCTAGTCCAACCCCTTGCTCAAGCAGGAAACCCTACACCATTTCAGGCAAATGGTTATCCAGTCTCTTCTTAAAAACGTCCAGCATTGGAGCATTTACAAGTTTTGGAGGCAAGTTGTTCCACTGGTTAATTGTTCTCACTGTCAGAAAATTCCTCCTTAGTTCTAGGTTGCTTCTCTCCTTGATGAGTTTCCAGCCATTGGTTGTTTTGCCTTTTGGTGCTTTGGATAACAGGCTGACTCCATCTCTTCTTTGTGGCAACCCCATAAATATTGGAAGATACTATCATGTCACCCCCAGTCATTCTCTTCATTAAACTAGACATACCCAATTCCAGCAATCGTTCTTTATATGTTTTAGCCTCCAGTCCCCTAATCCTCTTGGTTGCTCTTCGCTGCACTCTTTCCAGAGTCTCAACTTCATTTTTACTTCGTGGCGACCAAAATTGGATGCAGGATTCCAAGTGTGGCCTTACCAGGGCCTTAAAAAGTGGTATTAACTCTTCACGTGGATTCTACCCCTCTGTTCATGCAGCCTAGGACTGTGCTGGCTGTTTTGGCAGCTGCATCACACGGCTGTCTCCTATTTAAGTGATTGTCCACTAGGACCCCGAGATCTCTTTTACAGTTACTACAATTGAGACAGGCGCGAGTCTATTCTATACCCGAAGGACATTCTCCTCCGCCAATCCTCCATCACGGTCCTCTGGACCTCCTGCCCCACAGGGTGGGGCGGGGGGGGGGCCTTCAGCCCTGCTCAGGCAGTGGCCCCTGCCTGATTTGGGAGCTGTCTCAGCTCACAAAGGGGGCTGATGTCACCCATTGTTACGCCGTTCTTGTGGGAGGGGATGCTGAGCCACCAGGAGGCCTGCGTGGACATGGGTTCATCATGGCCACAGAGGTGTCCTTCTAAAGCCAGCGCCATGCAGCTATGAAGGAAGTGGTGCAGCCACGAAGGCCCTACTTCTGAGACATCAGAAATATCCAGGTGGGGGGGGTCCTTGCCTTGCCCTCTCCGTTGTTTTTTTTTAAAATTACTTTATGCAGCGCCTAGAGAATAAGCATCGTCTCCCTATGTGTCTCTTCTGTTTTCCCAAAGCTCTAGCCCGGGTTTTTAAGGCCTATTTTACGGCCAGTTATCACTTCGATTTTGCTAACTGGCCAGTGGAATTTCGATGGGACGACGCAGGAGGCAGCAGCAGCAGCCTTCCGGCGACTCGTGGCGACCATGGCAAATCCCGTAAGCACCCGCTCCTCAAGGCTGTGCCAGGAGCTTGCCCCCCCGAGCTGGCATTTGAGGCTGGTCCTTGTGGACATCAGAGCAGCCAATGGAACCTGATCAGCCGCCTGAAACAGTTGCCCAGTCGAGTTGCCAGCTACATCATGGCTCACTCCTTAGGACGGTGGCTGTTGTACCCGGGGTCGGTCTTCCTTTTGAACCAAGCTCTGCTCCCCATCCTGGCCAAGGGCCAGACTCGCCTCTTGCAAGAGTATAACGGGAGACGGGCGAAGCTGGTAGCCCGGGACGGGAATAAGATCGACACCATGTTTGTGGATAGAAGAACCAGGCTGAACGTCCCCGGAACTGAACGGGGGAACCGCCTGGTGATCTGCTGCGAGGGGAACGTCAGTTTTTATCAGTGGGGCTGCCTGTTCACCCCCTTGAAGACAGGCTACTCGGTGCTGGGGTGGAACCATCCTGGCTTCGCCGGAAGCACTGGGCAGCCGTACCCGAAGAACGACGCCAACGCGGTGGACGTGGTGATGAGGTATGCCATGCTCCGCCTGGGCTTCCGGGTGGAGGACATTGTGATGTACGGGTGGTCCTTAGGGGGTTACTCGGCCACCTGCGCTGCCGTGTCCTACCCAACGTTGGGCGCGTTGGTCCTGGATGCCACCTTCGATGACCTGCTCCCCTTGGCTCTGAACGTCATGCCCAAGAGTTGGAATAAGCTGGTGGTGCGGACGGTGAAGGAACACTTCAACCTCAACGTAGGGGAACAGCTGTGCAAGTATGGCGGCCCCGTCTTGCTCATTCGCAGGACTAAGGACGAGGTCATCAGCACATGCCCGGTGGGTCTGGAGGACCAGATAGCCAATCTCCGGTGCAACAGGGCCAACGAGCTCCTGACCCAGTTGCTGCAGCACCGTTACCCCTGTGTCATGTCCCAGGAAGGACTGGAAGCTGTCCACGACTGGCTCCGAGCCTTCAACGCCAAGCAGGAAGCTGCCCTTTACCAGCGCTACCAAGTGAACGACGCCTGGTGCCTGAAGGAGCTTCAGAGCTACAAGTCCATCGTGGGGATGAAGGACCGCTTCCCTTGGCAGGTCGGGAAGTACAGCCAGCGGCGAGAGAAGCAACAGTTGGCCGTCTTCTTAGCCAGGAAGCACCTGAAGAACGTGGAAGCCAGCCACTGGTCTCTTCTGAAGCCCGACGACTTCCAAATGCCATGGCGATTGTAGCAGGAAGAGGCGGGAGACGGGCACGGAAGGGAGAAAAGAGGAAGAGACAGACAGACAAAGAGAAGGTCTTGGAGAATCTGATCTCTTGTGTGTCTCTGTGGTCTTTGGGTGATGTGCCCTTTTTCCTAAGTAGGGGTCCTTCAGTGCTGCTGGATCTCCCCCGTCCTCTATGGCAGGATGAAAGCTATGAGTGGGATTCAAATTTTTTTTACTACTGGTTCTGTGGGCGTGGCTTGGTGGGCGTGGCAGGGGAAGGATACTGTAAAAATCTCCATTCCATCCCAACTCCTGGGGAAGATTACTGCAAATTCCCCAGTCCCTCCCCACCCCACTAACCTGCTTTCCAGCGCTGTTCTCCTGTGCAGGGCAACCAAAGAAGACCCAGCCAATCAGCTGGAACTCAATGGGAGGCAGAGAATAGATGGGGGCGGGGCCAGTCAGAGGTGGGATCTGCCAGTTAACATATACTCAAAATTCTCGCTACCAGTTCTCCAGAACGGGGTCAGAACCGGCTGAATACCACCTCTGCTATTGTGGCTGAGGGCTAATCCTACCTTTGTTCAGTTCTTACTGCAGGGAATTTCAAAATGTCCTGTCTTGAATGGATTTCTGCCTGCAGTATTTGCTTTGCCTATGAATAGAGCTGTCTAGATACTTGGCTTCTTTCAATAAGCTCTTTATCTCTTAAGTGCTAACATCTGCTGAGATCTATTAAGAAAAGGTGGGAGCTGCTTTCTTCCTCTAAAAAAACACATTTCTCCATTTTTCATCCAGGGAAATATAATATTTTGCCTTTTTAATATTTCTCAAAATATTTCATTCTTCTAAGAGAGGGGTGGGTGCTAACTTTCTACAGTTGGGAACTACCCAATCATTGTGTGTGGGCTGAGCAGCCATGTGATTTTTAAAAAATGAATAAATAAGTCATTCCCCTCACAAATGTCATTAAAATGTAGCCTGGATATCAAATCTCACTAAATACCGGTTTATTTGGTTAAAACTTTAACTTCCCAGACCACTGTGAAATATCTGCACTCTGGAAGCTTTAATAATGTTGCATTTACAATACAGATGCCCCTTTTTATACTTCCAAGAACGGCGGAGGACATTTCTGGAATAGTTAATTGAGGTATCTGTTTTTGTGAAAGTCAAATAACTTTTAATATAGACATTTGCATATTGCAGAAGTTACAAGCAGCACACGTGTTGTTACATTGCTAATTTTCCACCACCAGAGCTTGGTCTGTTAACGAGAAATTCCGGGATTTAGTTATTTATTTCCATTAATAAGGCTTGCAGGCTGGAAAAAAAAAACTTAAAATTTAAGTGTGCTCTTCTAGAACTGACAACATGGAACGTGATTCTTAGTGCTGTGTGTTCCTACCGCCACTAGAGGCCGCTAACCCAAAGGTACTTTTCAAAGGGCAACTGGACTTTGTTTTGTCTTTGAAAAAGACGGGGGAGGGGGTGAAACTCGCATTGGGTCAAAGAGGAGCTGTCTGACCGACGTCTCACAATACTTCCGATTCCCAAACACAACAGTAATTTTTTTTTTGTATATGTTTTATTTGCAGTTTTATTTTGGACAGTGTAATGACAGTGCTAACCATGATACAATTACATTTACATAGTTTTTTAATCTTCTAACCTTAATATGCTCATTATAATATATATTTTATCTGTCAATATATATAATACTATTTTCCCAATTTCTACTTATTTCTCTCTCCCCTCCCCTTATGGTTCTTCCATATTCACCTCTTTATCTTTAAAGCATACTATTCTCTCTTTATGGTTCTTTATCGCTGTCTCCAAAGATATATTAAAACATCAATTACATTTCTTCATACAATGTATTTATTGATCCCTGTTAGGTCACCAATATTTTAATAGAATAGAATAGAGAATTCTTTATTGGCCAAGTGTGATTGGACACACAAGGAATTTGTCTTTGATGCAAATGCTCTCTTTATACATAAAATAAAAGCTACATTCGTCAAGAGTCAAGAATCATCAGGTACAACACTTAATGATAGTCATAGGGTACAATAAGCAATCAAATCATACTAGGAAACAGTCCATATAAATCGTAAGCTTGGAAGTGACAAAGTTACAGTCATACAGTCACAAGTGGGAGGGGATGGGTGATGAGAAGATTAACAGTAATAGTAGTGCGGACTTTGTAAATAGTTGAACAGTGTTGAGGGAATTATTTGTTTAGAAGAGTGATGGCGTTTGGGAAAAAAACTCTCCTCGTGTCTAGTTGTTCTGCTGTGCAGTGCTCTATAGCGTCGTTTTGAGGGAAGGAGTTAAATATTTTGTCCGGAATGTGAGGGGTCTGTAAATATTTTCACAGCCCTTGTTTTGACTCGTGCAGTATAAAAGTTCCTCCATGGAAGGCAGATTGGTAGTAATTGTTTTTTCTGCAGTCCTAATTACCCCCTGAAGTCTGTGTCTTGTCTTGTTGAGTTGCAGAACCAAACCAGATATTAATAATATCTTAAAATTAAAATTAATAATATTTTAAGTATTACTCAAATTCCACCATATTTCTCAGTTTTCTATAAACACCAATAAAACCAATTATTAATAAAAATTTAATCAGTCCCAGGCGTTGGAATAAAATATCCTTCTGGCTTCACTTCCAAGTGGGGAAAAAGACACTGGAAACACGGAGGCTGTTTGGAAAGACTGGATCTTAATGGGGACAGGATCACATGGAGCTCCCGAGGACTACCGGCACCGCCTTCCCGTCCCCTGCTTCCCACTTCCCAAGAGTCCATGGGGAACCCGAAGTTTGAAACGGCGCCTTATTCTCCTCCTCGCTCGCGCTCCTTAATCTCTTAGGGCGGGGCGTGGGCCGACGCTTCTTGATGACGTCCGGCAGGCCGGAAGGGAGCGTCGGCGGCGTGTGACGTAGCACCGTCAAGCGAGAAGCTGCCTCGGTGGTTGTTTTGCCCTCCGCCGTAGCCGCGCAACGGTTCCCGGGCCTGGGCGAGATGGAGAGCGCCAGCCAGGGTAGGGGTCGCCGGGGGGAGCCGCGGGGCCTTGCCTGGGGGGCTGCGGGGCTTCAGGCTTTCTCGGGGGGGGGGGGG
>NW_020717059.1:23235-79004 GCF_900518725.1 Notechis scutatus | reverse complement strand
TCTATTCTATTCTATTCTATTCTATTCTATTCTATTCTATTCTATTCCAGCTTTTGAACTGCTTTCTAGGAAAGTTTGAACCTAAAATTTCTGAACTATCTATAATTCGTTTTTGTTTTTTTAAACGAGCCTCCCTAGAAGTTGTAAAGACATTATTCTCTTTCTGGGGAAAAAAGGTGTTTGTGTTTCTCATTCAGCTGAGAATGATGGCTTTTAAGAATGCTTTTGTGTAGCTTCCCTTAGTTTTCCAGATCATAATTATCCAGAGTTCAGCAAATTGTGAAGATGATCAATTGTGAGAAGTGGGTTCTGGAGTGCTCTCCAGATATCGCAGCACGCCCCTGGATGACCTGCCTGAACAACGAATGCAAACTTGTAGTATTCTCTTCCTTTTTTAAAAAAAAAACAACGTATCTCTTTTTTCTTTTGCAAGAAATTCTGCAACTTTCAAGTCTTTCGAAGACAGAGTTGGAACCATAAAGGTAATTTTCCTTCCATACATCCTCCTCCTCCTCCTCCTCCTCCTCCTCCTCCTCCTCCTCCTCCAGTTAGTAGTTAAGGCACCAGGCTAGAAAATGGGAGACCGTGAATTGTAATCTCGCTTCAGGCATGAAAGCCAGCTGGGTGACCCTGGGCCAATCACCAGAAGACAGTGAGTTCTAGTCCCACCTTAGCCATGAAATCCAAGTGAGTGACTTTGGGCCAATCACCAGGAGATGGTGAGTTCTAGTCCCACCTCAGGCATGGAAGCCAGCTGGGTGACTTTGGACCAATCACTAAAAGACTTGAAGTTTTAATCCTGCCTTAGTCACGAAACCCAAGTGGGTGATTATGAGCCAGTCACTAGGAGACTGGGAGTTCTAGTCCCGCCTTAAGTATGATGACCAGCTAGGTGACTTTGGGCCAAGTCACACTCTCTCAGCCCAATCCACCTCACAGGTGGGTGTTGTGGCAGGGAAACTAGGAGGAAGGAGTATCAGTATATTGAGTTGTTTATAAGAAGACTTGCTCGATACCCGTGCTTTGCTACGAAACTATGTGATCAGGCTTAGTTTTGGGGGAGGAAAATAAGGGGAAAAATTCTACTTCTGCCTACCAACATCCATCAGTATTCATCTGGCTAGCGTCCTGTCAGTGTGTGAGAGAGTTGAGGGCTGTTTGGAAACTGAAACAGTTTTTGCTGTGTGAGCAAGGAGACAGCAAGGAGCCTGGGCGTGGCTTAGCTCAACTGTTCTGTCCTAAAGCTGCTTGGTGCTGTGAAACTAAAACTGAAACTCCTCTCCTCTGCTTGTGTTTTGCATTTGGAAGAGATTTCTTTTTGGGTGGGGAGGGGGAGTAGAACTTCTTAGCATCAAAGCGCGTTAATAATAATAATATAGGAAATATTAATGCTCTGATGGTCATTTTGAAAAATCCTTTCTTAGTGAGCCCCTAGAAGCCAAGAAGAACATATGTGCCAAATTTCAAGGTTGTAGGCTTTACAATTCTGGAGATGTTGTGATGATGCATGAGTGGTATTCCGCTTTATTTATAGATAGATAGATAGATAGATAGATAGATAGATAGATAGATTACATAGATTAGATAGATTAGATAGATAGATAGATAGATAGATAGATAGATAGATAGATAGATTAGATAGATAGATTAGATAGATAGATAGATTAGATAGATTAGATAGATTAGATAGATAGATAGATAGATATAGATAGATTAGATAGATAGATAGATAGATGATAGATAGATAGATAGATAGATAGATAGATAGATAGATTAGATAGATAGATAGATAGATAGATATAGATGTAGATATAGATAGATAGATATAGATAGATAGATATAGATATAAAGGTCAGATACAGATTTTGAAAAATGCACTTAAATGGGCGGAAAACCCAGGGGAGACGTCGATCCGCTTAGCTCTTTTATTAACCCCTCTTTCCTCTCTCGTTCAGTCCAAAGTCGTGGGTGGCAAAGATAACGACGGCGCCAACCAGCTCCATTCGCCGACGGCCGCTGGTGACAAGCCGCCCCAGGACAACGCACCTTTCTAAGTCCTACTGCCGCGTGGCGGTGCATGGCTGCCAGTGCCCCACCCTTTGCCTCTTCCCAACACGCAAGATGGAAAAAAAAAAAAAGGAAAAAAAAAAAAAAAGAAGAATCGCGGTCCCAACTCGGAAGAGAGACACATCCATACTTCCCTCTTCGCTGCTGGAATCTTCAGGTCCAATAAAGTGAACAGACAGCTTTTTGTACACTTATACCTATTTTACACGAAAGGCTTCTCAGAAAGAGCCCTGCGCTGCGCTTCCTTTTGGAAGGGGGCCATCAGCGGAGAGGGGAGGATTCTGCCGTTTGAGCCTAAAAAGATGACCTCCCCTCTTCTTTCAGGCTTCGGAGGGTTGTAGACACTGCCCGCTCCTTGCTCCTCCAGTGGCAAGTGGAAAAAATCGATTTTTTTTTAATGCAATACGGGGGGAAAGGGTCGTTTTAGGAGGCATTTAGCTGCACGCCAAACAGCCCAGCGCTCCATATTATACCCTTATATCTTCTTGGTCTATAACTAGCTAGCTAGCTTTCAGTTATTCAAGCTCGTTTCCTTTCTGGGCAATTAATAGAGTGCCTATGGCTGCTTTGGAAACCTTGCCATCTCTTGTTTAGACCGATAAACCATCAAAATCAAGTAGGCGGGGGGGAGGGTTAAAGATATTCCCCCTTCTTTCCCCCCCCCCCCCCCCGCCCCCACTCTCTCTTTTGGGATTCCCAGAAAGGAATCTCTTCTCAGCCCCAGCCGAGTTTACCACCCGGGCTTCTCTTAAGCTTTAATCAATCTCAGAAAGTTTATTTTTTGCGGGAGGCATTTGCGGGGGGGGGGGGGGGACACTTTTCCACAGCGCATCAGCTTTTTCGCATCGCGATTTAGCCCCCCCCCCTTTGTCTCTCGGACGCGGGAGCTGAAACACGAGCCTTACGTCACCACCTGCTTTAATCGTTTATAATCTTTTTATATCTCGAGAAGCATGAAGAAGGTTGCGGGTGAGGAAGGGAAGGAAAAGAAAGGACAAACAGGTTGAGGCATCTTAACCGTAGAAACTGCATGTGGCTCTTTAAACATTCATTTCGGCGTGTTGCATACATACTCGCTTGCACGCATGTTCTCTCTCTCTCTCTCTCTCTCTCCCTCTCTCTCTCCCTTGGAATGTATGGAATTTGCTTTTCTGTCCTCTGGATTTGGGTCTTGCCTTAGAAAGTCCCGGAGGCGGCGAGGGAAACCACCGGGATTATCGGGGCACACCCCACAATTCCCTTCTGCCGGGTTTTTCTTTCTTCGTTGCTTCTTCCCGGAACTTTCCGTCCGATGTTTTCGAGATCCTGATGGCGGGAATCTTGTTCACGGCTTCTGCAACCCATGGTGGTCGTGGGTGGCACTGTGCCTTGTGGCAGCCCTTGGCGATTCTGCCTGGAAACACTAATACTTTGAGGGAAGGGCGAGAAGGCGGCGTTCTCCCGGCCTCGTAGCTTGAAGGCAGAGGCGCCCCGAAGCGATCCAGACTTTTCTGTGCCTTAGAGGCTCAGTGGGATGGGAAGCCGTGCGCCCCACAATAGATACCAACAGTGACACTTAGCACCCAGAAAGGAGGATTTGGTGACCCTTCCTCTTGTCTCTCCAGTCGCCCGAGAAGCAAGTTTTGAGACTCAAAAACGCGGACGGTGACCTTCTTCCTGCGTCCTTCTGTTGCTGTTGGCCGAATACTTTCCTGGGTCAGAACCTGGCTCAAGAGGGTCAGGAGATGCACAGAGGTGAAGAGGGGGGGGGGGGGTTATTGTAGTTTCTGAAGAGGGAGGTTAGCCCACCCGCGTTTGGAAAAAGAAAAAAAAGGGAGAATTGGTGTGGATGTGACCGGGTGCTGCAGGACGAGGCTTAAGTTGTTTCTCCTGTAATGGGTCTGGGGGAAATTTGTCAATAAAATGTTCCTTTTGGAAAAGCAGAGCGCTTCGTCTGTCCTGTTATATTTTGGATCCACAAATCCTGGTTGCAGGGAAACGACCCCTGGCTGGAGGTGTATCAGCGTTCCAAGTCCATAACCCCATAGAAATCAGAACTCTGAGGCAGATGGATTCCTCAAAGAACAGTTTTATTGGAGGTATCGTATTGGCACAATGGGGGAAAACCAACTCTGAAAGTTCCTGCAGTTTCCACCTAATTAAAAGTGAAAGTCCCCCCCCCCCCCCGTTCCCCAAACAGTCACATGGTCCAATCAAAGTGCTGATCTGTTGCCTGGTTACCTCACTCCTCCCTTCTCCAGCCACCTGTGGAAATGTCCTTGGTTCCCCCAGGAAACTCTTTTGCTTTGGCTACAAACCCCCCCATCTAACTATGTTCTCCCTCCCGATCCCTTCTTCGCATTGTGGCAACCCTGAAGTCTCCAAAATGGCCCCAGCCAGGTTGGCTTTTAAGAGTTGGCGCAGTGATCTTTTTGGTGCGGCCCGAAAGGCAGATGTTTCCGAATTAAAGGTTCAGAGCAACTTCGAGTCGCCTCAAAACCAGACGGGCAGTGAACGGATCCAACACATAAACATTTATTTGCTGTCAAACCCTTCTCCTTGCTCCATGGTTGCACTGTTCAGGTAGTCCTCGACTTACGGCCACGGTTGAACTCAAAAATTTTCCCTCGCTAAGCCAGACAGATCTTAAGCAGGCTTTTGTCCCGTTTTACGACCTTTCGTGCCGCAGTTGTTTGAGCGAATCACTGCAGTTAAGTTAGTAAAACGCTTGTTGAGAGTGAATCCGGCCTCCCCTGACTTTACTTGTCAGGAGGTTGCAAAAGGGGATTTTATTGCGTGGCAAAATAATGGGTTCGCTTGACAATTGCAGCCTTTGTTGAATGACCGGTGGCATCGATTTTACGACTGCTGCAAAAGCCTGGTCTGTCACACGACTGGCCTCATTTACAACCAATAATGAGCAGGCTCCATGACTGCCGTATGTCGAGGACTACCTGAGAATATCGGTCCTGGGAACCTAAAGACTTAACAAGATGGGGATGTCACGCTGCCCAAGCTTGTAGATTGTACTCACGGTTTCGGCTGGTGTGAAGCCACCCAAATGGGGAATGATTCAACAGTCCTCAGATTGCATCGATGTTTAGTCTAGTGGTTAGGACACCAGGCTAGAAAGCAGGAGAGCGTGAATTCTAATCCCGCTTTAGCCCTGAAAGGCAGCTGGGTGATTTGGGGCCAATCACTTGGAGGCGGTGAACTCTAATCCCACCTTAGCCACGAAAATCAGTTGGGTGACCTTGGGCCAGTCACTCTCAGCCTAACCCACCTCAACAGTTATTTCTAAAAAAATAATAAAAGGCAGAATAAAAATAAATAAATCTACATTTTTGGTGCTGGGAGGAAACTTAGGACATGGACCTGTGGCTCACCTTATTTCCCTACTGAAATGTGTGAATGCATGCTATTAGATACGTTCATAGGAAATGTCCCCGGCCAGATAACTTCCTATGATGCCCTAATGTAGGGGGTCTTCAAACTTGACAGCTTTAAGACTTGTGGACTTCAACTCCCAGAATTCCTCCCCCAGTCATGTTGGCTCAGGAATTCTGGGAGTTGAAGTCCACAAGTCTACAACTTGCCAAGTTTGAGGACCCTTGCCCTAATGGAAACACACCCACCGATATATCCATGCAAAATAATATATGATTTATTGCGCATAATACGTTATAGGATTCATAGCATGTATAGGGTCCTGGGAAGATCGATGGCTTGTGGGTTAAGGTTTGTGTGTGTTCACTAGAATCTCAAATCCCAAAGCAAAATCCAACCCCATCTTTTTTTCCTGTACGTTTGAATATTGTTTGTCACTCATCAAAGCCACATGGAGGCCCTGAAGTGATGCTAAACCATTGCTTAAGGAGAATGAGACTAAGTTTGCCCTATTCTCCCAACGTCTAACATGGTTAATGAATGAAGCTATTTTCTACATCATACAAATACACTGATCATACCCAAATGGTCTGAGTTACTACAAAAGGCTTAGTTGGAAAAAGAAACAAACCCTAACCAAGATTAACATTAACCAATTTAGCATGTGCGAATGTTAGATGCTGTTCAGATAGTCCTTGACTTACAACCACTTTTTTAGCGAACGCTCCAAATTACAACGGTACTGAAAACTCCTGACTTATAACCGGTCCTCCCACTTACGACCCTTACAGCATCCCCACTTTATGGGTGCTTGGCACAACCTGCATGTTGTGGGGGGTGCAGGGAAGCTACATTCACTTAACAACTTGATTTACTGGACAACTGCAGTGATTTCGCTCAACAACTTTGGCCAAAAAGGTCATAAAAACTGCCTTGCTTAGCAACAGAAATTCTGGTCCCCATTGTCATAAGTTGAGCACAATTCCTATTGGCCTTACATGAAAGAGGTTGAGCCAGTGGTTTCTTTGCATCATTCATGTCACGTCCGGCTGAGTTTCAGCTTTGCTTTTGGAAAAACAAAAAAAAAATCCACCTTGCTGTGCTTAACAAACACTTGAATGACAACAAGCAGACACAACTTCACACAATACCGTCTCCGGGCAATCTTACGGCTTGCTGATTATTGTGAGCGCAGCGAGAGGATGATGGTTCAGTGATGCAGAGTCCGAAAACAATTAATTCAGTTCAGTGAACAACAGCCCGACGTGTCCTTCTAACCTAGGCGGAGAATACATCTTAATTCTGCAGCAACGTTACGCAATTAGTCTTAGCATTTGGGCTACAAGTTGGAAGTTTTTTCCTGTGGTCCGTGCCTTTTGAAAATGCGCAGTCATTCATTGTGCATTTGATAGGTTTCTTTTGGGTGGGGTGGGGGAGAACATAGGCAGCAGAGAAATATTCCAAAGATCCATCTCATCCCAGGCACCCTGTTTTTGAACTATTACCATCTGGCAGACGGTACAGGATAATAAAAACAAGGACAAATCGGCTGAAAAAACAGCTTCTATCCCAGGGCAGTAGCTCTGTTGAATTCTACTGTATAGTGCAGTGTTGGTGCGGTGTCGGGGGTTTTCAATTCAATGTGTGGAGTGTGAAGGATGTGTGTCTGTGTTTATTTTCATGGTCATGATGTGCACTGAAGATGGTGTTTGATTTTGTTGTACGAGGTGCAATGACAATAAACTTAACTAAATACAAAATATGTGTATGATCCCAAGGACTTGGGTGAAGAAATAGCAATAGCACTTTAAACTTACATACCGCTTCACAGTGCTTTTACAGCCCTCTCTAAGTGGTTTACACAGAGTCAGCCTATTGGCCCCAACAATCTGGGTCCTCATTTTACCCACCTTGGAAGGATGGAAGGCTGAGTCGAGTTTGAGCTGGTCAGGATCGAACTCCTGGCAGTGGGCAGAGTTGAATGCGTTCCCAAGCCAGCAGCTTCACCAAAGTATAACATTCTACACCGGGGTCCCCAAACTTGGCAAGTCCACAAGTCTGCATTATTCCATCAATAGTTCCAACTTCAGCAAACGTTCTACCAATGTACATAACATCATTTATTTGCTCTAGCTTTTCACATTCCTTGCAAAAATTTGTAATTACTCATGACATTTTTCTTAAAGCCAACTTATCGTGGTTGCTGATGCATGAATTTTGGGATGTATCGTGCTCAATGCACCATGCACTCTTACAGCTGCAGCTGTTCAGCATTGTTTTCGGTGATAGCAGTGGATACTATTTTGAATTATGTCAGAACTGGAATTAGGTAATGTTTTAAGATTAATGTACTGTTAAGTATGGTGCAAATTTACACTGTGATTTTTATTCTTTTGATAGCAGTGCAGTAAAAACACAGTATAGGTAGTCCCCGACTTACAATCATTCGTTTAGTGACCATTCATTTAATGATCATTCAAAGTCACAACAGCATTAAAAAGTGACTTATGACCATTTTCCACACATATGACCGTTGCAGGGTGCCATGGCCACGTGATCAAAATTTGGATGCTTGCCAACTGGCATGTATTTATGATGGTTACAGTATCATGTGATCATCTTTTGTAAGTCAGTGGGGAAACCAGATTCACTTAACAACTGCGTTATAATTTAAGAACTGGATTCACTTAACAAATGTGGCAAAAAAAGTCCTTAAAAGTCCTTAAAATGGGATAAAACTCAACAACTTGTTCAGCAACAGAAATGTTGGACTCAATTGTGGTTGTAAGTTGAGGAGTACTTGTACAAATAAAAATATAGGAAGTCCTTGACTTGTGGCAGCAATTGGACTGGAGTTACTATCGCTAAGGCACACGGTTTTAAAACATGACCGCATTGCTTAGCAACAGCAATCCGTGGCAGCTGCCGGTAAGTGAATCGTACAATTTTTAGGCAACGTAAGTTCCTGCTGGCAAAGCAAAGTCACTGGGGAAGCCAGCAGGAAATTGCAAGTCCCAGTCCGGCAACTGCTGCCAGGTGGGAGAAGGGAGCGAGGGGGTGTGCAGGGGGGAGGCATAGGGAGGGGTGGCAAGGGGGGACATTAGAGGCATAGCAAGGGTCAGGGTGGGTGTTGTGTTCGCCAGCAGTAGGTGTGGACGGCTGAGGACTTGGAGAGCGAGGACTCAGATGAGGGGCCTAAATGTGATGCAGGGATTGGAATCAGTGGTGGGATTCAATTTTTTTTTTACTACCAGTTCTGTGGGCGTGGCTTGGTGGGTGTGGCAGGGGAAGGATACTGTAAAATCTCCAGTCAGTGGTGGGATTTGCTGGTTCTCCGAACTACTCAAAATTTCCGCTACTGGTTTTCCAGAGCTGGTCAGAACCTGCTGAATACCGCCTCTGAGTGGAGATTGCTGCCTTTGGCAGCAATGATGAAGAGGCCCTCGAGGAGCCCGTGCCAAGTATGTGTGCACGCAGGGCTGCTCGAAAGAAAGAGCAGCTGCAGCAGCACGGGCGACTCGGGAGTAAGGCTGCAAGGTAATGGCCCCTCCCTTAAGAGATAAAAGCCAGCTGAGAAACTGGAGTTCTTTGCAGGAAGCAAAGAAGTTTTTGCACTCAAACCATGTGGACGTTCAGAATATCTTGGTTGGTGTTTGGAGACTCTTTGATTTATTGTTTAGGAAATTTATCTGTTGTTCTTGGCAGCCTTGCAAAAAACTTGGCAAGGTTCCTTCTTATCGGAGCTAATTGGTTTGAAGCAGCCTTTTACCTGTGAAGAAACGGGATTCGTAAATGAAACATTAAAGGTCATGCTGGTACCTTTGTCTTGTGTTTACTCTCTTGGAACCAGGTTTGGGTCAGAACAGTGGGTGAGGGGGTATGCAAGAGGTGTGATGTGGGTTGGCGTTTGTATGTGTGTGTGGATGGTGGAGACTTACTCAGGGACTTGCAATCTTTCCTGCAGGCTTCTCCAGTGATTTTCTGCAACCAGCTGTAAGTATGAACTGTCAGATCATATGTCTTCAAGCTGCCAAGGTGCAGAAACACTGAAGTGCTGTGTGAATGTTCTTTCAGCATTCACAGGACTTAACCAGCGAACAAACACTGATGTCAAGAATCTCTGGTTTACACCATCATGACTTACAATCAAAATTGTAGGCTGAATTGTGGTCATAATTATAGGACTAGCTGTAATCAGAAGTTGCTGCTATGTCAGACTTCAGCAGGTGAAGCAAATCTGACAGTAAATACATGGACAGGGGACCACCAGGAAATTTCTCCTTTGTAAACTAGACTAGGAAGTGGAAAAAACTATAGGATGTCCTCGGCCCTAAACTTTGTTCTTTGAGACAGCTTTGATAGTGCAGAAGCTTTTTTCCTCCAAGAGTTGGGTGGGTATTTTGGGGGTTGTAGTCCTAGCCCATCTCAAGGGTAAAGAATGGGGAGGGGGGCTAGAAAGGCCATTTGGAAACCTTTCTGTGTCCCAAGACATCTATGCCAGACACTCAAGCAACATGCAATGTCCAGATTTAGCTATCAAACTATTTCTCAGCGAGTAAGGTTAATACAGGTTGTGAAGACCCTGGGCGTGGCACAAAGGCAACACAGTCAGATAATCATTAGGAATCCCTTTATTAGCTCCAACTTTGCCCCCAATGTCCTGGTTACCTTCTAGCTGGAGAAAAACTCTCCTAGGAACAGCCTTTGGCTGCAGAGAATCAAGTCCAAAATGTGGTCAACAAAAACTGTAACTATAAGTCCAATCAAGGCAAGATGAGGTAATTAGTTCGGCAGGGCAGGAGCAAGAATTCCAGACGTGAAAGGCATGGCAATTATTCAACACGGTTGGGAGGACGCCAGGAACACAAATAAGCAAAGTCAACACAAGATAAACTCGTTTGCTCCCAGCAGCTGCCGCACTCAGCATTTAGTTCTTTTAAACTTTCATTCCCAGGTGTGGCTAATGAAGGGAATCAGGGCCCTTTCCTCCCCTGTAAGCCATGCAACCCACGTTGCTCCCTTCTCCGTTCCTCCCTGCGTGCCCTAGGATGAAGATGGGGTGGGCCTGGGTCTTCTTCTGAACTCCCTCTCCTTTGTTCTACTGCTCTGCCCAGCCAGATTTTGCCCTTCCCCAGTTTCCTCCACAGCCAAGGGAGCCACACTCCTACTCCTTGTCAGCTGTACGTCTTCCTCCTCAGATTCAGACTCCGACAGGGGCATGACACAGGTAGCCCTCCAGTTACGACCACAGTGGAACCCAACATTTATGTTGCTCACCTTTGTTAAGTGAGCTTGTCCCAATTTTACGACTTTCCTTGCCGCAGTTGCTAAAGTGAATCACTGCAAGTTGTTTACGTTAGTAACATGGTCGTTAAGTGAATCTGGATTCCCTGCTATGCTGGCTCAGGAATTCTGGGAGTTGAAGTCCACAAGTCTTCAAGATGCCAAGTTTGACAACCCCTGTTAACACATGGACCTCATTCTCTCTCTCTCTCTCTCTCTGCACATATGTGGACATGTATGCAACGTTTGCTTAATTGCACATTGTTTTCTCTTCCATTCCTCACAGGAGCAGAACAGATCCATAGAAATTATAGATAAAACAATTGCAAAGCCTTTAACTTTGGTAAGGCTTCACAGAACACCTTGCTGCCACCTTCCCTGGTGGTCTAGTGGTTAGGATTCGGCGCTCTCACCGCCGCGGCCCGGGTTCGATTCCCGGTCAGGGAACAGTCAGTTTTACTAAGCGCAGCTTTACAAGGGCGAAGGTGCAATCCGATCGTCAAAAGTGAAGCTTCTTTTGCACCTCCGCGAGTTATACCCCCACCTCCTATCATCCCCAGCCAGCCAGAACACGAGGCGGATTGGGATGAGGTGGGGGGGGGTCTACCCCTCCTGCCGCAGAACCACTGCGCCTCGGCCATGCCCGAGCCAGCCCGGGGAAGCACTGGGAATCCCGCAGCAAGCAGCAGCAGCAGTAGCAGCAGCAGCAAAGCCTTGTGCGCACGCGCCAGAGAGTAGCATGAGGAGGAGGGGCACGCTCTTGCGCTCTCTCTTCTCACACTACCCCCGCCCTCCTGTCCATCCACGATCCTCGCGCGCCTGGGAGAGCCGGCGCCTTCGCCCGCCGCTCTCCTTTCCCAGCCTCGTCGGCGCTTCTCATCGTTCACTATATATAATATATATATAATATAATGTTAATATAATATATATATTTTAAAATCGTTTCTCTTCTATCCCCCCCTCAGGAGCGCGCGAGCGCGCGCACGAGACCCGCCCCCGTCCCCCAACCGCCTGCGCCAAACCTCCCCCCTCAGAGAGAGAGAAAGAGGCAGACTGCGGAGGCGCGCGCGCTCCCGTTTCCCTCCACGCGCCCGCCTGACTGCCTGCCTGCCTCCTTCCCGCGGCCGCTCTTCCTCGCGCGCTTCGCCCTCCCCCCCCCGCCCGCCCTCTTCGCGCGCTCGCGCCTCCTCACGCGCCCCGCTCCCCTGCCGCGTCCTCCTCATCCCGCTGCCGGCTTTCGCTGGGGGGCCCGTCCCTTGTGCCCGGGCCGGGCGGTCGTGGGGCGCCGGGGCTCCGGGTTGTTTTTTTTTTTTTTTTTGGCGGTTGGCAGCACCGGCCGGCCGGCTGCCTTCCTTTCCCCCCCCCCTCACGCCCCGTCGCCGGCCCTGCTTCCTTCCTTCCCACCGCCCGTCCTCCACCCCGGCTGAGGGACACCCGGCCCGCCCCTCACGCCCCGTCGCGGCTCGCGGAGGCCGCCCTGAGGCGGCGGCGCCGCCGAAGTCGGCAGGTGAGGAGGGCCGGGGCGAAGCCGGCGAGTCGAGGCGACGGTGGCGCAGTGGGGCGGTCATGGGTGGGGGGGGGGGCTGTGGGGATACGGGGCGGGGGCGACAAATTGGGTGGAGGGAGGTGAAGAAAAGGGGGAGTCCCATTGGGGGTGGGGGGGTCGTTGCCGCCTTGAGGAACCGGCGTTGAATTGGAGGGGGTGGGTTGGGGGGGTCTCCTTCGTGGCCATCTAACGCCCCCTTCCCCCATTTTATAGGCTTGGCTGGTAGGGATGAATGAGGAGGAGCCCGCGGATGCCGGAAGGAGGCAGGCGAGCGGGTCAAGGAAAGGCCCCGGGATTTGGGGGGGGGGGAGATGCTGCTGGGCCCGGGAAGCCCCCCTCCCCAATCTCTTCGCCTCCCCCCCCATTCTCTCAAATGTTGGGTCGGGTGGCTGCCCGAGAGGCAGTTGGCTTTTGCAAGGAGGAGCTCTCAGGTTATTCGTGGGAAGCTGGGCCAGCCCTTTGCGGACGGGCGCATCCTTCGGGCCTCTTGCGCTGGGAAATGAGCTTTTTTTTAAACAAAATCTCCCTGCTGGTGTGGGGGGGGGGGGAGATACGAGCTTCATAGGGTGGGTATTATAATTGCATATATGCCGGGCTTGCATTTTTTTAAAAAGAGAATTGGGAGGGGTGTGGAGGGAGAATTCAACGTGGCTCCCCCTCCCCATTTGTGATGCTTCCAAATTTCTTTTGAGGTTGGGGAACGGGGTCCTTGAACAGCAATTTTGACGTTATGCATTGGATGAGGATGGAGAATGATGAACGCTTGGTGCCTTCCTGGGTGCTGAGCGTTCAGTGGCTGATGCTGTCTCTAACCAGAGCGGAGGAGGATGGAGAATCAAAGACGTGCGTCATTCCTACATTTTATCTGTGTCTCAGAATTACAGACTTGAGGGCCCAGACCGGTCAGTTCATTATTCCTGTGGCTGGAATTAGGGAGCTCTTTTTTTCTGGAGGGGAAAAAAAAAAAAATCAGCAGCAAAGCCTTCAGGCTGAATGCTGGTGCTGTTGGAACACAGCAGGGGCTTGTATCAACTTTATGTCTTGCGCACCTGGATATCTGGGGAAGCATCGGTTTGCAACATTGCAATTAATAAATGCACTGCTAATGTTTGATGTTCATTTCTGCCTTTTGCATTGGGTGTGGAAAAGGGGCTGGGGTGGGGGAGAGACAAAATCAGCATATCACTTTGGACCAGTGGGAGATAAAATCTGCTTTTATCAGTTCAAGCTGTTTTATAGCTGCAATTTTCTCCTTGGGATGTGTAATGGTGAGAGTGTCTTTCTGGCTGGTTACTGAAGCAAAGACTGAGCTAGATAGGTCATTCCGTGAGCTTCGGCAACATCTTTAATTCCTGTACCAAAAGACATTTATTATCTATTTGCAGACTTTATAGACCGTTACAATCCACTGAGCGAGCCAATCCATAGTTGGAGTTAAAATAACTACATAACAATCAGTTAAAATCGAGACCATACATTATAAAACACCAGATTTACTAGGAATTAAACATCTCCCCATCCAAAAAAATAAAAACAAAAACTAATTAAAAGTAAATGTGGAGGGATAGTCACAGCAGTCTTGCTGGATGAATTAGATATCTGGGGGGATCCTATTCCAGATGTGGGGAACAGCAACTAAAGAGGCCTGTTTCTATGGTCCTTTCCCATGGCAAGCTGTGATCAAGAGGACCTTTAAAGATCCTACTCTACTTTATCTGAAAGGTTTGGGGGGAGATGTTATTTAGAGGGAGGTTTTCCCCCACAGAAATCAAAATAGAGCTGTTCAGTGATCCAATTGCCACAATCTGGAACAGCTTCTACTGCTAACTGCCTTTTAATGACATCCCAAATAGAGATCATCACAGTAGGCCAATCTAGGCAAAGATTACAGAAAAGGTTGCAGTTGGTATACAAGATGGAACTGTGCAAAGGTGCTCTTGACTGTGGCTGCTACTTGATTATCCTTCCAGATTTAAATTGGATTGTTTGTTTTTTGATAGGGCACTGTTAGATACCTAGTGTATCTGGGTATTTTATAATGTATGGTCTTGGATTTAACCTTTGATATGTATTTAACTAACTGTGGATTTGCTCAGTTGACTAAGAGGGCCTATAAACATTGCAAATAAATAAATGTGCTATTTAAATTCACTTGGAAGGGAGGTCAGAAAGGAGCTAGTACTTGCATACGATGAAAGGGGTATTCACTGCTAGCTATTTCAGACATAGGGTCCCCTTAACAATCTCCCTGATGAAATCTTTACTGCCTCTTGATTTCATTTCACTTGACTACAAGAGGAATGAGGGCTACAAATTGGGTCAGTTGCCTACACCCCCCCCCCTTTGGCAGCAGTTAAGTCTGTTGTGATTCCCAGGACTTTTGACTGAAGGCCAGGGGAACTATTTAACATATGGGGTTAAATTGAATATTGCCAGTGGTGCATGATTCATTTATTTTACAGTTCTGCATAAAGCTAATTGAATTAACACATCTTATTTTCTCGGTGTTACTGAAAGGGAGAAAAACTTTGGGAGAAAAACAAGAGGTGAAAGAGCATCCAGGGCATTATGTTTCTGTTCCCTAAATTCTTCTGTTTATTTTGTTAATAATCTGCCTTTTTGGACTTCTTAGAAATGCTTAGCTGAGGTAGCTTCTTGATAAGATAGTAAATTCAATTGTCTTTCTCCATTTTTGAATTTCTGGTCTTTCGGCCCTCAAAATTATGACACACACACATACACATAATTTTGAGGCCTAAAAGACCAGGAATTTAAAAATGGAGGAAGAAAACAACACACACACACACACACACACACATTTTCCTGTTTATTATTTAAATAAATAACTCAAGGTGACAAACACATCCAACACACCTTCCTCTTCCTTTTTTCCCCACAACAACCACCCTGTGAAATTGGTTGGACCAAGAAGAGAGAGAGAGAGACTGGTGGGACTTGAACTCATTAATTTAATACTTCATTAATTTTTCTTCCCATATTTTTGTGTTTCTCCTTTGTATTGTTTGTAAGCATCTCATCCTCTTTCCAACACATATTCTGGAATACTGTACTATATTGAATATTTCAATTTTTGACTACGTGTTGCTTTGAGTTTTAATTAATTCTTATCCAAAATGAAGTTTCTGCTATTTTCTACTTGTCTGATAATAGACATTCTGTTAACATTTGAGGTTTGTCTTAACTGAATGAGTTCAGGATTTAACCAATGAAAGCTATAACTATTCTATTTTTTCCAGAACAGGATTTTTATAATCCTGCCTTACAAAATTGATCAAATTTAGAAAACAGTATTTATTGCCAGGCATATTTAAAAGCCAGCTTTTAAAACTTTTGAAGGTTATGCCTTTTTCCTTGCTATTCTACTCAACCACTGGGTTGTGGAAGGATTGCAAACATTTGTCCATTTGTCCTGCTATTTTGCTGAGCACACCTATGTTGCACAAATATTGAGGCCAGAGCATTTTACTATCACATTTCATGTAGCATAAGCTTTTTGGGATGTTACTAATACTGTTTCCTTGTATTTTGGAATGAAAAGCTCTCATGCTGCCTGGGCAGTCCTTTATTGTGCCTAAGGAATTTACTTAAGTAGGCTATGGGGAGTACAATTGCACAGCTCAGACATACGTGCGTATGGCTGTATTAAAAAGAACAGGAAGCTGAGCTTGGATGTTTAAAAGAGAAGGTGGAATTTTTGTAAACACTGATCTGTTGTGAGGTTGTTGTTAAGAACAATTCCCTGGCCCATCTTGTTCAACAGTCAGTTCTCAGTTGTGGTAAACCAACTGCCCAAGGAAGCCTATTGGTCTCTCAGTAGAGGGTCTTCAAAAGCAGTCCCATGATTATCAAGGTTAAGAGCCAGCCCAGGACTATAATGAATTAGTCTAACCTTTTTTTAAAAAGCCAGCCAAGTTGGTAGCCAGCACCACATCCCGTGTTACTGTCAATACACTTTTGCAAAACAAAATTAGCAGCTTACCACCATTATTGAATGACTTATTAAAATATTACATTAAATATTTTGTAAATATTTATTAAAATATTACATTATTTCAGTGTTAATATTGAAAATTAATATTAAAAGATTTAGATGAGAGAATAAAACTCATCAAATTTGCAGATGACACCAAACTGGTGGGAATGGCCAACACTATAGAACACAGGTGTCAAACTCGCAGCACATTGCTATCACGTGATGTTTCATGATGTTTTTTCCCTTTGCGGAGCTGGTTGGGTGTGGTCTGTGCATAACGCATCTGGCCTGCGGGCCCCCAGTTTGACACCCCTGCTATAGAAGATAGGCTCAAGATCAGAATGATCTCCAGAGACTTGAACACTGGGTCCTATCCAATCAAATGAAATCCAGTGATGAGTAAAGTAAGGTATACACTTTGACAAGAAAAACCAAATGCACAGGTACAGAATAGGTGGTCCTTGGTTCAACAGCAGTAAGTGATCTGGGAATTCTGGTGGAGAAGCACTTACACATGAGCCAACAGTGCTGTAGCTGCCAAAAAAGTCCACAGAGTCCTAGGCTGCATCAACACAGGATTAGAGTCAAGATCACGTGAAGTGTTATTATCACTCTATGATGCCTTGGTAAGACCCCACTTGGAATTTGCATCCAATTTTGGTCGCCACAATGCAAAAAAGATGTTTTTTTCTAGAAAGAGTGCAGAGAAAAGCAACAAAGATGATTAGGGGACTGGAGGCTAAAACTCAGAACGGTTGCTGGAATTGCATATGTCTAGTTTAATGAAAAGAAGGACCAGGAGTGACATAATAGCAGCGTTCCAATATCTCAGGGGCTGCCACAAAGAAGTGGGGGAGTCAACCTATTCTCCAAAGCACCTGAGGGCAGGACAAGAAACTATGGATGGAAACTAATCAAGGAGAGAAGCAACCTAGATTTAAGGAGAAATTTTCTGACAGAATTAATCAGTGGAACATCTTCCCTCCAGAAGTTGTGGGTGCCCCATCACTGGAGGTATTTAAGAAGAGATTGGACAGCCATTTAACAAATGGTATAGGGTCTTGTGCTTGAGCAGATGGTTGGACTAGAAGACCTCTAAGGTCCCTTTCAACGCTGTTATTGTGTTCTACTTTGGGCTCTTCTTTTAGTCTACATTGTTTTCTCAGGTTTTGCAATGCTTACCCCATTTGGGCTAATCTCAAAGGGCCTTGTTTCCAATTCTGGCTATCTTTATTTGTTTCTCTTGCTCCAAATTCAAATGAACCTAATCAAAATGAACCCAATCATGAAATCATAGTCCTACATAAAGGTGGAAACGATAGATCTCCCTAGGATACTGTGCCTTTTCTTCCTTTTTCCAACTTTGCCCTTTCTCAGTCAAAAGCCTGGTAGAGCCAGGATTAAGAAGTATGGTTGCCTTGAAATGAAAGGCCCTCTAAAGAGAAAAAGCAATTTGTTATTCCAGATTAAAACTTAGAATGGTGAGAATGACTGTCTTAAATCCTCTACAGCCTCGTGAGAGTCATTTGGTGAGCTGAATATGCAGTTCAGGTAAATACACCTGTACAAATGTCTGTGCCCTTCCCATCCACAATATTTACTTTTAATTTATCCACATCCTGCCTGTCCAGAAAACAGCCTTACCAAGGTTGAGTACAAGTAGCATCAAACGGGTAGTCCTCAATTTATGATCACATATGGGACCAGAATTTCTGCTGCTAAACAAGGAAGCTATTGAGTTGCACCCGATTTTACCACCTTTTTTGGCACAGTTCACTGCAGTTGCAAAGTGGTCATTAAGCAAACCAGGCTTCCCCCACAGACTTTGCTTGTCAGAAGCTTTCTGGGAAGACTATAAATGGTGATCACATGACACCAGGATGCTGCAACTGCTGTAAATACATAGTGGTTGCCAAATGCCTGAATTTTGATCACGTGAGGATTTTGCAGTGGCCGTAAGCGTGAGGACCGGTCACAAGCCACTTTTTTCAGTGCTGGTATAATTTTGAATGGTCATTGAATAAATGGTGGTAGGTTGAGGACTATCTATATTGCAAATGAAATAATATTTTTTGAAAAACTTGTTCTTGTGGAATAATAGTTCATAGGAACGATCCTGTGGAATGAGAGGAGATAATTTTCAGAAATGGATTTTGCCCACCTGTCTTTCTTTCCTTTTTCAAGTATTTTTCATTACTGCCGTTTGCAACTCTTTGCCAAAGAGCCTTCCCTAACACAGCAGTCCCCTGATGTGCTGAGATTCCCAGAATTCTCCAGGAATTCCTTGGGAATTCTGGGAGTTATATTTGTATCATTTCTAGGGGATGTCATCCTTACGGGATAGGGTCCCCAGTTGTAAGAAGACTAAGGCCTCTGCTTTGGGAATATTAATCATTTTGTGATAGTGGCAAATATCTGTAGCTCAGGTGGAGGATGAGGGTGGAGATTCATTCTCTGAGCTTGTGGGTTGGTTTCCAAACGTTTCAGAATTTCCTAAATTCTGCTGAAGATATTACCTAACTTGGCAATGAAATATTTGGAAATCAACTCAGAGAACAAAGTAGAGCTGAATTTTGAGAAAAAGTAGCATTCCTAACCCCATTAATGGTGGCAGGTGTTGCTCTGATATTTTTTGTCCTGTTCCCCAATTTTCATTCCTTCGGGTGGGATCTAAGTTATCCCTGGAACACATTTTCAGGTTGAATTAATAGGCAGGAGAAGGAAACAAAATTGTCTTGAGTTTCATTTCTTGCATTTTCATTCTTAGCAGCTGTGGGTGTGTCTGTGTTTATTGGTTGAGCTACTTCATGTTTTTTTCATTAGGTTCAATTCCTTATATAACAAGGAAGCTGTCGGTAAAGTTACGCTAAACTTTGCTTCCTTTGATTTTAACTTATTGCTGTCTGACCCAAAGGTGCTTTTTCAAAAGGCAACTGGACTTTTTTTTCCCCTTTAAAGACATTTCGCTTCTCAGGCAAGCTTCTTCGGAAGAAGCTTCTTGGATGAGAAGTGAAACATCTTCAAGGAAAAACAAAATCCAGTCGCCTTTTGAAAAAAATACCTTTGGGAGAACCATGACCTGGATGACTGAGAATCTCCACAAACATTATTGCTGTCATTTCAGAGTTGTTTAAAAATAATCCAATTCCCTGCTTATGGAAACCATGATACTTTTCTTAATGGAAACTGTAGCAGTGATACTGTTGATGTCCATTACAGTAAGAATGGCAATATTAATACATTGGCTTCACTCAGTAGAGTCTTGGGATGGATGTACACATTTAATAAATAAATAAACATGTTGATAATCTTTCCACTTTGGATCAAGAATCTCTCTCAATACAGATAGCCCTCAACTTATTGGGACCAGAGTATTTCGTTCCTAAGCAAGGCAAGTGTTAAGTGAGTTGTGCTGAATATTAAGACCTTTATTTTGCCATGGTGATTAAGTGAATCCCTGAAGTTAAATGAATCACATGGTCACTAAGTGAATCCAGGTTCCCCTATTGACTTTGCTCATCAGAAGCCAACTGGGAAGGTCGAAAATGGAGGTGACTTGACCCCAGGAGGCTGCAACCATCGTAAAGACGTGCTGGTTGCCAAATGCCTGAATTTTGATCACATGAACATGGGGGTGCTGCAACAGTTGTAAGTCCATGGACTGGTCGTAACTCACTTTTTTCAGGGCCATTGTAACTTTGAATGGTCACTAAACAGATGGTTGTCAGTTGAGGACTACCTTTATTTCCTATAAGTAGAGTAAACAAAAATATTAAAGGCTATAGAATATTTATAATACAATACATGTTAGGAATCAGTTACATTTTCAAGCCCATCCTCCCCCTTCACCCTCTCCACACAAATGTAGCAAGACATGGCATTTAGATTCATAGTGACTGCATGTTTCTACAGTCTAGACTTCTGAACAGACTGAAAGGATGTGTAGTATGTTGTGAGAATTCATTATTTTAGTTTGTCATATAAACCAGTGGCCCCCAACCTTTTTTGTGCCACGGCCCGGTACCGGCATCACAAAATGATCCGCGGCCCGGTACCGGCATCAGCACGCATGACAAGGCAAGGCGAGCCAAGCGACCGGCCAGCCAGCCAGCCGTCCCCCGCTTCTCCCCGCCACCTTCAACTCCTCCTTTGTACCTTTTTTGTGCTTTCTTAATCTCCTCCGCCATCGGCTCTTCGTTTGAAGCCACCCCCCCACCTTCGATGAAACTAAGGCGCGAGGATTCCTTCAGGACCCAAACGCCGCTTTCCAACCAGAAAAGCTCACCCGGAAGCACTTTCTCGTCGAAACAAGATGGCGGCGCCCAGCAAACCGGCGGCCCGGTAGAAAATGTTCCACGGACCGGTACTGGTCCGGGGCCCAGTGGTTGGGGACCCCTGATATAAACCATCTATTTCAGGAAGCCAAAAATGATTTGTTTGGGCATGTAGCAGTTTATATGAATTTGTTTGTATTGTATTTCAACACTATTGAATTGAATGATAAAAGTCTGCTTATTTTGGATAGGTTGTTTTGATATTTAGAACCTAAACAAAATAGTTACTGGGGTGGGTTTGCCTTTGCCATGAATTTGCTCATGTGTTTCTTACAAGATTTGGTTCATGCAAGCAGCTATTCACACGTTTGCCTCTGTCCATTGTGGGTAGTGAAATGACCACTTGCTGAATGAAACATTTTAATATCTCTCTCCTTGGAGGCATCTCTGTCTGTCTCCATGGAAACTTAACTACTTGTAGATTTTAGCTAGTGGCAAAAGTCTGAAGGAAAGCTGTAAGTTTTATTACATACAGTATGATGATCCAGCAATTCTCTTTTGTATGCACCAAATCAATGCTTCTCAACTTGAGCAATTTTCAGATATGGGGACTTCAGTTCACAGAATCTCCCAGTCAGAATGCTCACTAGGGAATTCTGGGAGTTGAAGTACACACATCTTAATGTTGCTAAAGTTGAGAAACTGCACTAGAGAATCCATTTTATGCTCATTGGTCAATTTGTTCCAAAGCTCAGGTGTGTCAGAACTGCCAAGAATTTCACAGGTAAACCAGTTCTTACACACTCACTTCCCCAACTTGCTCTCTTTGACCTCCTACTTTCGTAATTCCAAGTAAAGGAGAAAGTTATCCAACATCTCTAGAAAGCAGCCTCAAACATTGTTGACTAACAATTGAGTGTATAAATGTTAAGTGTTCTTGTTTTGAGGGCAGAAGTGAAGTGACAATATGAGAGAGGGGAGCTGAGTTGCTGCTTATCAGCACATTTTATTTGGCAGCTGTGTGGGTCAAGTACACTCACACCAGAGTTTTGTTTGATGGTCCTGCTGGCCAAAGGTATCGAGAATTGATTCAATTTACTTAGGAAGCAAAAGGTTGGGGAAGTTCAGCTTCCAAATGAGAAGAAATGAATACGCTTTATTAAATTACTTAATTGGTGAAGTTGGTCTTCCTGCCATTTTAAATGTGGCTTTGTCTTTGTGCTTTATAAATGCTCTCTTAGGCCAAAATAAAATGTGGCCTTTCCAGGCTGAGAATCACGTCATAATAATAACAGTGGTAGTTTTTTAAAAAATAGGCCTTTATCTTGGATGCATTGCTAGTGGAGCTGTCCAGCGTGTAATACTGAAATGAACTCCGGTTCTTAGTTTCTTTGATTTAGTTGAATGTCTTCTGAGTTGAGTTGAATACATGTAGTCCTCAACTTACAACCGTTCACTTAGTGACTTCAAAGTTTCAATGGCACTGAAAAAAGTGACTTATGACTATTTTTCACACTTATGATCCCCAGCATCCCCACGGTTATGTGATTAAAAAGTCAGATGCTTGGCAATTGATTCATATTTATGATGGTTGCAGTGTCCCAGGATGATGTGATCCCCTTTTGAGACCTTCTGACAAGCAAAGTCAATGGGGAAGCCCAATTCACTTAACAACCGTGTAACTACTTTAACAACAGTAGTGATTCACTTAACAACTGTGGCCAATAAAATTGTAAAATGGGGCCAAAACTCACTTGACAGTTGTTCCATCTAGCAACAGAAATTTGGGGCTTAATTGTGGCTGTAAGACAAGGACTACCTCTCCCTGGGGGGTAGGGAGAAAAATCAACTTTCAAGATTGTCAGAAGCAGAGAAATGGAAGGAGAGAAAGTAGAAGAGGCGTGCGTCAACCTCTTCATCCTTGATGCACTATCACTTCTTTTCTTCTTGTCTTCCTCCCTGTAGAAGTTCAATGAGATAAATAGACATTTGGAAAATGAAGCCTGGAAGAAAGAGAAAACAGATCATTTCTCTTCTAGAGTACTTTGCTGCGGGGAAAGGAGCTATTGAGAAGGAGCTACAATTGTTTGTACGTCTCATGTGATTCTACCTTAAAGGCCTTTTACTGGGGGCCCAGACCAGGCTGTTAAAATTGCTCCTATGGCCTAATGTTTATGGAAAATGTTATATGGAAATAAATAATTCACATATCACATACTTTTATGTGACTGGCAATTTTTGGAGTTTTTGGTTCTTAATATTGGTGTTAATTTTAGCCTGTTAGCTTTGTGGAAAGTTAGGTAAAAGTTCAGTATTTTTTCTCTGTTGAATGTTAAACAGCATTAAGAATACCAGCTTTAAGGAGGTTTTTGGAGAAAAAAAAATTGAAAATCTGGTGACCAATATTTATTTTTGTATTTTTTTAAATTTATTTTAATCCGCCTGTTGAGGAAATAGGTGGCATTTTTTAAAAAAATAAAAATAAATAAAGCTAGCTTTTCTCACAAACAGAAAGTGGGAGTATGCATTTGGTAATTAATTAAAAATGTAATGTTTCTTTCTATTCAGTTTCAATTTCCATGAATATGAGGATGTAGTATCAAATGTTAAAATATAGAAATGTGCCCTCTTCCTTTTTCTTTGTCATCTTCACACGAATAAAAGCAATATGTAGATTATTTTATTCAGAATTGGGAAATAAGCTATAATCTATGGATTCATGATTTAATATAGCTTTTGTGTGTCCTGTGTTGTACTCAGTCTAAGGTTTTAACCAGTCTTCAGTTGATATGGAAGCCTTCCATAGCATAAAATGGGGTTATAGGGGCCCTGGTGGCACAGTGGTTAGAATGCAGTATTGCAGGGTGACTCTGCTCACTGCCAGAAGTTCGATCCTTACCGGTTCAAGGTTGACTCAGCCTTCCATCCTTCCGAGGTCGGTAAAATGAGGACCCAGATCGTTTGGGGCAAGAGGCTGACTCTGTAAACTGCTTAGAGAGGGCTATAAAAGCACTGTGAAGTGGTATATAAGTTCTATTGCTATCATTTGCGAGACCATCTCTCCTCATCTACCCATCCCATCAGGTGCAGCAGAAGAAGAAGCTTGCATCCTGCAGAAAATGTTATTGGGTGGGACCTAGAAGGAGGACCTTTTCTGCTGCTGCACTTATCCAGTGGGACCTCATTTCCCCCACATCAGACTGGGCCCTATCTTAATAGTCTTCTGGAAGGGCTTTAGATCTGGCTTTGCCACCTGGCCCGGGAATCGGAGAGTGGTATAGATCCCACAAAACAGCTGTATTGTTCTTGAATGGCTATGCCCTCCTGGTGATTGTATTGTATAGCTTTTAATTGCTGAATTGTTTTTAACGTTTGTACTGCTTGTATGGCTATTTCAATTTTTTGTGTTTTGGTATTGTTTATATTTTAATTGGAAACGGTCCAGAGACATGAATGTGAGAGGGATGGAGATATAAATTGGATAAATAGAGAGTGAGAAAAACACAGAAGGATTGCAGGTTTGTAATATTTATACAGCATGGAAGAAAATTGCATCCCTCCAGTGTGAATGTACCATAAATTTGCAAATGAAAGTCTTTCCAGTTAAATTACTCTTTTTCTAGTTCTAATTTTTTTTGACAGCAACATGGTTTCATGGCACCAAATAGAATAATTAACTCAGACAGCTTATGTAAGATAGTCCTGAATTCTAACAAGAAAATCCATACAAAATACCTGGCATAGTTTCTTTAGCTTATTGACTACCACAGACTTCTAAAAGCACATATGCTGAAAACAGATTGGTTGTCTATAAATATAGAATTAAGGAACACCAAGATGCCCATGATTGCATTCCAACATGGGGAATGTTTGAAAACTTGCTGTACAATATTGATGGCATTGAACGAACAATGAAGCAAGAAGGATGAGAATATTATTTTGAGATTATTTCACTGAAGTGGTTCTCAGAGGAGATCCTTAAGATTCCTGACTTGATATGTTTCACTGAGGTAAATACATAGGGTAGTTTCCTTATAATAAACCTAGTCATTTCGGGATAGGATAAAGGCATTAGTAGCATGGATATTATAAAAGGAAGTCAAGATAGGCATAACAATATAGAAAACCATAGAGATGACTTTAGAGAAACCGTGTCAAAATATGATTTAAGTTCACAACAAGAAGAAAACTAGAAAGAGACTCAGATTGGCTGTACCTTAACTCTTGGAGGGGCAGGGGAGAAAATAGTTTTTCATGTTTCTGCTATTTTAGCCTGATCAAATATTATATGTGGGTGCTCTGAGCATGGTGGTTTTGTTGCAGATGTTTCATGACCCAACTAGGTAGGTACAGTGCACTGATGGTGTTACCTAGTTGGGTCATGGAACGTCTGCAAGAAAACCACCAAGCTCAAAGAGCACCAAGAACCCCATAGTTCAACCCTGAGCTACAAATATTCTCTTCTATCAAAAGCTTGTTTCTTGACCTGGTCTATCCTGAATGGCTGATAAATATTTTTATGTTTAAGGGTGTCCTTATAAGGCTGTTGTTTACTTTAAAATGTCATAATCTCATGAGAACCTTAACATGTGTGGCTCTGAAGTTTTACATTTGTTATATCCATTGATGTTAAAGATACAGGACATACATTTCTAAAATGAACAAATTATTGTTCTGTCCATCAGAGCTAGCATTTCTGTAAAATTTATGGGCAAGTCGTAAGCACGGTTTGAACCAACTTGGAAAAGGCTGAAAACTGCAATCAAAATCATATGGTTTGCTCAAGCCAAGATAATTATTTGGAGTTGAGTATATGTAAAGGAGAATGTGTTGCAGTAATATTGATCCAAAACAATAAGAAATAGTGAGCAAGTCTTAGAAATCCAGATATCTGCTGTGTTCAGCATTGCTGAATCAGAAGGTAACCCTTGACTTACAACCACAACTGCGACCAGAATTTCCATTGTTAACCAAGAAAGTTGTTAAGAGACTGGTGCCTGATTTCATGACTCTTTTGTCATGGTTGTTAAATGAATCACTGCTGTTGTTGAGTGAACCCAGTTTCCCCTGTTAACTTTGCTTGTCAGAAGCCAGCTGGGAAGATCACAAATGGTGATTACATGATCCCAAGATATTTCAACCGTCATAAATACATGCCGGTTTCCAAGTGCCTAAATTTTAGTCATGTGACTGTGGGGATGCTGTGACAATCATAACCATAAGGACCAGTACCGTTGTAATTTTGAATGCTTGCTAAACAGTAGCTTATAAGTAGAGGACTACCTGTACTAGCATTCTGTAGCCAACATGGTCGACAAAAGCATCTTGAGATACTTGCAAATAAAGCATGAAGGAATAACTTTGTTGGGTTTATTCCAAGCTTTCCAAGAATTAACTAAACTGAACAAGGAGAGATTTAACCTGGAAATAAGGGGAAATTTTCTGACAGTGAGAACAGTCAACCCGTGAAACAGAAGTTGCCGTCAGAAGTTGTGGGAGCTTCATCGCTTGAGACTTTCAAGAAGAGACTGGGCTGCCATCTGTCAGAAATGGTGTAGGGTCTCCTGCTTGGGCAGGGGGTTGGACTAGATGACGTACAGGGTCCCTTCCAACTCTGTTAATCTGTTAAATTATGGATGAGGAACTCTTCATTATGCACAGCAATGGACCCGTTTAGCATGTGCATTCAAGAGGAACAAATCCTAACCCAAAGCACCACACTCACATTATTTTTGTAAATTAGAAAGTTCCAAATATTCTCGTGCCTTTTAGAGCAAAGGTGTTCCTGCCCTTTACCATTTTGCTGGTTCCTTTTTATAGCATTTCTTGCTATTATAGCTGAAGTAGAATTGCACATGGTAACCCTAAATGTGGATTGTAAGCCATACATTCAAATGAAAGCATTACAGTATGGTAATTATTTTTTTTTCTTTTGCAGTGATTTCTTGAGAAGCCAATTAAAGGCAACAGAAATTGGAAAACCATGAGTTTTGCTCCTAGGAAGGACAAATCTCTTCCATAAATGCTGCCAAGAAAACTACAGGGATTTGTCTATGTAGCGACAAGTGATTGTGTGTGTTGGTGTGTGTGTTTGTAGATATGTAAATAGGTAAGTAGGTTTAGGAAATTACTGAAAACAATAGTTCAGGACAACATTGAATACTTGAATACAACCATTTAGTTATTTCTTGTCTCTTTTTAAATGTGACTTAAAATTTAAGTCGGTCCTATTAAACTATTGTGATAAATCAGAAATAATATTGGCTCATAGAGTTCATGGCCTTTACTGTGTGTAGATTAATACTCAACGCATGAGAATTAAATATGAGGATCTTAAACACCTAATACAAGAAAGGTAGATACAATTTAATAAGTACAAAAGAAACCTGAGGGAATCTCTCCTATAACTGGAATGTTAGCGGCTGAAGAAACAGAAGTAATTAAAGGAGTCTGGTGGTACCTTTTCCTACTAACGAAATGTATTAAAAGGCATAGGTTTTGTGAGTCACTTCATCAGATGCATAGAGTGGCTGGATTGAGGTGACATTTATTGCAAATTGGTTTGAGATAGAAGGGAAGACAAGCTCGTTGTGTAAATGTGAGATATTACAGGTTATTCTATCAAAAAACAGTTGCAATGTGCTAAAGTCAGAATAACAAAGTCGGAAGGGAGCTTGGAGGTCTTCTAGTAGTCCAACCCCCTGTTAAGGCAGGAGATCCTATACCAGCGTTGGCAAACCTTTTCAGCACCGAGTGCTGAATTGGAAGCATGCATGTGCGCGTGGGGGAGCACCGGAAACCAGAAGAGAAATGGGCGACGGCTGGCGTGCCTGGAGATGGCTCTGCGTGCCACTAACGCCATAGGTGCGCTCTCATGGCCCTATACCATTTCAGACAAGTGGCTGTCCAATCTCTTCTTGAAAACCCTCAGTGTTGGAGCACCCACAACCTGTGTAGGCAACTCGTTCCACTGATTAATTGTCCTCACTGTCAGGGAATGTCTCCTTAGTTCCAGGTTACTTCTCTCTGTAATGATCTTCCACCTGTTGCTTTTCGCCCTGCCTTCGGGTGCTTTAGAGAATAGGTTGACCCTCTCTTTTTTGTGGCAGCCCCTCAAATATTATCACCCCTAGTCCTTTTCATTAGACTGCACATTCCATTGTCTATAACAGGGGTGTCAAACTCAAGGCCCGGGGGCCAGATCCGGCCCGCGGGGTGATTAGATCTGGCCCGCAGGGCCACCCTGGAAACGGCGAAAGACGCCTGCGGTGCCTCTGCCAGCAAAAACAGAACTCAGGTGGGCTGCCCACAGCCCTCTTGAGCTCTGTTTTCATTGGCAGAGAGTTACTTACGGGAGGCCGTTGCAGCCGAAAACAGAGCTCAGGAGCCTGTTTTCTCTGGCAGAGGGCTTGGGCCACCACAGGCACCCCTGACACGAGTGATGTCGAGCTGAGCACACCCACTCTGGCCACACCCACTCTCTGGCCCTCCGAGGTAAAATACAATCCTGATGCGGCCTTCAACGAAATCGAGTTTGACACCCCTGGTCTATAATATCATAAAAACATAGATAATCCATTGTGCTTGTTCTGAAATCTTTTAATGTATATAAGTTCAGTTAAGTAATAGAAAGAGAAGAATTGCAGTATTGCATTACAGATGGAAAGTATCCTTGCTCATAAAGCCAAGAAAATGGAGTTGGCAGTAAAGAATCTGAGTTAAAATAAGTAGAAAGGAGGAAATAATAAAAATACTATTGTTGTTTTCTCTCCTCTCCCCCCCCCCCCCCCCGGTCATTGAGAAAAACGTGAAGGACCCCTTCCAAAACCAAAATGGAGATCTTCGAAGAGAGCATGAAATTGTAGTATTATTCTTTTGAGGTAGAGACAAAGTGTGGTCCTTCGTGGCTGTTCCTGATCTGCCTTGCTGACTTTGTCAGACAGAGAATGGCAGAAGGTAGAAAAAAACCCAGCTATCTTATTTAATGCCAACTGACAGATAAAACTTAATCGATGAAATGGAAGTAATGGGAACAGTTGGGGGAAAGTAATCGTGTAATGCTGATGTTCTTGAGGGTAAGGGAAACTAAAGTTGGGTGTAGTTGAGTGCATGAAAACAGATTTTTATAAGCTCAGAGGAGTGATGATTGTGATTTCATTGTAGGAAGGCACTGTAGAGAAGAAAACGCTGGTTGGATGGTCCAGAGAAAAATAATTGCTCAGAATATGGCTATCACAAAATTCCAGTAAGGCAGAGAACAGAAAGCGTAAGCTATCCGACTTTCCCAAAACCGTAATAAGGAACTGAGAAAAAAAAAGGCAACATGTACAGGAAGTAGAAAGAGGAACAGGTCACCACGAAAAAGAATGAGCAGTTAGCCCAAAATTGGAGACCATCTTAAACAGAAAAGCTGAAACGCAGAATGAGTTGAAGTTGGTGAAAGATGCTAAGAATACCAAGAAGGACTCATTCAGGTATTTTCAAAATAAAAAGAAGAGAAAAAAAGTGGTTAACCAGCTGCTGAATGAAAATGGCAAGATACTGAGAAAGAATACTATAGGCAGAACTAATCAACTTGAATTATAATAGAATAACAGAGTTGGAATGGACCTTGGAGGTCTTCTAGTCCACCCCCCTGCTTAAGCAGGAGTTTCTATACCATTTCCAACAAGTGGCTGTCCTTTTTCTTCCTAAAAGACTCCAGTGATGGAGCACCCATAACTTATGGAGACAAATCATTTCACTGATCAATTGTCTTAACTGTCAGGAAATTTCTTCTTACTTCTATATTTATGTTTGTTCTTCTTCATGAAAGGATATATCTATTTCCTTGCAATGATGTATAGTCTTCAGTGCCAGATGAATTATCTCTGAGGGCCCTGAAGGAATTATCTGATGGCCTGGTCGATCCTGGACAATGGATTAGCAGATTATTGGAAGAGGGCAGATATTGTAGTATCCCCAGAAGTGGTGCAAATGGAGTATATTGAGTTAAAAAGAAAAGTGGAGCAGAGGAAATAATAAAAATACTATTGTTGGTTTCTCCTACCCAGTCATTGAGAAGATGTGAATGAGCCCTCCCAAAACCAAGTATAGCTGTTTTTATTTTTATTTATCAAATTTTTAAAACTGCCCATCTGTCTCGCAAAGGTAGGTAGATATTGACCTCTTCACCTGGAAATAATTTAGAGTGTATCATAAAATGAAAAGTATGCAGTTTTGAAAAAAAAATAGCGATCAGCTAATACTCTGCAAACAGAAATAACATTCAAAATGATTCTTAATAGGCTAGATTAGTGGGGTGGAAATAACACAATTAAATCTACAGAGAATTAGAGCTAAATGCTTACGAAACATTGAATGCACAAATACAAAATGGGACTGTTCGGTTTGGCAGTACTATCTGTGAGAAGGATCTTGCAATAATACAGGTAGTTAATTACAAGCTGAATCTGAATCAGCAGTTTTTAGGTGACTGGAGGGGAGGGGGAAACAGAAGTAAAAGCCATCTTGACCGTCATTTATTTTCGAAACCGCGAGAAGCAGTTAATCCAGTTTATTTCATGTTTTAGTCACATTGCACCTTAGTTTTTTTTAACAAGCATTCTGTGGAATTGAAACTGATTCAGAGGCGATCATGAGTGTAGATATTTCAGTCCTGTGTCAACAGAAAGAAGGAGTTGACTTTTGCTTTCAGAAGAGTAGGTTGAGGAAGGGATGATAGCATCTTGAAGAACCTTTGTGGGATTGCCATCCAGAACACACACACACACACACACACACACACACACACAGGGCCCTGTTTTTTCCTCATTCCAGAGGGTAGGGCACAGAATAATGGATTTGACAATGTTAGAAAAATGTTTCTAAACAGCAGTCAAGAAACAGGAGCCAATGACCCAAAGTGATGGTGGTGTTTTAATTGGGATTCTGTAGAGGAGTAAGGAGTTGCATTTAGTCCAGTGGTGGTATTCTACCGGCTCCAGCCCGGTCCTGCCGATCCGGTAACAGCGATGAGCAGCGGAGACCAAACTGGTTCTCTCCACGTGTTGTTGGGCTCGCCCGCCCGCCCGGGCTCCCACACTCACCTTTATCCTCTGAATTTGAAGCGCAGCTGCTTTGCGCGGCACAGGATAGCACCGCCCAGCAGCTGCTGAAGCAACTGGGATCGTGCAGGCTTGCAGGAGGTGAGTTAGAACACCTCTGCGTCTGCGCAAAGTGTGCATTTGGCACATGTGTGCACACAGTGTATGCACACGTGCAAAGCGCACCCACCAAGCCACGCCCACCGAACCGGTGGTAAAAATATTTGAATCCCACCGCTGATTTAGTCATTCTTCTCTCGAGCTGCATCGGTTCTGGTGATTTGTGGCACTATAGTAAAAACAACTGCCAATATTTTTTGCAGCCTCATGAAAAGCAACCAGTGAATTTTAGTAAGTGGGCTCTCTAGAGCCGCGGTCCCCAACCTTGGCAACTTTAAGACTTGTGGACTCCAACTCCCAGAGTTCCTCAGCCAGCTTTGCTGGGAATTGGAGTCCACAAGTCTTAAAGTTGCCAAGGTTGGGGACCTCGGCGCTAGAGCACAAGTAGTTATGGAGTAGCGGTTGAAATTGTTTTGCAACCAGTTTTTCGTTTTGCTGAGGTTTTCTTTTTTTTACAAAAAGCAATTAATTAAAAATAGAGGCTGGTACTGTTCTGAAACGGTTTCTTTTCCATAAAATACAGGTGGGCCTTGACTTAAGTTCATTTAGTGACCATTCAAAATTATGAAGACACTGAAAAAAGTGGCTTACGACCATTTTTCACACTCACAACTGTTGTGGCCTCCCCATGGTCATGTGATCAAAATCCAGATGCTTGGCAACTCTTTCATATTTATGTCTATGAGATTCTCAGTCATCCAGATCTAGTTCATATTTAATTCATAGTTATAACGGTTGCAGTGTCCCTGGGTTTGCGACCTTCTGACAAGCAAAAGCAGTTCGCCATATTACTAACGTAATAACTGCAGGGATTCACTTAACAAATGTGGCCAAGAAAATTTGTAAAATGGGATAAAACTCACTTAACAGTTGTCTCACTTAGCAACAGTTATTTTAGTCATAAGTCGAGAACTACCTGTATAGCTATTAGCAGCCAGTGAGTTAGTGGTTGCTGATGATTTAAAATGGACACTTGATAACAACACAGCATATGTTAATGTTCTTGGGTTTAATGGCACTTTTGGATGTTGTATTACAAAAGATTTTTAAAACTTGTGTGTTAATCACCTAAAACTTTTTGGGTAGTTGTTTTCCTGTTGTGTAAAATACATTGCCTAATTTTGTGGATGCAACATGCATTTGGCTTTGTGGTTTGCATTATTACATGTATTATTATATGAGTTTTAAATGAGCACATACCATATGCAAAGAAAGGAAAAAAAGGTATCCATTTTCAAATTTTATAGCATTTATTTATTTATTTGATTTATATTGCCGCCTATTCGCCCATGGCGACTCGAGGTGGCTTACACAATGTAAAATCATATTTAAAACAAAAAATAAAAATAAAAACAATAAAAACTAACAAAAAGAATCAAATAAATTAGTAAAGTGCAATAGAACAAAATTTGGGAAAACAAAAAACCAAACCAAAACAAAAAGCAAAAACCAACTCCGACCCCCCACCCCGACAACAGCAGATCACACGAGCCATTTGATGGGTTCTACCCTCTCTGGGTTCCCCAGACCCGCTGGCAAAACCAGATCTTCAGTGCCTTTCAGTGCCTCACTAAGAGTATTAGTGAGGGGGCCATTCTAATCTCTGGGGGAATGATATTCCAGAGAGACGGAGCCACCACGGAGGAGGCCCTTCTTCTGGGTCCCACCAGGTGTATCTCCCTCAGGGGTGGGACCCGCAACATTCCCTGCCTCCTCGCTCTAATGGGTCGGGTAGATGTCACTGGCAAGAGATGTTTCCTCAGATAACCTGGACCCAAGCCATGAAGGGCTTTAAAGGTGACAACCAGCACCTTGAGTTGCACCCAGAAGCAAATCGGCCACCAATGCAGCTCCTGCAGGAGAGGTGACACGTGTGCACACCGGGGTCTGCATAAAACCATGCAGGCTGCTGCATTTTGCACCAACTGGAGTTCCGGATGCTCTTCAAGGGCAGCCCCATGTAGATCGCGTTGCAATAATCAAGACGGGAAGTGACCAGGGCATGAGTGACCGCTGATCCAGGAAAGGGCGTAACTGGAGGACAACCCACAGTTGCGCAAAGGCCCTCCTGGCCACGACCGCCACCTGCTCTTCGAACAGGAGTCGTGAGTCCAGGAAAATCCCTAGGTTATGCACAGGGTCTGTTTGGGGTAGTGCCACCCCATCCAAGACTAAAGGTGGTAATACTCCCTGAACCAACGAACCCCAAACCCAGAGCCACTCGGTCTTGCAAAGGTTTATATGCTGTATAAAAGAACAAAATTAGGTGGCTCTTTGAGGGTGTTTGTTTGCAGAGGAAAATGTCAAAATTAATATGTCTTAAAAAGAATTTAAATAGATGCCAAAAAGAACCCCAAGACAATCTGGGGGAGTTGAATGGTCACTGCAGGCCCAGAATGCTGGCTTGCTTTCTGATGAGTGGGTGAGGGGAGTACAAACTAGGCTTTGCGGAATAGAGTGGAGACTCTGGGGAACAGTTGATAGAATAGAATAACTGGACTGTAGTTTTCTGACAGGATAATTCTGGGTGTTGTGGTCCAAATGCTCCTTGAAGGCACCTAATTGGAGAGGAAGCTAAATTGTAAAAAATATTTCTGGAAAGCCATAGTAAGTTCTCCAATGTAGGTTTACAACACGGAAGTTCATTTTTGTTGTATTTATGGGAAAGGCGTTTTATACACTCTGCTGTCTTAGTTCCGGACTGAAAGTTTTCTTATTGTAGAGAAGGGAAATTGCAGGTAGTCCTCTGTTTATGACAGCAGTCAAGGGACAACCGTCATAAAAGAGTTATGTCAGGGGACTGCATCAACGTGGCAACAATCTTAGCAGACCTTGTTGCTAAGCAGGAAGCGAGGGGGGTGTTGCAAGGAGGTTGGGGGAGGCGCTCAAGCCACATGTTAATTGGGCGAGCCCTAACGCAGGTTGCGTAGCAGAGGTGAATGGGTGGTGAGGGAGGGTGCAAATGCAGGAAGGCTGGGGGGCTGGAAGGTACAGCACAAGGCCAAGAAGACTGATGGACGGATGCTGCTGCAGCAGAGAGCGGACGTAGCCAGTTGTGAGTTGAAGGTTTGGGAGGTCTGGTGGAGGCTTACACACGGGTGCAGGAAATCCAGAGGACAGCATGGTACAAACATAGGCCAGGGGTGGGAAAGGAGTAGCTATTCCCCACCCCCTCCCCTTTTCCCCTTTAAAAAAAATACTTTGTATTTTATCTGTCTTTGAAACTTAATAAAGTTGCTTATATTTTTACTGCATTAAAACTGCAGGTTCTGTTCAATGTTAAATGTAATAAAAAATATATTAATTTTATTGCATATTTTAAAAAAAGGAAGACCGTGGATGGATGGGGTGGCTGGGCACGAATGCAGGAAGGTGTGTGTGTGTGTGTGTGTGTGTGTGTGTACACGTATGTACACGTGGTGCAAGCTCAGAAAACACAGACTTACCAGAGGGACTTGCAAAAAGTCCCCCGTTGACTTTTGGGGGGTGGGATAGCTGGCAGGGAAGATCACAAATGGTGATTGTACAACTATAGGATGCTGCAACCCTTGTAAGTCTAAGTTGGGTGCTAAATGCCCAGATTCCGTTCACAGGATTGCGGAGGCAGAACATTGCTAATTTGTACAGTTTCCAAACAAATGATCAGTAAATGCAGAATACTTGTACTTAAAAAATTATGAGTCAAAGAAGCAAAAGATGTAAAGGGGCAGGGGAAAAAGCAGCACAGTTTGGGAACATAGATACTTCAAAGATTTTATCATCTGACAATATTTTCCCTCTGGCAATATTTAAAAAGCTTGTCAATTGAACTGGTAGCGGCAGTTATCTTTATTTAAGATTTAAGAATTTCACCTAAGTGAAAATGAAATAAAAGCTTCTATCTACATCATCAGTTCCCAATCTTTCCCTTTATGCCAGGGATGTCTAACCTTGGCTACTCTTTTGTGGACTTCAACAAGTCCATGCTGGCTGGGGAATTCTGGGAGTTGAAGTCCACAAGTCTTAAAGCGGCTAAGGTTGGACACCCCTTCTTTAATGGATCAGCACATCTGGCTTCTCCGAGCTTTTTACAAAAAGAAAAGAGCTTTCTTTGCAAGAGTTACAGCCGCTACAACAATTGTTTATAGTTTGCAACCAAAAACACTCAAATAAAAACTAAAGCTATTTTTAAGAAACAAATGGTCAAAACAGTGTGAGATCACTTTATATTTTAATATTCCCATCCCAAATCTTGTAAGGTTTTGAGTGAGAAACCAAAATATTTGAGGCTTTGGGGATCTTGTAAGATTTTTAGTATATTTTTAAAGATTTATTATTGGCAGCTTCACGGGAAACACAGTTGAGGTCCTCCATAATCCCCTGCCTACAGGTGATAATTAATATTCGGCCGTTGTTAAAAAGCTTAGGGTACAAAATAAATTAGCAGCTGGAAATAAAAAGCAAATTTTATGTCTTCATGTGCTGTAAATTACAGCTCTCCCAAGGCAAAGATTTTGTAAAATTAGATTTAATGAAGCTGAATTTCCCAAATAATCCTTATTTCAAGTACCCTCTTAGTCCTTCCAGAGGGGATGTACTAGGAATCATGAAGAGGAGGGGTGGTCCTTTGGAGAGCAAAACCAACATCTTCAACCTCTGCTCCAGAAAACAGAAGATGTATAAATGGGCTTGATCAAGAATCGGGAGATGGTAATGCAGTTGTTACTGCATGCTTCTCACTGTCAGTGAAGAGATTTGTCTTCTTGGTGGACCTTAGGAAAGCTCCAGAGGGATCCTTGATGCTCTCTGAGCTTGCTGATGTTTCATGACCCAACTAGGTAATGTTATCAGTGTTGGTGGGAAGTGGAATTTGCTGTCAGTTTATATGCTGGTGTCTTGTTCTGTCAGTGTTGATGGGGATGGTCTTAAAGATTCTTTGGGTTCTCCTTTGGCAGTGTTTTGACTGGGGTGGTGTTTACTTGGTTGTTGGTCTGGTGTTAATTTTGGAGTTTAATCGATGCTCATCTGGGTGCTGATTGCTGATGGACTCTTTTTCTCTCTTGGCCTGGTTGATAGTCTCTTTTGCAGAGTATAGATTGATCATCATCATCATTCTAGCCATTATCTATCCATTGCAAGATGAAGGCCTCTTCCACATGTTTCCAACCCATATGGTCCTGAGCTTTCTTTTGCCAGTTGGGCCCGCCATACTTGCTGATGTCGTTGATCCATCTTGTTTCAGGTGTCTTTTGTGAATGCTTCCTGATCAAGTGTGATCCATTCGATGACTGCCTTGGTCCACTTGTCATCAGTTCTTGCATTGTGACCAGCCTGTTTCCACTTCAATTCTTTTACTCTCTTGATGGCATTGTATATTTTGTTTGTTCTCTAATCCATGTGCAGGTCTTTCTATGATATGATTTATGTCTAATGATATTGATGGCTAATTTGTCAGAGTGCCAGGCTTCTAGAAATTCCCTAGCACTAGAGAATGCTTCCAGTCTGCCTTCAGGTGCTTTGGAGAATAGATTGACCCCCCCCCTTCTTTGTGGCAGCCCCTGAGATATTGGACCACTGCTATCATGTTACCCCATCACACATATCCCACATGAAGTGTTAATGTTTTTATGTCGCTTATCCTGCTTGTTAAGCCTATTGTTACGTGCAGCTAATACTTTGCCAGGCTGTTCCCAGATGGTATCTCTGGATGCAACATCTTGAAGTCCTCCATCCTGTCTGTCACCCTGAGCTTTGCTCTTAGAAATGACATTGCACACAAAATCTGCAATCACCTGGCAGACAAGAGTGCTTGGTTGTTTAGGGGAGTGGTGTAGCTCACAAGTCCATTGTGCTGGTCTTCTTCAATCACAGCTTTTAGATGTAGAATCATAGGTCTGGAAGGGACCTTGGAGGTCTTCAAGTCCAACCCCCTGCCCAAGGCAAGAAACCTTATTCCATCTTGGATAAACGGTTGTCCAATCTTTTCTTGAAAACTTCCAAATGAGTGAGAATAGGCTTTGTTACTTTCCTTGATGGAGCTTGGAAATATAGTATTATCCGACAGACTTTAGCGCAGATGAACATAAATGAATCAAAGCAAAGTGTTTTGATCCCTGAATTCATACCTACCGGTAGTTTTGTCCTGTATTTACATGATACCTTTGCTGAGAGTACAAGGTCACAAATCTTTACAAGACACTGGTCAATTAGATTTAAATAGCTGAATTTAATCCTCTAAGCCTATTAAAGCAATAATATTTAGGCTACTATATTCAGCAGAGCTAATTGTAGACAATTTCTTGCTTTTTAAGTCAAATAAATAGGGAATGTAAATGGTTAAAAAATCTGTAATTGTGATAGATCTCACAAAAAATTACTATCATTTGAGAAGCTTATCCTTTTCTTAATGAAATTGAGTTAGAAGATTTTTGGTTCTCATATTTCCACAGTGGGCTTCTAAATCCACATTTCATGTCCGTCGCTCATGCTGACCTCCCCTTCTTCAATTTACAGAATGATGAATTTTATGTTAACGAAAGAGGATGAAAGAAGCATTAAGTAAAATCTATATGGCTGCTGCTTCCTCGTTTAATAAGTACCTTGCAAAAAAAAAGTAGACACTTGAACAGTGTATAGGATCACAAACACAACATGACTGATTTGGAATATCCATCTCATTACTTGCTGTTGTGGGTTCTTCCTCAATGGCAATATAGGTAGTCCTTGACTTACGAACACAGTTGAGCCCAAAATTTCTGTTACTAAGTGAGATTTTATTTTGTCTCTTGCCACATTTGTTAAGTGAATCGCTGCAGTTATTAAGTTAGTCACATGGCTTCCCCATTGACTTTGCTTCTCAGAAGGTCACAAAATGGGATCACATGACCCCGGGACCCTGCAACCGTCATAAATACAAGTCAGCTGCCAAGTGCCTGAATTTTGATCACATGACCACGGGGATTCTGCAATGGTCATAAGTGTGGGGAAATGGTCATAAGTCACTTTTTTAAAAGTGCCATTGTATCTTCGAACAGTCACTGAATGAACTGTTGTAAGTCAAGGACTACCTTTATGTGAGAGATTTCAGCAAAAGTGCTGGGACTTAAGTAAGAGCAGCAGCTTCAGGTGTGATTCAGGGCTCCAGGCTGAAATATTTCCAGGCTGGTGGGGGTGGTTGAAATTGCTTTGAGTCAGTTAAACAGGTAGTCCTCGACTTACAACAATTCATTTACAGTGGCAGAGAAAAAAGTGACTTGTGACCATTTTTCACATTTATGACGATTGCAGCATCCTCATGGTCACATGATCAGAATTCAGACATTTAGTAACTGACTCATACTTATGACCGTTGCAGTGTCCCATTCTCATGTGATCCCCTTTTGCGACCTTCTGACAAGCAAAGTCAATGGGGAAGCCACATTCACTTGTGCAAAAGGATGTGAGCAAAGATTTTGACAAAAATATTAAGCAGTCAACTGAGGACTGCTTTCTTTTCATTCTGCACTGTTATCAATGCACTAAACGAAGTGTTTATGGAAACCCTTTTATTTATCCATTAATTTCCCTGATTTGTGCCTTAATCTTATCCTAGGGTTGTTTCTTTTTAATCTGTACTTTCTTATGGGATGAAAATTTGCTAGTAATTTGAGTAACTCATTGTTATTTCATTCCATGTTTACTTAGTCAACCCAGAGGGAGCTGTCCATATTCCTGGCACTGTTCACATTATTTAATTTTAATTTTATTTTATATTTTATTTATTTTTATTATTTTATTTGTTTAGAAAATTTATATTGCCACCTACTTGCACATGGCAACTCAAGGTGGCTTATAAGGACACAAGAACACCATATAAAAGAAATAAGAAAAAGAATAAAAAGAAAAAGAATAAAATAATAACACACACATCCTGGTGACAACACATATTCATACTAGCCATTTGATGGGCTCCATCCAGCTCTGGATTCCCCAGGCCCATTGGCAGAAGCACATCTTCAGGTCCTTTCATAGAATAACAGAGTTGGAAGGGACCTTGGAGGTCATTTAGTCCAACCCCTGCTCAAGTGGGAGAGTTTATTCCAAATATTAGCCTCTACCTAGGATCGAAGAACTCACAGCCTCCTGATTGTGAGGTGAGAGCTCCACCTCTAGGCCACCAGAACTGCCTTCTGAAAGAGTGTTAGAGGGGGCCAGTCTAATCTCCAGGGGGATGATACTTCAGAGGGAGGGAGCCACCACGAAGAAGGCCCTTCTTCTGGGTCCCACCAGATATATCTCCTGACACAACATTTCTTTCCTCCCCGCTCAGTTGGGTTGGGTAGATCTGACTGGCAGACAACCTGATCCCAATCCATGAAGGGCTTTAAAGGTGACAACCAGCATCTTGAATTGCAGCTGGAAGCAAATTGGCAACCCATGCATTTCCGGTGGGAGAGGTGACAATATGTGCACACTGAGGTCTGCACAAAACCATGCGGGCCGCTGCATTTTGCACCAACTGGAGCTTCCGGATGCTTTTCAGGGGCACGTTGCAATAGTCAAGACGGGAAGTGACTAGGGCATGAGTGACCATGAGAAGGGATTGTTGGTCCAGGAAAGGGTGCAACTGCCTGTGGAATGCTGTGCTAAGCACATTGAGCTTCATGAAACTTTACCACTTTCTGAATTTCATCATAAAGTAGGTTTACAAGTGTTACACCTTTGATTGTATAGATCTTTATACTGTCAGTGGAATCCCTCTTCCAATTTCCATACACCGATGGCGCTAGTTGAATTTCTGTATTATTATTGTTATTGTTGTTGTTATTATTATTATTATTATTATTATTATTATTATTATTATTATTATTATTATTATTATTATTATTATTATTATTATACAAAATGGTTTAGCACTGTGACAAACATTTGGAATGGTCAGAAATCTGATAGATCACCATTCCCTTTTGTTCTGTCTTTAGGAGAATCTTGCTCACATATCTACGAAGATTTAACTCCAGGATCCACACCCGGGATCTGTTTTGTTTGTTTCACAAGGACGGCATTGTTTCAGTAAGTGAAAGTTCTTTTATATTTTTCAGGGCTTGCAAATAACACACAGGCAGATGATACAGAAGAAATCAAATGCATGACTTTGATTCTTTAAATGCACCTGGCTGAGAATCCTCAGCGTAGCTGACGATAGAAACAATATTTTCTAAGTATCATCTGTTGCCAAAACTGGCACTTTAATCAAAGAGAGGAGTATTAGGTATATTCCCTGCCTTTTTTATATATATATATAAAAAAAAGAAGGCAGGATAAAATCTAAAAAAATAAAGGAAAAGCAGCACAGTACACCAGATTGCAAAGTCAAATAACTTACAGCATTATTCGTTTAGCAAGTATTGACACAATTATTCCTGACTGTTTGCATTGCAGTGGTCTGATGCTGCAATCAGTGGTCTAGTGTTGCAAAGTAAACATCTGCATGTAGGAGTTAGTATATTGTGCTGAAAAAGAGTTTGTAGTCAAAAAGACTGCATAATAGTTAAATGGGTTCACCATCACTGCTCTGCGCCAAACCTGGGATTTCTTTAGACTGCTCTTAATCCTCTGTAATTGTCATCTGTTCTTACATTCATAATAGTTTTTATATGTATTTACTACATTGTAAGCCACCCAGGATTGACACAAGCTGCAAAATGAGCACTATATAAATTAGGTTCCCCCAATTCAAAATTCCCTGGAAGGAAATGTATTTTGACTGCTCCAAAGGTATCATTTATAACCGAGCAGGAGCAGTGGCTGAAGAAAATCAGTTAAACATGTTTAATTGATTTTTAGATTTTAAAGATTAAAAATAACTTAAAAATTAAAAACGATCAACAAAGTGTGTAAAAGACAGTCATTGCTGATGCAACCACCATAGAATGCATAAATTATGGATGGGGCTTGTTTACAGAATCTAGAAGAAAACTTCTGTTTTTCCTATTATTTGAAACATCAATGGTTTCACCATCCCATAAAACAAAATGGTTAGATTTGTCGGGTGAGGAAACCTAAATACATTATTAGCTTTAAAAATGAATACTGAAGTATAATTTGATCTTTTGCCGTTGTATCTCTCAGATATGCCCAATTATGCATCTCTGATAATGTGAAAATATTTACAGTGTGTTCTTCTAGACACGGTTTTGCCTACATTGTGGACATGTTACTTACAAAACGATTGTTGTAGTGAGGGTAGCTGGTTACAGCCAGAAGTTAAATAGATTCCGTCTTGAGAGATCCTTGCTGCTTCTCTGAGCTTGGTTATTTAGTTGCAGACATTTCATTACCCAATTAGGTAACATCATCAGTTCTAGAAGGAAGTGGTGTGTGGAGAAGAGAAGGAGGATTGTGGGGTCCTTGGTGCTCTCTGAGCTTGGTTTTTTTCTTGCAGATGTTTTATTACCCAACTAGGTAACATCATCAGTGCTAGAGGGGGGGAAGAGAAGGGGACAATGATGATCATTGGGGAACACATCAGGAATTATAGGCCTGAATTAAACACATTATTCCAGTATTTCTCAAGCTTGGGAACTTTGAGGTGTGTGGACTTCAAGCAAAGCTTGCTGGGGAATTCTGGGAGTTGAAGTCCACACACATCTGAAAGTTGTCATAGTTGGGAATCCCTGGTCTAGCTATTGAACTGATTGCAGGTGACAAAAACTCCACCAGGGATATCCAATCCTAGGTGATGGTATAGCATGCCACCTGCATTACAGGTACACAATGTTAGTCTTCCCTAAAATTCTGGGAGCTGGAGCCCCACATCTGCAATTTGCCACAGTTGAGAAACATCCTGTTAATCTGTCATTTAAACATTGGAATAAATGCTCTGAAAAGCATGGATAAAATAGAGGAAGGTTAGGGTTTTAATTCAATCATACTGCTTGGTAGACAGTTAAAAGTGGGCTGTTTAATCCCAGAGATTATATTTCTTTGTGCATTCAGAGAGAATTCTCCCAGGCTAGAAACCATAACAGATGGAGGGCAAGCACTTAGCATGCCACCTGCATTAAAGGTACAGAATGCTACCGACTTAAAAATCCCAGGCTTATTTGTGACCTCACATATAAAATCAGTGCACATAAATTTACTCATTAGCCCCCTCCCCTCAAAATCAGGAATTGGATGGAGTCATCCCTGGCTGAAAAGTACTATTAAGGCAAAAGCTTTTGTGAGCTTCAGCTCAGATGCCTAGAAAGGCTAGCTGGTTAGCGGATTTAAACTGAGAAGGGGGAGAGGGACGGACAGGTTGATTATGCAAATACAGATTACATGTGAGACAAAGTCCATTATCCATTAACAACTAATGTGTTTAAAAACCCACTGTATTTGTTGAGACCTTTGGAGATAGCAGAAAATCTTTCGATCTATGTGGGTTGATTGATTGATTGTTTATGCCCCACCTTTATTATTTTTACAAGTAAGGCAGTAAATATATCCAAAATATCCTCCTTGGGAGTGGGTTGGTCTGAGAGAGAGTGACTGGCCCAAGGTCACCTAACTGGCTTCTCATCCAAGAAGCTATTTTAGTTCATTTGGACTCAGTTGTGTTTGTGACTCAAGGACTACCTAGTAGTCAGGAAAAGTGTACCAGTCTCCTGAATTTTGACTATTCTAGACCAATGGGTGTCAATCATGTCACGGGCTGGATCGTGATGTTTTTTGCCTTTGCAGAGCTGGAGTGGGCGTGGCCTGTGCATGACAGGCCAGTTTGACAGGCCTGTTCTAGATTATCCAGTCATAGCTGAAGAAGCTTCTTGAATGAGAAGCAAAATGTCTTCAAAGAAAAAAACATGAAAGTCCAGTTGCTTCTTGAAAAAGCACCTTTGGGACAACTATTCTAGACCAGGGGTCTCCAACCTTGGCAACTTTAAGACTTGTGGACTTCCAGAGTTCCTCAGCCATACTCTCACAACTCACTCTCTGCAATGCCTATATAGTCATGAGGCTCCAGAAGTAAACTTCTTGGCATTTAATTTCATTTGGCTGAGCACTTTTTCCTTCAGAAAACCCTGCTTTTAACTTTTTTGAGACTGTAATGCTGGAAATCCAAAACCAGGATGAAAATAAAATGGAGTGTTTAGAGAAAAGAGAAGAAGAAGACAACAGTAAAGAAAGATTAGCTTCAGATTTTTCCCTGCATCCTATTCACAACTTGATGACTAGAAATTACTTTGCAGGTGCTTGTCCAAGATCCATGACCCCAAACCATAATCTGCTGTCCAATAGGTAGTTTTGGCCAACATACCACTATGAACTCTTGGCAAAAAAAAATAACATCCTTGAAAATTTTGAATATTGCCATTCTGCTTTTCAAAAATGGTTTATGAAGCTTTGATTGAACAGATCTGGATGTCTTTGTAGCTAGTTAAGCCTTATATGACCTGGCCTATACATTATACAGGTAGTCCTTGACTTACAACAGTTTAGTGACTGTTCAAAGTTACAATGGCACAGAAAAAAGTAACTTACAGCCGTTTTTCATACTTACAACCATTGTAGCATCCCCATGGACATATGATCAAAATTCAGATGCTTGGCTAGTGGTTCATATTTATGACGGTTGCAGTGTCCCGGGGTCGCATGATCCACTTTTGCGACCTTCTGACAAGCAAAGTCAGTGGGGAAGCCAGATTCCTTTAATAACCATATTACTAACTTAACAAATGCAATGATTCACTTAACAACTGTGGCAAGAAAAGTCATAAAATGGGGGCAAGCTCACTTAACAAATGTTTCACTTAGCAACATAAATTTTGGAGTCAATTGTGGTCACAATTTGAGAACTACCTGTACTTAAATCATAGCCAGTTTTAGCCACCATTCATCAATTTCATGGCACCAAATTAAATTATGGCTCAATGTAATGTTTGAATCCATTTACTGAATTACAGTAGATGAGGTTGAGAAAGCTGTGTATGATTACCTCTTTGTATGTGATCCTTGGAAATCAAACAAGGCACACCGTAATGTTACTATTGGCGTTCTAGCCAATTCCTTTTTATTTAATCAATTTCTTAGGCTGCCCATTAATCTTTTAATTGAAAACAGCAATAAGAGATGATGGTGGAGAGGAAAAAAGCAAGATCAAACATACTGCATTTAACCAAATACAGGCAGTGCTCGACTTAGTCCTTAGCCCTCGGTTCATTTAGTGACCATTCAAAGTTAGAACAGCATTGAAATAAGTGACTTACGACCATTTTTTCACACTTATTATCCTTGTAGCATCTCCATCATCCTGTGATCAAAATTCAGGATATTGGCTACCGCTGTGTATGTATTTATGACTGTTGCAGTGTCCCAGGGTCATGTAATCCCCTTTTGCGGCCTTCTGACAAGCAGAGTCAAAGGGGAAGCCAGATTCACTTAATGATTGTGTTACTAACTAAGTGATTCATTTAACAATCATGGTAAAAAGGTCATAAATTTGGCTGTTACTCACTTAGCAACTGCCTTGTTTAACAATGGAAATTTGGGGCTCATAAGTTGAGGACTATCTGTATATCCCAATTACAGGATGATTGTCCTTTCCTGCTTGAGCAGAAGGTTGGACTAGAAGACCTCCGGGATCCCTTCCAGTTCTGTTATTCTGTCTTCCATCTGTGCCACTTTACTTTTTATGTGTTTCCAGGTTGTTAATAATCCTGTTCCTAGCTGGTAGTTTCTTTTGCCCCTTGTACAGTAACGAAAGAGTGACCACGAGGCACTTTTGCTTTCAAAGGGTAATGTCTATCCTATATTTAACTTAGAAGAAGGGGAAGCTTTGGGATGAATAAGCTAATGAGAAGGCTAGTGAGTTGCTAGTTGGAGAACTATGGACAAAGAAATACCTTGTATATCACTTTGAGCAACTTTATCCACAAATGAGCTATGCTCACAAAATACAGCTGATAATCGTCATGTTCTCTGAACCCGGCAGTTTTCCTGGAAATGTTTCAGGCTAGGGAACATCACCCGTGCAGCAGAGATTAAAGTTTGCTGGTTATATATGCCTGGCCGGTCTTGATTGGGGTGCGGCATCAATTTTCCTCAATGTTCCTTAATTAGGGTTTGGTTTCTTCCTTGATAGTTTAATTGGTGTGATTTCCTGCTTATCTGGTTATGGCCTTCCAGAAAGGATTCCACTGTGGGCTGGTTTTTTTTTGTTTTTTGTTTATTCCTTGACTTTTGGTGGTATCCTTAAATAATAGGTAGATCTCCATGGGATGTTCAAGGCTGATGTCTTAGTATCGATAGTCCTTGACTTACGACCACAATGGAACCCGAAAATTCTGCTGCTAAGCGAGACAGTTGTTAAGTGAGTTTTGCCCCATTGTATGACCTTTCTGGCCACCGTTGTTAAGTGAATCACTTCAGTCGTGAAGTTAGTAACATGGTTGTTAAGTGAATGTGGCTTCCCCAGGATACTGCAGTCATAACTGAGTCAGTTGCCAAGCATCTGAATTTTGATCATGTGACCATGGGCATGCTGCAACAGCCTGGAGTGTGAAAAACGATCATAAGACTTTTTTCACTGCCATTATAATGTTGAATGGTCACTGAGTGAATTGTTGTAAGTTGAGGGCTCCCTATAAATTCATGATTTGAAGTTGCAATGCCTAGCTAACCTTGGCTGATCCAGCAGGCAATGTAGCATAACCATAGCGATTGGGGCCAGATTTTCTATCGCTAAGCAACACAGTTGTAAAGCTCGGCAACATGTTGACTGCCTCACTTAGCAACAGTGCTTCCAGCAGTCCCCACTTACTGTCATTAAACAAATCACAATGTGTCGTTCAACAAGGACCTCATGGGACTGCAGTTTCCTGCTGACTTCCCCATTGATGTCGCTTGTGAAGCTCACAAATAGCAATCCTGTGACTGGGATGTTACCATAGCTGGAAATGTGAGCCAGAGGTTGAGCGCCTGGATGGTGATCACTTGATCTCAGGAGCAATGTGATGACTGGAACTTGAACAACTGGTCATAAGTCATAAAGGACAGAATAACAGAGTTGGAAGGGACCTTAGAGGTCTTCTAGTCCATCCCCTGCTAAGGCAGGAACTCGTAGACCATTCCAGACAAATGTCTGTCCAATCTCATCTTAAAAACTTCCAGTGTTGGAGCATTCACAACTTCTGGAGGCAGGTTGTTCAGCACTTTCATAAGTCTGAAAAGTCACAGAATGAGTGGTCGTTAATTGAGGACAACCTCTATGACAATGGAGACTGTTCAGGACTCGCATTTGCCTCACAGAAGTTTGGCTTCCAGAATGCAGGTAGTCCTTGACTTACAACCATCGTTAAGTGACCATTCAAAGTTACAACAGCATCCTAAAAAGTGATTGTTCCTGTTTTTCACACTTGTGATCATAATCACATGATCATAATTTGCATGCTTGGCAACTAGCTCACATTTATGATGGTTGCACTTAACCACCACGTTACTAACTTAAGAACCACAGTGGTTTGTTTAACAACTGTGGCAAGGAAGGCCGTAAAATGGGGCAAAACTTAACAAATGTTTTGCTCAGCAACAGAAATTTTGGGCTTAGTTGTGGTCGTAAATTGAGGACTACCTGTAATTTATGGTCTAACCCAGCGGCCCCCAATTTTTGGGTACTAGGCACCAGTTCTGTTGAGAGAGGTTTTTTTTTAATGTGGACTAGAAGGATGTGGTTTCATGTGCTGCCTGCATCTCTCGGATGGGGGCTTTGCTTGTTTGCGTGACTCAGTTTCTGGTATGCCACGGCCCGGTGCCAGTCCACAGACCAGAGGTTGGGGACCCCTAGTCTAGCCTACAGTGTTGTGTTTACTGGTGGCTTCTCACCATGCTCCCTTTGTAGCCTGGAGAATGTCCATCCTGGTTAAATCTCCTGCTTGCTGAGACTTAAAACTTTCAGCCACTGCCTTATCGCTGATTTTCTCTACCCACCATTGGTTTCAACCTCTGGCTTCTCTCCTTCATGCCCTCTGATGCCCACGGTTGCCCAGCAACCCTGCTGATGCTGAGCTCTTCTCCGTCTTGTCCTTCCCTCACCTCTTCTTTGTCTGCCTTTATCCTTAGGGACTTCCAACAATTATGCCAATGTTGATCTCACTGTATCCCCAACCTTACGTTCAACTCTTTCCATCCCCATCTATAATTCAGCCAGGTTGACCTGTCGCTCTCTTGCTGCTTCTTTCCTCTGACTGAGGTAGTTGCACACTCAGTGCTGAGCCAGTCTCATATCACCGCCTCCCATACCAGGATCATGAATTTATCAATAGGAATAGGATTAGGAATAGAAATAGAAATAATAGAAATAGAATTAGAATTAGAATTAGAATAGAATAGAATTAACAGAGTTGGAAGGGACCTTGGAGGTCTTCTAGTCCAACCCCCTGCCTAGGCAGGAAACCCTACACCACTTCAGACAAATGGTTATTGAATCTCTTTTTTAAAACTTCCAGTGTTGGAGCTGTTAACAACAGCAACAAAAAAAAACTTCCAATGTTGGAGCATTCACAACTTCTGGAAGCAAGTAGTTCCCCTGATTAATTGTTCTAACTGTCAGAAAATTTCTTCTTAGTTCCAGGTTGCTTCTCTCCTTGATTAGTTTTTCATAGACATAGACCATTCCCGGTCTATGCAACCATTTTTCCATAGCTCCAAAAATTTCTGTTGTTGACTGTGGTTTATATAAATCATTGGATGCCTTCTTTACAGTATTAACTATTTCAGGCCTACATTGTAACATATACATTTGGAAGTTGCGACTACAATTGAGCCCAAAATTCGTGGAGAAATTTGTCAGTTATGCCCCATTTTATGACTTTTCCTGCCATATTTCTTAAGCGAATTGCTGCAGTTGTTAAATTAGTAATACGGTTGTTAAGTGAATCTGGCTTCCCTCATTGGCGTTGCCTGTCAGAAGGTCGTAAAGGGGATCACGTGACTCCGGGGCACTGCAACTGTCATAAATGTGAGTCAGTTGTCAAACATCTGAATGTAACTCATGTCCATGGGGATGCTACAACGGTCGTAAGTCTGAAAAATGGACATAAGTCACTTTTTTCAGTGCCATTGTTACTTCAAACAGTCACTAAATGAACTATTGTAAGTCAAGGACTACCTGTATTTTTATGATTGGTTTTGATCAGGGGTGCAACTATGGCAACTTTTAAGACCTGTGACTTTCAATTCCCAGAATTCTTGAGCCAGCCTGTACCCCAAAACGCCTCCCTCACCGCCCCTGGTCATGACCCACAAACAAACTCAGTTACAACAGTTCATTTAATGACCATTCAAAGCTATAACGGCATTGAAAAAAGTAAAGACCGCTTTTCACACTTATGACCTCTGCAGAATCCCTGGGATCATGTGATCAAAATTCAGATACTTGATAACTGACTCATATTTATGCCAAGTTGCAGTGTCCCAGGGTCATGTTGTAACTTTTTGTGACCTTCTGACAAGCAAAGTCAATGGGGAAGCGAAGCCACTTAGCGACTGGGTTCCTAATTTAACAGCTGCAGTGATTCACTTAAAAACTGTGGCAAGAAAGGTTGTAAAATGGGGCAAAATCTCACTTAGTAATTTGGGCTCCATTGCAGTCGTAAACCGAGGACTGCTTCTAAACTGGGCTGAGCTACTTTCATCAATCTAAATAAAACTAGGGAAATGCTGATGTCTGTTTCTTCTATCTGTAGTCAGGCCTCCTCTAAATAATGATTTTCTCTCTTCCTTGTTCTATTTGGCACAAAACACAATTTTGGTGTTAACTTATTACTTTATATTAGCTCTGCCTGCATTGTAGACATATCAAGTTCTCTGCTGTCCTAAGAGCGTCTTCTCTTTTCAAATGTGTCCTCTAAAAAGTATTGCTGATTGCTGTCCCTGTGCTTAAGATACACAAATCATGGCTGTTGTTTTTCCAGGTGCCTTCTTAAATGCTGGCAAAGATATTTATTATTAGTTTATTCAGATCTTATTCACCTTATGAAAAAGCTCTGGAAAAGCAGAGATATTGATATAAATACAAAAAGCAAGCTAGTTAGAGCAATAGTCTTCTTCCCTGTAATGATGTGTGGGTGTGAGAGTTGGACAGTAAATACAGTGATGGAAGAAGAATTGAAGCCTTTGAACTGTGGGGCCGGCATAAATTACTGCACATACCATGACGGAGTTACTAAACCGTTTAAAACCAGATACATCACTAGAAACGAAGGTCATAAGATTCCGTCTGGTTTACTTTGGTCATGTTATGCATGCAAATTCATTGGAGAAGACAGTGACGCTAGGAATGGTTAGTGGAACAAAAAGTAGCAAACAAAGAACATGCTGGCTTGATAACATCAATTCTGAGGCAAAGTTGAACATTCAACAGCTGAAATAAGCTGTGATTGACAGGGTAGCATGGAGGGCACTTGCCTATAAAGTCACTAAGAGTTGGAACTCAGCTAAATGGTTAAAAACAGTTTATTAAATAAATTTATATAGCCCCCCCCCCCCTCCATTCACACATAGGTGACTCTGGACAGCTTACAATTTTTTTAAAAAATCCATTATATAATAAAAGCACATTTTTTTAAAAAAACCTCACTATCTCCCCCATGGCAGGAATAACACAATGACTTGATTGCTCCCTCTTGGTCTTCCAGGCCTACTGGCAAAACTACATTTTTGGGGCCTTTCAGAAAAACAGCAGGGTGAGGGTCAACCATACTTCGGGGCGGGGCATGATGTTCTATAAAGAAGGGGCCACCACTGAGAAGGCCCCCACTAAATAGCAATCCCTAATCAATGGGACCTGTAGCATGTTCCGCTCTGCCTTCTCGTCTTGGTGAGCCAGGTAGATATACACACACACTACACTTGATCTTAGCCAAAAGGCTGAGAAGCGCTATAAAACATCGCATATAGATATAAAACATCTCATATAACAATAATACAAGCATTAGCGATACATTTCTCGATGCAGCAAAAAAAAAAATAGATTTTTCAAACCAAATGGTTTTTGAACGAAAACGCTGATAATTTCATATACGTTTGTTAGCAAGATTTTGGATCCTTGTGGAGTTTTGATTCTCGGAACTCGAGCAATTTAATTTAATTTTAATTTAATATCCACTTTCTCCAGAAATTGGGAGTGCAGATCCCAGGGCTGTAGATTAGACAGGGAAGATGAACCAACATCCTGGCAAGCTTTTTCTGTACTGTTACCAAGAAAACAAGCTCAGCAAAATGCAGATTAATTTTTAAGGGAAATTGGTGTTAAAAAGTGCTTCCTTCCATGTTGGACATGTCCTAATTATTTTAACTGGGTTCAGAAAAAGGCTCACAGAAAGCTCTCTGCCACTTTTGGTCTCCTGTGTCTTTAAAAGGCAAAGTTTTGAGTTTTGATTATCTAGGCTGATGCTACCTTCCCTAGAATTTGAGCATCACTGGCTTACTCGTATCTACGATGCCAGGTGCCCAATCGTTTTAGAAGAACCAATTTTGAAAATGAGTTGAGAAAATTATTTTGATCCTCATCTCTTTAGCTATTGTTGTTTTGCAAGGAGAAGGCCCCCCAAGCAAGAGAAAACACAAGAGTTAATCCGAGGGCTTTAAAAATACTTTTTCCGTCAGGCCTGTTTAATCTAGCATAGCTAGCTGCAATGACCTGATCCCAAAATAGCTGGGAGTGTCTCTTCTCTCAGAGTATTTGCTGCTAAATAATGACAGATGGTGATTTAGCTTGGTTTGAAACTGATACTCTGTAGTGCAGAACTTTAAAAAATTGGACAGGAGGGGGAATGAGGTTCTCGGTTTTTTTTTTAAATTGGAATTACCGTATATACTCGAGTATAAGTCGACCCGAATATAAGCCGAGGCACCTAATTTTACACAAAAAACTGGGAAAACTTATTGACTCGAGTATAAGCCGAGGGTGGGAAATGCAGCAGCTACTGGTAAATTTCAAAAATAAAAATAATTAATTTGGGAAACGATCTCACTATCATGAAAGGTTTAATTGATTCACTAACCCAAAAGAAGAAGATGATGATGACAGCGGGAGGCAGGAGTCACTCTCTTCCCCTCCCTCGGAGGCCCCCTGAGTCAGGAGTCACTACCGCCGGCGCGGCCCCAGTCCCGCCGCCTCGGGAAGGGAAAGGCAAAGCGCTTTTTGCCTTTCCCTTCCCGGCTGGGGCTGTTGGGAGTCGCTGCCGCCGGAGGCCGCGACTCCACACCATTTTTTTTTCAGAGGGGAATCTGACTCGAGTATAAGCCGAGGGGGATTTTTTCAGCACAAAAAATGGGCTGAAAAACTAGGCTTATACTCGAGTATATACAGTAATTATGTGCGCATGCACTACAAATTCAGACAACCAGCAACAAGATTATACCAGTGGTGGGTACGCTGTTAAGAACAGCCCTGAAAAAAACAGGTGAGGGACAGATTGACATGGAGAAAAACTAAACAGTGATTAAGAGTCAACATTGATTTGATGGCACAAAAGCAATAGGTTAAGTTTGACATGATAGGTGTGTTTTTTTTTATAACCACCCTCGTTTTAATCTTTGAATTTACATGAGATTAGAGAACTACTCTCTCCTTTATGGTATGTTTTGATCAGACCTTATTGAAAAGTTATATGTTTAAATAAAACACAGTATACAGATAGTTCTTGACTTAAATAATAGTTTATTTAGTGACCGTTCAAAGTTACAACGGCACTGAAAAAAAGTGACTTATGACTGTTTTCACACTTAACGACCATTGCAGCATCCCTATGGTGACATGTTCAAAATGACCCCGGGATACTGCAACCGTCATAAATATGAATCAGGTACCAAGCGTCTGAATTTTGATCATGCGACCACAGGGATACCGCAATGGTCATAAGTGTGAAAAACAGTCATGTCATTTTTTTCCAGTGCTGTTGTAACTTTGAACAGCCACTAAATCAGGGGTGGGCAAACTTTTTGGCTCGGGGGCCTCATTGTCTTTTAAAATTTGACAGACGGGCCGGGTCAGCACAAGATACGATACATATAAAAAACTGCATTTGTTAACAGTACATATCAAACATAAACAGAAAAAAGGTCCTTTTTTCTATAAGAATGTCAAGCAGGCCTTTGCTCTAGGGTACTTTCCAAGCGTGCCTAACTTTATCCCATTATCCCAAACTCTTCTTGCTGGCGATCATGGGCACTGTAGTTGAGATGCTTTGAAAAGGCTCGGGGGTGGGGGTGTCAATGCAGAAACCGCAAAATCCACCCCGTCAGTCAGTCAGACCCTACCTTGAACAGCAATCAAGAGAGGTTTTCTCCCGAGTAAGCACCCCTGGCGTAAACCCCGCGCGTTTTCATGGTTAGCATTGTCAAGTGGACGCTCTCGCAAAACTGTTCGTGGCTGGAAACGGAGCCCAGTTCACGAAGGGTGGGAATTGTGGAAATCTGAGTGCAATTCTCTCCAACGGTCCGGATTGACAGCGAAAGATTCTTTACGGAAGGGACAAAACGAACGTGCGGAGAACGGAGGTCATAGCGGCATATGACATCATCGGAGCTGTCACTACACACACACAAACATGTACACGAGAAATAACTAGGGTACTTTGGGGAGCCGAGCACCCCCAGCTCTCCTCCCGAGCAGCCCTGCAAACACACTCCCCAGCCAGCCACAGCAAGACCATTCCCCACCCCCCAACCTCCCACTCCCTTTGGCGTAAATAAAGGCAAGAGGTCGGTCGTCAGCCCAGGAGAACCGAGTAACACACCTCCCCTTGCAAAAAGGGGGAGACCCAAAACACACACGCGAGCCCCGGACGTCAAATACCGCCGCACCGGTCCTGAATACAGGAGAAATCCGCCCGGCAAGCGCTGAAGCCGCCGCCCGCCACCCCGGGCTCGATGCTCTCCAGGGATGGAGAGGCGGCGCGCATCCGCGCCTGGACGCCCCAAACTCTCCCTTTGCCAGTGTGGAAGGCAGGCAGCCAGCAAGGCAGGCAGACCCCGCGAGGCTCCCGAGCCTGCTGCCCTGTCCGTCCATCAGTTCATCCCCGCCCGTAGTCACCCGCGCCTGCCCGCTGCTCCGCGGTTGCCAGCGGGGTTTCCCCGTCGCCTTGGGCGCGCACCGGCTCCTCGAAGGGCAGCTGGCGAGTCTCTCTCCCTTCGGCCGGCAGGTGGACTCAGTTCCCCTCTGCTGTTGGCTGCCCCGCGCAGCCGCCAAGCCGTAGTCCGGCCCGGATCTGTTGTTTCCCGGCTCCCGCTTGGGTGCTCCAACCGGGGCGCCCCAATCTTCGGCGGGCCAGATTAAAAAGACCAACGGGCTGGATGTGGCCCGCGGGCTGTAGTTTGCCCACCCCTGTACTAAATGAACTGTCGTAAGTCGAGGACTACCTGTATCATGGAAAAATTATTATTTGGTCTTTTGCTCATGGTGTGCAAGTCTGGCTTACTTACACTCCAACAGAGTCACACAGTTAATAACAGTGCCAGGTGGGAGGAAGGTGGGAAATGAGAGTGAGTGAGATGATGTGACATGGGGATATGGAAAGACTGTTTTGTCAAGACGAGCAACAGCAGTTGAGATGCTTGTTAAAAAGAAGTAGAGTCTTCAATCAGAGAGAGAGAATGGGGGAAGAGGAGGCCCTGAATCATTTGGACAGATGTGGTATCTCATAGTAAGACAGCTGCAGTGGAAAAGCCACAGGTCTAACATGAGAGGCAAACACATCATGGAAAACACAGTGAGTAGAAGGAATTCAGCATTGGGGTTCAGAGGTCATAGTTGTCACAACAGAATCAGTCTTCTCTCAAAATCAGGGATGTCCAACCTTAGCAGCTTTAAGACTTGTGGACTTCAACTCCCAGAATTCCCTTGGCTGGGAATCCACCAGTCTTAAAGCTGCCAAGATTGAACACCCCTAGCCTGGCCACCTTTGAGACAGGTAAATACACAGAATTCCTTGATGGTGATTTGAGCCACCTGGAGGAGCAGGTGGAGGTATAAAAGGAGATGGAGGCAGGAGAAGAAATAAAACAAGGGTTAACACCCCCCACCAAATTATTCCTCCTTAGTGCTTGGTCCAGAAATTCAGCGGGTCTTGGCAGAAGAAATAGCAAACATGGCCTCTCTCTGTCAAGTGTCCCAAAATTAAACAATGTTTTTGCAGCAACCTATTCGCAAAGTTGGAGATGGACTTGTTCTTAAGGGCATTTGGCAGGGTGCGATGCTACCGGTTTGGCCTGGTTCTATAGAACCGGTAGCTGTGAAGAGCAGTTGACACCAAACCAGTTCGGTGTTTGGCCCACCCACCTGCCCGGGCTCTAGGCTGTCCTTCATTCCCTGCTTTTCCCTCCTCAACTGCTTTGCGTGGCACAGCTAAGGTTGAAAAAGCAGGAAACGAGGATTTTCAACTCTCGCGCAGCGCTTGTCAGCTGTCAGATGGCACAGCTGATTTCTTGCAAACAGCTGATTTCTTGCAAACACATTGTTAAGCCTGGATTCCCCAACGGGTGTTAAGGAAAACAAACTAAACAGAATGTGCAGCTAAGTCAGATAGGAAGACAGGTAAATGTGTGAGATAAGTTTTCTAGTTAACACGCAGTAAAAATACAGATACGCTTGTGCTATCAAAAATATAGTTTATTCTATTTAAGAAGTATAGCATAGTCATATAACGGTCCATTAGTCATATATCAATTTCAGTCAATTCTTGTTGGGGATACACTAATTGCAAAGTCCGTGTTGAGTAGCCAATGTCAGTTCACTTACAATAAATCTGTCCAATCTTTATCTTCTCTCCAGTTGAGAAGTATCAACACACCTTGTTCTCTCCCCTTTCCAGCAAGATCGCAGTCATCAATCCATCAAGTAATTAGGGATCAGTAAGCCAGAGAGAGAGCTGCATTTGCCTCGCTTCATATATAGTGCTTTTACAACCACACCCTTAATTACATTCTTGCTGTTAAAGTTACACACACTTTAACTAACAAACCATGATACCTTATTTATTATTTTTAGCCAAACCAGTTAGGGTAAACAATGTTATCCCTAACACACATGCATAGTTTGGAGAACCGGCAAATCGCTCCACTGTCTGGCCCCGCCCACTCACCCCTTACCTGGCATGCGAGCTATCCAACTTGCCTGGTCTGGTAAGTTGTTATTTTTATCTTTTTTTTCCTGACCATTAGCTGTTCTGCTCTGCCGGGAGATTTAGATCCTTGAATTTAAATCCTTGAATTTCTTGCTTTCTAGCTAATCTAAAAGCAGAGCCGAACCTTCCTTAGGACTGAAGCTTCTACTTTCCAGTGCAGACTCAGGTAGCCAATGGCAGAAAGATAGATCTCTGAGTGATTCTGTGAGCAACTCAATCTGCCTGCCTGCTTTGCCTGATTTTGGGTAAAAGTTGCTATTTTTTTAATAAAAAATTCAATATTTACATAAATATTTATAATATTTACACACAAGCCATGCCCACCCAGTCACATGACCACCAAGCCATGCCCAGTCAGCAAGTCACACCCACCCAGTCACATGACTACCAAGCCACACCCACAAATTAGACCACACCCACAGAACCAGTTGTTAAGAAATTTGAATCCAACCCCTGGTATTTGGTAAGGCAAACAAGGCTGGAAATACACCCCTTCTGTGCTGAGGTATATGATCATGTTAGTTTGAAAATATGAGGATAGCAATAGCAATAACACTTAGACTTAAATATTGTTTTACAGTGCTTTACAGCCTTCTCTAAGTAGTTTACAGAGTCAATATATGGCCTCCAACAATCTGCGTCCTCATTTTATTGACCTCGGAAGGATGGAAGGCTGAATCAACCTTGAGCCAGTCAGGATAGAATGCCTTGCAGTTGGCAGAATTAGCCTGCAATATTGGGCCACCACGGCAGGTAGATGGTTGGTAGGTAGGTAGGTAGGTAGGTAGGTAGGTAGGTAGATAGATAGATAGATAGATAGATAGATAGATAGATAGATAGATAGATAGATGATAGATAGATAGTGTTATGAACTAATAAAAACTATTTAATAAAACTTATCAACCGCAT